>CP092088.1:59088768-59366268 GCA_029203775.1 Neoneuromus ignobilis | reverse complement strand
AATATTCTTCAGTAAAATCTAACAAAGTTCATCATCTAAATTCGTTTGTAACGAAATTCTCCATCCAAACATCGACCATCGATTAAGAGAGAAAGAGAGAAAAAGACGAGAAGAAAATTCGTTCGAACAACATCGATCAGCTTGAAAATATAGCACGTCGTCACTTATTACCCAATTACTTATAGCTTCCGAATCGAAAAGTGTATTGACTAAAGAACCAAAACTTCAGACTCTCGTGCACAGTTTGTGTATGTTTTTTTTTCTTCTCGTCCGTTTCATCACTTTTTCATCCACATCGTTCCTCGATTCGATATATACATCATCAGATGCGACTGCAATGTACAGCTGCAGGCTGTCAGCATGTTTCCTTTTTTTCAGAAATGTACCGAAAACTGAAACGCCTGCGGCTGTCCAGCAACGGCCCTAGTCGATCTCTCAAGTGCACTTCAAGTGCACTGCCACTTAAATGGCACGTCTTGGTTTATTTTTCAACGTTTGTTGCAGACAGACGAGGGAGATACGGTATCAATTCTATTATAAAAGTCTGTGAGGTTTATGTATGGATAAGAAAATTCGTCATATGAAAATGTTTATGAAAAATCGAAAATTTCGTTAAAATAAATGCTATTTTTAATTTAATTACAACCACATGTTTTCATAATCAAATTATCGATTAAATAATATTACTTTAGTTATAAAATTAACATAAATATTTTAAATCGAAGATTTATATCATATTTATACTGTACTATAATATTTTCCACCTAGATTAACCCAGCAAGGATTATAAAATTGTAGATTACATAGATAAAACAGAGAAAATAAAATATGTAATAATTCTTTATGAACATAAAAATCACATCCACATTTCGAATGTACTGTAGGATGTACTTGACTCCAGGTATTTATTTTTTATGGTAAAATACAAGCAATAAATTCTGTATTAATTTTCATGTTTCTAATCTCATTTTATATTTTTCTTTACACGATATCCATATTAGAAAAAAATTATTATTATTTATACTAAATAAATTGATTGTTAACGATTGTTAGAATCACTAAAACCTTGCTATATATTTTGTTATATAATTTGTTATGTCTGTATTAATTATAACAGTAAAAAATTGTACTTTCCCCAATTTTCTCTGACTGTTACCAGTGCAAAGCGAGGAGATTTGCTCACTTTAATCAAAGTGAGTAAGATAGAAAAGATGGATAAATAAAAAATGTATGCATTGTTCAAATTACTATTTATAGTAAGAGTTTTTATATTTTCAAATTTGTCTCTTGATTATCTATGAATTATTATTTATGGACCATCGTTTTTTCATCCAATAATAGAAGACGTTTCATATTATTGGTTGCAAATCTCAAATTTGACGACATAAGCACAAGATAACATCTTGATTTTCAGCTCCTTCCATAATAGGCATAGTATAATGGATCATAAAGAAAATAACAAACCTGAAGATGTTTTATTTTAGAACATGCCTAATATGGTATTAGAACATTAGACAAACTAAGTGCTGTATTTATCACTCAATAAGTAATTCGATTTTGACTCATTATTATTTTTTATGAAATCATTAATATTTGTACAGTAAACAGTGCAGTAATCTTTAATAATATTAATCCAGAGTATTTTCAAAATCAAATACATTTAAGATAGCTTTTTATTTAAGAAATAGGAAAAGATTTTTTTAAAAAGGTATATGACACGTCGTTCTAATATACTAAAATTTCCGTCTACTGCACGGAAAAGTATGAAATATTGTGGAATTAAATCTTGTTGAAGCTGAAGTATCAATATTTCGTTGGAAATGTAACGTATCTTATAAATAAAAATCACAAAACAACCTTAAAATGCTACAAGTCTAAAGAGTAAATATGCAAAAAACATCCTGTATTTTTGTTTTAATTGCAGTAAATATTTTTCCTTATTCATACTACTTAAAAATATGTTTATGTTACTATGCAAAATATCAATAAATATTAATTTTTGAAATAATAATACAATATTATTTTTTGGGATCAATATGACTCCACAATGCATTTTACGGTACAAAAAACATTGTGTATTTAGAAGGTCAGAATCACAAAAAAAATATTTTTGTCGAGCTTTTTTTAAAACACATTTATCTTTACATCGATTCAATTGAAATCAGTTAAAAAACAACGACCATGAATTATTCGAACAACTATATTTTTAAGAGTACTCTTGAAATATCAACAGAGTACTCGAACCTACACAGAAACCACATACTGTGTTTTATTCCACTACACTTTAATAGTTCTTTCGATGCGCTCGTCAAGTACAATACGACGTGTTCTTTTTTCTACATCGATCTCTTACGTGTCCATCAATTTATAACTGACCTTGGCCGTGATACATGCTATTTCCGGTGATTTAGTACACTCGTTGGATGAATTTTAAAGAATTGTTTCGTACAGGTAATAAAATGATTTATAGTTGGGGAAGCGTGAAAGAAAATTGATGAAAATATAAAATGGGGGAATGATTCATTGAATTCAATACAAATGTATAGTAAAGGGATATATTTATATATTTTTTTAAAAAAAATAGTAAAAATGTTATCATATTTAATTATAAAATTAATTATAAAAATTATAAAATATAAGAATAATTTCAATAATTAAAAATAAAAAAAAATGATTTAAAAATCTAAAATAAAATACAAACAAGTTAAAAAAATTAGAAACAATATTTTTTAATTAGATATTTTTTAAAAAATGAAAAACTAAGGAATAATTAATACCATGTAAAATTAAAAATAAAAAAAATATTTCATAAAATTTTATGTGAATATAAAATAGTGTTTAATGACAGATTAAAAAAAATACAAAGTAATAAAAATATTTTATATTCGATACAAAATAATTTTCAAAAAATATTTGTTCATTTCGAAAAAATGTTCAAAAATTAATAAAAACTTTTATATATAAATAAATTTTTATTCAATTTTTTATTTTAATTAAATAATATTTTTTCTTGTATTTTTATTTCATTTTATGATTTTTTATAGTATTTTTATTTCATTTTTTTTTATAGCTTTATATTTATATATATATATATATATATATATATATATATATATATATATTCGATGAAAATACTATATTTTACTTTCTATTTTATTTAAATTTATGAATGATTTTTTCCAATTTCAGATTTTTATGAAATGTTTTCTTTAATATTTTTGCTAGAATTAAATAACATTTTTTGTCTCCTCTTTTTATTGATTTTATAATTTATTTTAGAGTTCATATTTCTATCACAATTTATACATACATAAATAGATATATTGTTTGTATTTAAATAATATTTTTGTCCTCTTTTTTTATTTCATTTAATAAATTATTTTTTCCAATTCTATATTTTTATTAAATGTTTTCTTTTAATTTTTTACTAGAATCAGATAATATTTTTTGTATTTTCTTTTTATTGATTTTAGGATTTATTTAAGAATTCATATTTTTATCACAATTTAATAACTATAATAAAAAAGTTATTCACAAAAATTAATAAACTAGTTTATTCCAAACCAAACATTTTTTTTAAATAAATGAGTGCAATATTTTAAAACTTCTTAAATTGTTTGAAAGAAATTAACGAGAATGTATTTTTTTATTTATAAAAAATTGTATATATAATTTTTATTATCGAATTGACATACATGAAACTAAAAAAAATTATTTGCTTATTAAATATTATCTATAATAACGATTTATTCAAAGAACTATTAATTATTATTCTTTAGAATTTTTTAAAAAGTTTTTTACATTCTACTATTCAAAAAAATAATAATTATTTATTTAAAAAAAATACTGACAAAAAATATTTCATTTTAATTATATTGTGTTAAGTTCTGTCTCCTTTTTCTTTAAATATTATTAACTAAAAGACACAATTACATATGTTTATATATATATATATATATATATATATATATATATATATATATATATATATGTGTGTGTGTGTGTGTGTGTGTGTATGTATAATATGTATATTATGTGTAAACATGTGTTAAAATTCTGTTATGTCTATTTTTGTTTATATACACATACACACACATGTCGAATCCGCTTTCACATTTGTACAACAATTTTTCGAGGTCTCCGTATAAATAATTTATATAAAACATAATATAATATTTAAAAGTCAAACTATACGTATCATAAAACAGTTCATTGAATTTTCGTACAACCTTGAGCTACACAGCCACACATCCTTTTAATAGAGACCGTGTCTCGTGTGAAAAGACCTGTTGAACGTGATTGTATTTTTATAAATAGGGACAGTTTTGGATAAGACGTCAGCGACACATCACGTTCGACAGATTCGGTTCAGAAGGAAATGTTAAGATGTTGTTTTCTTCTCGTTCTCCTATTCTTCTTTATTCTTTTGCTTGTTCCTTTCAATACTTATTCTTGGTTTCAGAAGCTATCTCCTCATATTTAATTAGGATATCCGATGCTTCTTCTACCTTGTGTATTTATTTTTTTTAATTCTAACCACTTTGACGATTTTATCTTCACTTATTCTTGTAGTAAATTCATTCCACAGATTTCTTCTGTTTCTTATTCATTCAGTTATATGTGTAATATTACATTTTACGTGTTTTTTTCTTACTCTATCTCTTCTAGTTCTTCCAGTAATTTTTATAACCATATTCATCTTTTTCCTTTGCATCTTTTACTTATTTTTGATATTTCTGGTATTGTTTCTATGGGGTAAATTTTTTCTGATCGAATGATTCATTTATATATCTTATTATTTGTTTCCATTTTTAAGTATTTGTTTATCCAGATTATTTGTTTCAAACACCGACATACTTTTTCTACTTTTACCATTTAATCTCTTACTAATTTTACTACGTTACCGATTGTCTTCAATGGAACTCTTAGTTATTTTATTTATTTTTTAGCAAATCTTTGATATTTGACAAAAAAAATTAATTCTTAAAACTTTTGATTTTTTATGAAATTTTCCATACTGTCGTGGTTTTTTGATGGTCAAAAATTGAAAATTTTATAACTCAATATTTTTTTTACAAATCAATTATTTCATCACAAAATAATAATTTTTCGCTAAAAGTAACGTTCGTTATTAGAAAATAGGATTTTTATAGCCAAAAAAACTATTTTTTATTATTTGTCTTTTTGTTGTCAGATTTCAAAAAATCCAAGAAAAATATTTTTCGTGTATAAATTTATAATAATACTTAGGCTGAATGCTTAATATATGATTCTATAGAAATATTTTTAATAAAAAATAATAGAAATTAGTTTAAGAAAAGTGTTAAAAATGAAAGTAATGATTTTTGATTGAATAATTGACCAATTAGAAAAATTCAGGTTTTTCTCAAAATAAACACGTTCTATGTAAAAAAATACAATACTAGTTGTCGATTCTTATTATCTTATAGTCAATCATTAATTTTAGACCAAAAAAATCGATTTTCAAAAGTTTTGATTTTTCATGAAATTTTCCATACCATAGGTCGTCGTTTTTTGAGGGTCAAAAATTGAAAATTTTAAAAGTCTATATAACCCAATATTTTTCTTATAAATCAATTATTTCATCATAAAATAATCAAATTTTCGTAAAATTAACATTTGTTATTAGAAAATAAAAATTTTATAACCAAAAAATAATTTGTGATTTTTGTCGTTTTTTTCTTCAGATTTAAAAAATTAGAAAAAAATATTTTTTATCCATATTTTTTTAAAAAATTAGGCTGAATAGATAGTATAAAATCATATAGAAATAAGTTCAGTGGAAAAATATTAGAAATTATTTCGAAAGAAGCGTCCAGAAGAAAAATAATTAATTTTTAATTAAAACATTGATTAATTAGATAAATTTAACTTTTTTCAAATTAAACACTTCCTAAGTTAAAAAATACAATATAAACCATCGAGTCTTCTTATTTTAGAGCCTATCATTGATTTTAGACCAAAAAAATCGATTTTTAAAAGTTTTGATTTTTCATGAAATTTTCCATACTATAGGTCGTCGTTTTTTTAGGGTAAAAAATTAAAATTTTTAAAAATCTTTATAACTTAATATTTTTTCTTATAAATCAATTATTTCATTATAAAATAATAAATTTTTGGTCAAACTAAAGTTGTTTATTGGAAAATATAATTTTTGTAGCCAAAAAACTATTTTTTATTATTTGTCTTTTTGTGGTCAGATTTCAAAAAATTAAAAAAAAATTTTTCGCGTATAAATTTATAATACTCAGACTTAATGAATATTATATGATGCTATATAAATATTTTTAATAAAAAAATAATATAAATTAGTTTAAAAAAAGTGTTAAAAATGAAAATAATGAATTTTTGATTGAATAATTGACAAATTAGAAAAATTCAGGTTTTTCTCAAAATAAACACATTCTATGTAAAAAATACAATGCTAGTCATCAATTCCTGTTATCTTATAATCAATCATTGATTTTAGACCAAAAAAATCGATTTTAAAAAGTTTTGATTTTTCATGAAATTTTCCATACTATAGGTCGTGGTTTTTTGAGGCTCAAAAATTGAAAATTTTAAAAATCTATATAACCCAATATTTTTTCTTATAAATCAATTATTTCATTATAAAATAATCAAATTTTGGTAAAATTAACGTTCGGTATTAGAAAATATGAATTTTATAGCCGAAAAACTATTTTTTATTATTGTTCGTTTTTTCTCGAAATTCAAAAAATCAAAAAAATATTTTATCTCAATAAATTTACCAAAGTTATACTGAATAAAAAGCATAGAATTATTTATAAATACTTGCAGTTAGAAAAATAACAGAAATTAGTTCGAAAAATGCGTCCAAAAATGAAAATAATGAATTTTGATTGAAATATTGACCGATTAGATAAATTCAGATTTTTCTCAAATTAAACACGTCCTTTAGTAAAAATTACTATATTAATTATCAATTATTCTTATTTTACAGCGTATCTTAAATTTAAGACCAAAAAAAGCGATTTTCGAAAGTTTCGATTTTTCATAAAATTTTCCATACTATAGGTCGTTGTTTTTTGTGGATCAAAAATTGAAAATTTTGAAATTTACTAAAAATCAATATTATTTTTTTAGAAATCCATTATTTTGCTAAATATAATCATTTTCCAACCAATGTAATATTCTATGTTTGAAAATACCATTTTTTATAACTGAAAATTAATTTTTAATCATTTTCCATTTTACATAAAGGTAATATCATATAAAGAGAATTTTAAATTCGAAAATCCTAGTTAATATTTAATATCTTTCGAAATATGAAATGATGGTTTAAAATATGTACACATGTTTCGAGTATATATTTTCAATTAATTAGAGATAACTTTTAAGAAAAACATGTTTAAAAAATTAAAATATCAAGATATATATATATATATATATATATATTATTTTTTTTCTTTCATAAAACATATTAAATATGAATAGAACACATATGTGGATTGTACTGTTATACAGAAACAGTTCCGTCTGCAGCGATTCCGTATATTTCATTAAATAAACACTACAACTTTACACTTTAATGAATACATTGTATGGCTGTCCGAGGAGAACTATTCAAACGCGAGCAGAGTCTATTCCGGAAATTAAAAGATTATTCTTCTTGTTTGTTCCCTGCAGTATTGATTTTAAAATCAAATTGAATTGCGCTTCTTTCTCATATTTCCTTTTACATTATTATTTTTTTTTAATGTTTTTGTTTGCTGAAACATGCACTGATCTTGAACTGAATTTCAATTTATAATTTATATAATTTGTAAAATTGTATCTATTATATATATATATATATATATATATATATATGTGTGTGTGTGTGTGTGTGTAAAAAAGTTAATAAAATCGAATATTATTCATATTCTGTAAATGTTATGAATAATCATCAAATATTTTAAAAAATTAAAAATAAAATGTGAATATTTTATAATTAATCCAAATTGCAAATAGTTATGCACAATTTCCAATAATCACTGGATACTATTGTAAATATCATCCACAAAATTTATCTATTTGTTAAAAGTTATGATTATAAAAAACGTGGAACTTAAGACAAACTAATTAATTTGATTATATCTAAAAAAGATAAAATTAAGTAAACAAAAATTTAATAAGTAATCATTTGATAAATTTTAATTTATCAAAATAATACCAAATAACTATATTTATAGAGAGAGAGAGAGAGAGAAAGAAAGAGAGAGACGTCATTAATTGGAAACTTAAGTATATAAAAATAAATTCATGGATAAGTGGAACAGAGAAATATGAAAATTTGTTGAAGTGGACTGAAAAAGGAACATATTAGATTAGTTGAAGTAGAAGATTTGGGGGGTGACCATCTATCAGTGGATTGAAAGATACTGATGATGATAATGATGGGTATATATATATATATATATATTCCATTGTCTATTAACACCTTCTGAGTCTCAGTTATCAACATTTTCTATCATTCTATTTTTCTTCTTGAATATTTCTCCTGATCATAATTCTTGTAATCCCTTCATTTCAGCTAAATCTGAGTCATACCTTTTTTCTTTCATTTTAATGAAATTCAATTTACAGCCATTTTTGTTAATCGACGATTTTCAATTCGTTGAACATCTCCAACTCAATTCAACTATTTGAACTCTATATCCACTAATATGGTTTTTGTCAACCCCCATTTTCATCCTATTTTTTCATTATTCACTTTATCTAATTTAAATATTCTAGAAGATCTGATAATATCAATTTCTAATCAAAATAGTCTCTATTTAACTTGATTATTTACAATCCAAATGTATAATATCATGTGATTAAACTTTTATCATTTTTTTTAGATTTGTATTTTTCTTATTTTTTAATATGTGAGAAATTTATTAAACATTACTAAGAACATTAATAATTTTAAAAGCTCATATCTTCATTTTCTGTTAAATAAATTAATAACTATACTTAAGTATATAATTCACAAACGTATTATACCATTAGATCGAATGAAATAAATATTTATTTATTGAATAATTCGATATTTGCACTAAATATCAATATTGACTTAAATATCATTTCGGAATCTGTAAAATTTTCTTTATTAAAATATTTAATAATTAATTGTTTTATATTTTATAGACTAGTTTGTATTTCAATATCGATGATATCATCTTATTATAAAATCAAATACGAAGGTTATTATATATCAAAATAGACAATAATAATATACCAAAATTTTTATAAAGAAAAATTCACCAATCATTTAACATAGTAGCTAATTTACTCTTATACAAATAAACTGTCAATCCAAATATCATAAGTTTTTGTTTTAATAAATTTCTAATTAAATTCATAGCATATATTAAGGTTTAATACAAATAAATAATTATTGAAACATCATAAAATTATATAACAGTGTTCAATATTTACTTATTGTTACTTAATTTGTTTAAAAGTTGTGTATTTGTATGATCATACCCCATTATCATCACAAAGCTGCAATTTAAAATATTTTTCTTATAAAAATGAATCATTTGTATAAAAACTACCAAACTTTTGATATTTGAAATAAGTAGGTCATTTGTATTAAAATAAGTTTCATAAAAAATTAAATATTAATTTATTTGTGAATGTAAATTAGTGATCATCTTATGTTTTCCTGCTGGAAAAAATATATAACACAGTACTCTGATGATATTAATGTGTCCATCAAAATTCACATTATCTTTTAAACAAATAAACTGAATAATAAGTGATTGAAATAGGTTTATAAAATCTGATGATGTTAGTGATAAATGAGTTATTTGTAATAAAGTGATTTTTTTATAATACCAAAAGAAATAGAATTAATTGATTATTTTATACTTTTATAAATTATTATTTTAAATCAATAATAATAATATTGTCTTATTTAAAAATGTTTCAATTTTATCAAAATCAACAATAATTATTTATTGATTTTCAATAATGTAAATAAATCCACGATTTGATTTTTTATAAATTTGATAGGAATTTATTTTAAAGAAGTGAATTTACCAGTGTTTAAACGAATTGATTTATTTTAAAAAAATATTAATCGAACAATACATTAATTTATAAACAAAAAAATTAACAATTAGTGATTATTAGACAGGTTTATTAAATCTGGTGATGTCAAGGATAAGTGATTTGTTTTTAATAAAATGAATTTTCCATATTACCAGAATGATTAGAAGTAAATAATTATTTTATGTTTTCATAAATTAGTTTTTTGTCAGTAACGATGATATCATCTTATTAAAAAATCTGAAAAAGTCACAATTTTATCAAAATTGACAATAATTATTTGTTGATTTTCATTAATGTAAATAGATCAAAGATTTTAAATTTTAGAGATTTAATGGAATTTGGACATAGATTCATTTTTTAATAAAAAAAGTTATTAATCGAAATGCACATCAGATTATAAACAAAGAAATTGATCAATAGATTATTATTAAACTTTTTTCAATATCTTGTGATGTTGAGGTGATAGGTCATTTGTATGAAAAAAATTAAGGTACAAACTTCTATGGATGTGAATATGTGTTACTTTTAAATTCTTCGACTGAAAAATTTCATAGCTTTTAATTAATCTCGTGAAATGTTATATTAAAGTAGTACAATCCAGTAGCTATTTAGACTTGTACAAATTTATAAAAATAATGTTTAGAACACTTGATAATCTTTGATCTTGACACAAGCATAAAATAACTTGAATAAATAAAGGAATGTTCAAGGTAGAATTGTTTATATTTTTATAAAAATTTTTTTGAAGTTCGATAGAATAGTATATATATATATATTGAGAGTTGATAGTTTGAAAAGTGATGTCCGTCATCGTCATCGTGACACAGAAAACCCGTCCATTCTCCGCCGCTCGCCGTTGCTGTTGTTGTTGCTGTTGCGACCGCCGTCTCTGCCGTACGCGACAAAAGGTTATTTTAAAATATTCGGTTTTATAAATGCTAATGTATACGCTGCTATTTAAATTGAACCCACAAGCACTCAACTACTGAATATGCAAAAACTATTAATGCAGTGGCTGCGCGTCGAGAGAACTTCATATTACTTTCTGCTTTTAGTTGAAATTTAAATGAAACATGTAAAACACACTTATTGTATTCGAAACGTCTTGCATTATGAATGTGTTGCGGTCGGCGTGTGATCGACGTGTCGGGTCGTAGGTTCTCGATGGAAAAAGCCGACGTATTGTTCGGTAGGTGTTTGAAACTTTGACAAGTTAACAATGAATGAAAATTCGACGTGACGGTGATGGAATGGAAAAACTGGCGAACGATTAATTATTTATAGAAATGGATTTACTCGAAAATGAAAAACGCATACGTATACAATTTAAATCACTGTTGGATTGAAAATGTCCGAGATTCACTTTTGTGCCTTTTATACTTTTTTTTGTATTAGATAAATCATTCAATTCAATACCACGATATTTTACAAAACTATTCAAAAATATTAATCGTCCACTAGACGATATTACTGTATTCTAAAGATAATACTCTCTTTATTAAAAAATAATCAATTTATCAATTTATTAAGAGAAAATCAATTTTGGTAGTAATTACAAAATCGTTAAATTTTCTAACAACTTAAATGCTGATATATAATAGTATTTAAAATGATAATAAATAAAATATAAGATCATCCAAATGTGACCCCTAGATTTTGTATTTTATTAAAAAGAAACTATATACATTTTTCCCTATACACCACCCTATACACATTTTTTTTAATAAAACACAAATCTAAGCGTGACATTTGGATGACTGTATATGTTGAAAAATTTTAATTTAATTTTCAATTATAGTTTTTTAAAAGGATCAACAAAAAGTAATTATTGAACACTTTCATAAAATATTATTAGACTTAAATGCTAATGTATATGATTTGTAAAAAAAATAAATTTGAATATTTCATAATTTACTAAGGACATTTAATTTTTTTTATTGGTAATGAAAAAATATCACTAAATTCTGAAATTTAATAATATTTTATGATTTACAAACTATTTGAAAAGATTTTAAGGACAATTAAAAATATCACCAAACCCTAAAAATGAGTAATAGTACAGAATTTCAAAATTCATATTCTTAATGTAAATTACCTAACAATTATTTAGTTAATTATCTCCTAATCACATAAATATAAACGAACTTTTTTTGAAAATAATACAACAGATGTAGCTCTTTTTTGTAAAATAAAAAGTGTTAGGTCTACTTTAAAATTCTCTTCATTTTTTAAGAAAATATTAAGTTTTGGTACCATTTATTAATATTAAATTAATAATGTAATTTCTATTACTAATAACAATTTATTCCCATCACGATGGAAAATTTTGAATTTTTCTCTCATAAAATGACTTGTGTTTAAAAGTTGAAAACTCATCCAGCACCTTTTTCACATCTCCATCTTCATTAATTTTTTTCCATTTAAAATTTTTGTTCAGCAAAAAATAAATGGTAGTTAGAAGATATCTGGAGAATATTCTGGATGGCTTAGAATCTCCCGACTAAGATTCATTATTTTTTTCAAAATTGCTGAAAAACATGTAACCTTGCATTTTCAGTGATAAAATATAACTTAAAAAAGAATGGGTCGTATACCTTTTATTAAAACACTTTTCCACATGCTTAAAATAATTTTGATAAACGGATAAATATTTTTGGTATTAATATTTCAGTTCATATTTATCGTACATAAAAAATATATGAATTGTTCGAATTGTTCTAATAGCCGAGTCATGAAAAATGACTTGAATTTTTCAGCTGTCTAAAAATAGACATTTGCATGTAGAAAAATTAAATTATATTAACACACATGACTCACACTACTCAATTAACTATATTATGACATGCTCATTCAACTTAACCAGATAAAAAATGTATGCGAAGTAATTAAACAGTAGCATAGGTTACATCATCATTCATTTTCATAGATAAAAAAATATATATTAATTAAATCAGTTTTTATACAGGTGATCTAAAAATTGTGTTCCAATGAAAAATGTATCCATTGAATAAATAAATCTGTCGTTTCAAATTTCGCACAAATAAACCATCACAATAAACAATATTAATCAATAAACAAACATTAAACAATATTGAAAGTGTCTAGACAGAATACTACAAGATATTAAAAAAGTGTTCAAGATTTTACAATCCATTGCTCTGACGATGATAGTATGGAGATCGAAATGTGTATCGATAATAAATAATTATTGAATAATTTTATAAAATCTCATAATTTTAGTAAGAGTAGTTCATTTATACACAATTTCAATTTACAATAATTAAACAGAAAAAAATCAAATGTCTCCACATATTTTTTTAAATAAAATTCACTATTATACAAATTAATTAACACCCTGAGACTTTGTCAATATTTTATAGTATTGGGATGATAATTCGTTTCTGTGAAAGTAAATTCGCTACAATTCTACAAAAAATATATATATAAATATTCCATTTAATCATTCAATCTTTAAAACCATCGACAATTTTTCAACCATTCATTATTTAATTAGATTTTCGAACAAAAAATGTACATGACTTATAATAATAATAAAAATAAAGAAAGACAGTGTCGTGTGAATGTTTTGAATTAGGTTTCATAAAATGTATATTGAGGATATTAAATAATACTAATAATGAGCTGTGTGGCCTACGAATACAATTGAAGGTTACTACATATTGTTTGCATTTACTTATTTGTATACATTTTTTTATGATCTCATGAGAGTGCACTATTCATTCTTCGTACGAAAATGTACAATTATCAAATTAAATTTTCGTAATTGCGTTCCTAATTCGCTTTTAAATAAACGTCATTCGGAGATAAGATCGTGTTGTAAGATTACGTCGAATTATATCTCGTTATATTGTGACATTTCGTAATTAACAATTAGATATACATACACATACTTATTAACACATACACAAACACATACACATATTATATATATATATATATATATATATATATATATGCATATTTTTATATTTAAGTATGTAGGATGTCTAAATGAAATACTTTATTGTGCATTAAAAGGCACAATTACAATTTTAGCCTGCGAGAAAATAACACTTGCAATTAAAATCAACTCAATGCATCGGTAAAATTCATTGATGCACATAATATATATATATATATATATATATATATATATATATATAATATAAGAAAATCCTTAATTAGTTATTTAGCCTGAGAGAAAACGAACAATCGATTTGAATCACCTTGGACTATATACTATTTGGAAAAAAATCGTTCGTTGACAGAAATAAAAATAGTAATTATATAGTTGGAAATTTGTTCCTTTCATTTTCCGTAGAATGAGACATGCTTCGTTCATAACGAAACGTTTTTCTTATTTTCAATCGTATATTTTCTTAGAATTGTTTAATATATAATTAAATAAAGAATTAGTGTTAGATATCTATTTGACATAACAAAGAATTGTTATAAAGAACAATACTTTGATGGTTAATAAATTCACTTTTAATTTAGTTCATAAAAAATACATTTTTATAATTCAGTGCTCTAACGATAATTGCATAACCATTGAAATACATACAATAAAGTAAAAAATATCCTATTTTGAAATACTTAAGATATTGTTGATAAATAATTCATTTTTTGTTATTTGTTTTTCTGGAACTGTGGTTGATTCACTTTAACAGAAATTAATTTTTACCCCAACACCACAATAGTTATAAAGTGTTCAATAATCACTTATTGTTTATAAATATGTCAGATGATGCGCATTTCAATGGCGACGCCATCATCGTCAGAGCATTTCAGTTTTAGATTTTAAAAGAAATGCTCTGACGATGATATCGTCGCCATCGAAATGCGCATCAGTCGAAATATTTATAAACAATAAGTGATTATTGAACACTTTATAACTATTGTGGTGCTGGGGTCAAAATTCATTTGTATTAATTCATTTTTGTTAAAATGATAGAAGTTTTTGAAAAACATTAAACAAAAATCTTAAATTGCATTTTTATATAATATATGGTCATCCATATATGACGCCTAGGCTTGTGTTTTATTAAAAAGAAACATGTGTATAGTTTATTTTGTTTCTTTTTAATAAAACACAAATCTAGGCGTTACATTATTTAATTATTTTTTAAATAAATACATTTTTAACATAAAAATATGCAATAGTATAAACAAATATTTTTTTTAAAAAATACAATTAAATACAAGATTTTTGAAAATAAATTAATTATTAAATAAATAATATATTTCAAATGAATAAAGGAATTTACTCTTGTTGACATTTTTTCTTATTTGCATTTATTTATGAACACAAATATGTTTATTATTGAGAAATGTAATATAACTCAACAACTGGTATTTATAACTGTATTTTACATACAAATATATATATATATATATATATATATATATATATATATATATATATTGTAATGACTAATCGATTGAAAGTATATTTCTAACATACAGATCGAATTCACAAACTGCCTCAAACATACAATGTCAGACCTCTAAACAATTAGATTAATTAATATTTAACGTCCGCCCAACACTGATAAAAACTTGACATTATTTATACAACGTACATTTATATATACATATATATATATATATATATATATATATATATATATATATATATATATATATTGCACGGAAACATTTATTGAGAATTAATTGAACGATTTGTGAATATATAATAGCCTCCACATCTACGTATATTTGTTTAAGTCAGTTTCTTGTGAATACTTTCATGTCAGGATTGAAAAACTCGTTTTTTTCTTTTTATTATAAACCATACCCAATATGTTTATCTCTCTTGGTATAAATTATGTACAGCTTGTTTATTTATTTGCAACACATGACCGTCAAATGAATCAATATTTTCTATAACCTGCAACGGAATGGCATCTTCGTATAACTCGTCTTCTTATACGTATGTGTGTTTTTTTGCATCTCTATTTGGATTTCAATAGAATTAAGAAAGTATTTCTTACAGTCGTGTCTTGACCTTTTGAATATTATCTCAGTTGTAAAGATATTATATTTTAGTATGAAATAATTGATATTAGTGTTTATGATTTTCTGAATTTATTAAATACTGATAAGCATAAAACACCTGTTTAGTATTTCAAGTCTGGTGGTAGGAGTTTAAGTATTAGAGATTCAGATATTTGTTCAATTACTTTATTACATTTTACTCCCTTTTATTTGATTTTTATAATCCTTAATTGAACTTATTTGAAAATAATGAAATTGTATTTCAATTTCCAAAAACTTTATAAAAAATTGTACTTTCCCTAATTTGTTTTCTGTAACTTTCCAATTTAACACAAACGAATTTCTCACCCCACTATCGTCATATTTGATAAAAATGTAAAATAATCACTTTTTGTTCATATCATTGATTTATAATTTTAAAAAACCTTAACTGACGGAAGCAGTGATTTTAAAATACTGAAATGATTCAAAAATTCCAACAGATCTGTCAAAGATTGTACATATCCTATTTTTTTTTCTTTAACTTCCCAATTTACCATAACTGAATCACTCACTCCTACCATCATAATATTTTATAAAATTATTAAGTATTCAGTTATGGCTCACTTTATTTGTTTATCATTTTTAAAAATCTTAACTGATGGAGACAGTAATTTAAAAATACTGAAATGATTTAATATCCAACAGATATGTTAATAATTGTACATTTCCCATTTATTTTCTGTTAATTTCCAATTGAACATAACAAAACCATTCATCTCCACCATCATAAGATTATAGTTCACTTAATTTCCTTATCATTTTTAAAAATCTTAACTGATGGTGGCAGTGATTTTAAAAATACTAAAATGATTCAATATCCAACAGATCTATTAAAAGATTATACTTTTCCAACTTGTTTTTATTGGATCGATTAAAGTAAAAAATTGTGAATTAGGATTGAAAGTGACTGATAATAATGATACATTATGGTTATACTAGGGTAAAAATAACTAATTTTTAGAAATAAATGATTATTTATAAAAATAGAAAATTTAAATAAAGTAAGAGAACAAATTTACATTTAAACTTTATCACCTTTTCAAGTAAATGGGAGAAATTGGTTTTCAATAAGGAAAAAATATTTCAATTTAAATTAATTACACTAGTTTTAATCATACAAATATAGTGTTTATCAAGGAACTATCTATCTCAAATAAATTATTTTTAATTTTGTTCTATAATGTGAGCCAATATTTATTTTGTATCAAACATCAAATAATGAGATTCACCTAAATACTCAAAAATAATACTTTCATGTGATATTTTTACTAGTTTAATATTTTATATTTATAAATTTTAAATATAATGAACTTATAAAAATATTATTTCAAAATTTAATAAAATAATATATCTTTTAATATGAATGTACTATTTTCAACTCTACATTTATTTTTTTGTATATAATAAATACAATATCTTTTTAATGTTTTTTTAAAAATTAAAAATATATCAATAAAACATTATATATATATATATATATACATTTCTATGAAATTAACTGTAGGCAGAAATTAACGAAAAAATCTTGAAAAAATATTCAAAAAGTCAAGAATAATCAATGGTAATTTCATTTAGTAGTGAGCTGATATAAGCTTTGATAATGACAATTTTTTCAGTCTACTTCTCAATAAAGGGTTTTCTTAAAATTTTCCACTGATCCAATGCCTTGTTCTTCCAGTCCATTATCATGAATTTTCTGATTATGTATATCAAACTTATCTATGGATTGGTTACTGGGAATCTTTATATATCTTGATTAACAATCAATACTTTATATTATCCTTAAATGATCTTTTTTCAATTATATATATATATATATATATATATATATATATATATATATATATATATGTATATATACATAAATTGAAGATTAATAAAATATACAGAAAACATATTTGGATGAAAATAATCTTGGTCAGGAAATAAAAGAATCTTTGAAAAAATTTAAGAAAAGTCAATGACATTCTATAGGCTTTCATTTAGTATTGAGCTGATATAAAATTTGATAATGATGATGATATCATCACTATCAGCCATCAGCCTCTATCTATCCACTCCTTGATAAATACATCTCCCAAAACTTTCCTCTTTGATTGGTCTAATGTCTTATCTTTTCAGTCCATTTCAACGAATTTTCTTACATTTTCGTCAAACTAATCCATGAGTTTGCTACTAGAACTTTTTATATATCTAAATTTTCAATCAACATTTTTTTTGCCTACCGGTAATTTTTTTTCAGTTACATATATATATATATATATATATATATATATATATATATATATATATATTATATACAAGGGTCGTTTGATAAGTATGGTAAATTTATTTATTATTTAATTTAATTTTTCAATTTAGTTTTTCTTACTTTTTTACTATACTTATCAAACGACCCTCGTATATATATACACATATGTGTGTTATGTAAATTATATAAATGTTAACTTATTAGATGACCCATTTTTTGATAATTTAAATTTGTTGATACTCAACATATAATATTCAGATTTTTATACAATAGATAATTTTAACTGAAATTTTTACACAATTTTCACTCATTTTTTATCATTTAATTTTAATGTACTGAACTCTTTTTGTATGAGAAAATAATGGCATTTGTGATTAAAATAATTACACAATGAAACTAGTTTCGTAATACTTAAACAATGTGAATAATAATTTACTTTATTTACAGGAGGAAATATTTATATGTACGAGATTTTTCTACAACCTTAATTACTGGTAAGTTTTTTTTTATGACTGATATTTTTTGATATATATTTTTAATGAAAATTCCATATTAGAAAATTATTTCAGTTATTTATAGTTCAACTGCAGAACATATACATTATTTATTAATTATTGTGTTATATTTTTTAATTATTAAGAATTAAACAATTTTTGAAAAAATAATTATTGTAAAAAAACGATCACTACCGGATGCATTACCTTAAATGGATAATTCCATATTAAATTTATATATGTATAGATACAGATAAATATTTAATAATATCTTTATGAAAATAACTCGAATTCATGGTGTTTTTTACATCAAATCACATACAATTCAATCGATTCATACACCTGTACTTAACTCTAATTGCCTACAACGTCAAAATTATTATTTATTATCCAACAGCCTAGAATTATACAAATCTGAAATATGTATCTATAAACTAAAACAACTTATCTCAATGATTTCTCGTTCACTTATTCTACTTTTATATATAATTTTTTTTCTTTATAATTATGTATCCGCTCGATATGTCAAAGTTTCCTTGAAAAAGTTGCCTGTATTCAACATTTAACTGTTTCATATATTATTTCTGTTCGTGTCTCATACTTATACGTGTGTTGGAGAACGAATTATTAACGTAGACAATTTGTTAAGAAATCTGTTTTCGTTTCGCTGTTATTCAGATGGAATTCTTGAATGACTAATTTATGAATAATTATTTTTTTCTTTTTTTGGAAACACAAAAAGATTATATGCTTTGCATTTTATCAGTATCACATGTATAATTTACTTCTCTGAATTGTCTTCTTTATATATTTTTTCTAAACTATTACTTAATATATATTTGTGTATATTTAATAATTTATATATACAATATATAGAGAGACAGAGAGAAAAAGAAGAGAGAGATTACTTTTGGGTAATAAAGGAAGTTATTAGTCATCACAATGGATATCAAATACTACTCAGTCTTGGACTTATAAATTATGAAAAATTATAAAAAATCTTTCAACGCAGTTAAAACATCAAAGATATTAATTAATTGTATTGAAAAACAAAAAATTGAAAAAGTTTGTATTTAAATTTCAGGAAATATTTATAAAAATGCTACATCCTTCATGCAAATACACAAAAAAACAGGAATGTTTAAAATAAACAAATTGAGACAGGACGATATGATATTATAAAAATTATTTACATCTGTATTAGGATAAATATTTAAGACACTGAATTATGAATGTGAAGAAATTAAAATAAATATGAAGATGGTTTTTTACTTAATATTTACTGTTGATATTATTATTTTTTAAACAAGCCCAGATGAATTCGAAAAAATAAAATAATTAAATAAATCAAGTCAATAAATTGGTCATGATGATTTTTGGAAGCAGTTTTAATCTAGCAAAGAAAGAGACTGATAATCATGATACTTGACAAAATTACTTAATCATATATAAAACAACGATTATTTTTTATATTAGAGTATATTTCACTCTATACCTCAACATGATATATTATTTTGTGTAAACATAATTCGGAATAAAATCTTTATAAATAAATTCTAATCTAAACACGACCTTTTATCGATCAATAAATAGTCGAAGCTGTGATTGATTGCTAGCTTCAACCATTCGTTCTTGAATTTTTCAGAAAGTAGATATAAATAAACAATATTTTTTAATAATTCAAAAATTGAAAAAACACACTGTTTACAAAAATGAATTATAGAAATATATGTTTCAATTTAAAAAAATTATAAAAATTTATATATTGTTATCTTGACAAAAAAAAATTAAACAGGACGATAATATGTAAAATACTATTCGAAAATGAAATAATCGACCAGCTGTTGCAAATAAGATATTTAGAAATCCAACTGAAAAGAATAGATAACATAATAAAATTTACAGGAGATTAAATAATAACGACAGAAAGAGGATATAGATGTTTGAATCAAACAATTTGGATAAATATATAGTTTAGAAAATAAACAAAGGTTAAGTTGTATCGACGAATTAACGTCCACTGTGGAGACAATACTAAAAACACCAAAATAGAGTCTTTATATTCTCTCTCTCTCTCTCTTTATATATATATATATATATATATATATATATATATATAAAGAGCCAAAAATTATAATTAATTAAAAAATCTATCTCAGCTAAATTTCAATATCATAAACACTATTTGAAAATGAGACATTTTCAAAAACTATTTGTAGCAAAATACTATATAAAGAATAGCTCTAAGAGCTAAAATATAAGACATTTTATTTATATATAAAAAACTTATTAGAACTGGAAATGAACAACTTAAATTTTAACTATTTTAATTTAGTATAAATTTTGAAATTTAAATTTCACTGAAGATTATTGAAAAAATTTTGAAATTTTATGTATTCTTGAGAAAAACTATTATTTTAATAAAATCAACCACACTTTTATTGAAATTTTTCAGTTTAAATTGACATGTTCTCTTTCTTTGTATATTTCTGAACAATTAATGGAATCTATGTTTATAAATTACGATGATAATATTTCTACCCAAGCTCAAATTCAACTAGACCTCAATTCCATCCGATTTTAAACGAAATAAACCTTACTCCTTACGATTTGTTTAGGAAATTATCTCGCGACCGCTTGTTTGTTACATATTATTGAATAAAATATCGATGTATGCGTACAAGTTCGTGTGAATTAATTAAAATAACAGTATGTTCCTGTACATATTTATAAAAACATCGTGTACATGTATGTGTATACATATATTCACTCACACACATACACATCTTTTCAAATATTTCAAGTCTCGTGTTTTGCTACGTACGTAAAACGTTTTGTATGTATGTATGTGTACGATTTTACTTTTACCTCTCGGAAGTTTTTCATTCTGTTACATATATACAAGTATCTCGTTCGCGGACTATGCAAAAATAATCATTCACAGTCAAGGTGAACGACAATTATGTATATAAAACTAGAGTATATACTTGAAATCTTGTAGTCGTTATTATTAACGTTTGTAGATTTTATATGAAATACTTTTAATACTAATTGGGAAAAGACATGAAGTAAGGAAAAGGTTTCAATAATAAATAAACATATATATATATATATATATATATATATATATATATATATATATATATGTAATAAAAATATATAACTAAATACATTAAAACAAGAAATATGAAAAAAATAAGAAAAATAGAAATAAATAGCTAAAAAAATATTAGAGATTTAATTGAACTGATGAATCATTTGATTTAGAATAACTTAAAAAAAGTATTTATTTAATAATAAAATTACAAACAAAAAACATATATGTATATATATATATATATATACGATATTTATTTGTAATTAAATATATAAAATAGTAACCGTGAAAAATTAGAAAAATAATGATTAGATGAAATAAGGCTATTAGAGATTTAATTAGGGCACTGAGGTAATGGATCATTCAATCTGAAATAATTTAAACGAAGATTTTATTTAGTAATAATAATGGACGAATTACTCTTCTATAAATTATTACTCAATGAAATGAACAAAAAAAATAATTCAATAAATACCGTACCCGAAATAAATCAAAAATCTGCAACGATATGTCGTCCATTATTCTATGTTTCACTCGTTATCTTCCGTCACCATTCGTATTTATTACCACAATGTCCTTATTTAATAAAAAATAAATGCTCTACTTAAAAGATTAACATATGTTTAATTAACATTATTATTTATACCAATCTATCATAATTCCTTAGATTTTAATTAATTTCGAATTAATTTTCTATTATATTTTATCTTTTTTATAATCCAAATTGAAATTGGATTAATTCACTTCATTTTTATTTAACAATAAATTGACACTTATTTAATTTTACAAAAAATCCAATAAATCGTATTTATTTATAACAAACACGACTGATAATACGAAAACCGAATTGTTATTATTTTTCGTTTAATAATTAACACCAATTACAGACAATCACTCTACAACTGCTAATTAATTTCCGATACCACTTGCCACACTACATGTCTACCACCTATCTGTATATAAAATCACGATCGGTCGTTTAAAAAATAATTGTAGTTGTTCAGGTTTTATTCGAGATTGATTACATTTCCTAGATGTAATTTTTCAGTCATATAGAATAATTTATAAATGACATTCTAAAGAAATGTTTATATAAAACAAATGTCTTTAGAAATATCCATATATATTTTAATTCTCATTGAAAGAAATTTGATGATTTATGTAATTCAATTGAGGATGTTAAATGTGTGAAAAAAATCATTAATTAATTTGAAAATATATTGTAAATAAAATTAACTCTGATTGAAATTATAATTTATTTTAAATGAAATTAATTCTGATTGAATTATTTTCTGATGTGAAAAAAATCTTTTTAACACGAATGAATCACTTACTCCTACCCCACCACAACCAATAAAATTTTATAAAAATATTCAGTAATTATTTATTTTTTATTTTGTTCACTAATATGTATTTAAATCGATATACCGTTATCGTGAAATATTGCATTATAAAATATAACGATATAACGATAACATCAAGATGTTCGAAATGCAATCAGTGAATAAAGTGAACAATGAATTGTTACTGAATATTTTTATTTATACTGTTGAAGAATTTTATTTACTAATATGCATTTCAATGGCTATGCTGTCATCGTTAGTGCGTTGTATTATAAAATCTAGTATTATGACGTTTCAGCATGGTTTCTAAAATGCAAATCACTGGATAAAATGAATAAAATTATCAAATACTTTTATATGTACTATTGATGGAAATTATTCACTGCTGTACATTTCTATCTCCATACTGTCATCGTCAATGCTTTTTGTTATAAAATCTAACATCATGATGATAACAGTATGATGTTCGAAATGCAATTAGTGAATAAAGTAAACCATGAGTTATTATTAAACAGTTTTATATGTATTTTTGTGGAATATTATTCACTAACATGGATTTCTGTTTCCATGCTGCTATCATCAGTGCGTTATATTAGAAGATATAGGGTGGCTCAAATGAGAATAAAGTATATTAAACGATAGTAAATTACAGTAAGGTAGTAAATGTATGTCTAAACCATTGAATCTCATTTGAATCACCCTATAAAAGCTAGTATTTTCAGAAAGATTTTTATAAAATCATTTAGTGCTGAAAGATAAGTGATTCATTCGTGTTAATTGAAAATAATTATAAAAAAATACATATAATAAAATAATTTTAATGCCAATATTTATTTTAATACAGTATCAAAATCATTTTAATCCTTTGAAACACACTACTAGAAATTTTTGACTTAATTAAAACCTAATTTTTAAATTATGAGTTTTAATTCATAAAAACATATTTTTGAATTTTATTGTTTATTGATAATAAAATATAGGGATAATTCCAAGATAGATCCACTATACTACGAGGAATTTTAGGATAAAGGAAAGTAGAAATATGTAGAGAGGGTAGTTTGGTAGTAAAAGATCTTTGTAATAAGCTAAAAATCATTTCCGGAGTGGTGGTTGCATCATAGAATTTTTTTTTTCGAAAAGTTAAAATAATGAATTATCACCTCAGTATTATATGATTTTATAAAAGGGTTAAATTGTCAATTATTGTTTAATTTATTCATTTAAAAACTAACATATATTTAATTTACCATACTATATTATAACATATAATTTTTTTTACATTTTAACAACTCAATACTGAAATAATTTTTCGATTTATCTTTAAGTATCGGATTTAATAATCACCAATCGACATTACTGATTAAAACTTATTACTTATTTACTTCTATTGATCGCGTCATATTCCGTACGTCTATTGAATTCCATACACAAATATTCTTCACGGATTTTTATTGCCAATAATTTACAATTTAAATTCAAAAAACCAGTCGACGGTGAATAGAAAGTACAAAATTCGATTGCCATTAGTTTAACACTTTAACGATTCGTGTGTAATGAATATTTCGTAATATTCTATTATTTTATTATTTATATGTCTATATATTCGATTTATATTATATTTATATAAATATACATGCATTGTAAATTCACTTTTCACTTCCGGAAATCGTGGAAACTCATAAGGAAGTCGAAATTATTCAGTTAATTAAGATATTTGACTCAATTTGGTGTCTATCACTATATATATATATATATATATATATATATATATATATACATAATAACATTTAAATAAATTTAATTAAAATAGAAAGAAGTTCTCATAAATGCCTATTGAAAAAAATCTCATAAAAGTGATAAAATATTTAATTCGTATAAATTTTAAATGACTTGAATAACTGAAATATATATATATATATATATATATATATATATATGCATAAATAAATGTATATAAGCAAAAGTCAGAAGATACAACGTAAATTCTATAAAAAGATTTGTTTACAGCTCTCTCATCTGTGTGTATAATCGTGCGCCTTGGGGCGAACGAGTCGGTTTTTTTTTTAATTCTATGGAACAACCAATGTCACTTTTATAGGACTTCTGTTAACAATTATCATATTTAAATTCTAAATGAACATACAGCTGAATGAAAACTTTTCTAAGTGATCATTTTTTTTCTGAATGAACGATTCTGTCTAGGTTGAAAATTCCGATAGACAATATGTTATATAAAAACAGATTACGATTCAGTGATTTGAATTTGTGATTCATTTGGAAGATATTTTAATTTTTTCGATAAAATAAATTCGAGTTTGTAAGTTCATATTGTAATAATGTATTTACATATTTTGTTTAAATTTCATTTTGTGTTTTAAAATAAAGAAACGTTTTTAAATAAAATAAATTTTCTGTCTAAGATGTATAAATATTTAAAAAAATGGTAATCGTGGAAAATATTTAAAGACGTAATAATTTTTTTTAATGGTCTAATGTAATTTTTAGAACATTTTATTTATCTTTGCACTGATTGGAAATGAAAAGTAATTTCAATACTAATTTTCAAAAAGTTTAAATTTTTTTTTCTTGCGAAGGATTTTTTTATAATTTTTCTATTTAACGTACGAATCATATTTTTTTAAGTAGTTGAAAATACTTTAAAGTAGTAATATGTTTTTTGTGGCCGAAAATTTTATTTTTAATAATATTTTCAGTTCATTTATGTACAACAATAAAATATATTCGTTGCTTGTAGATGAATAGATATTTTAGTATTGATTTTTAAAAGTTTATAATATTTTCTTACATAAAGGACTTTTTTATAATTTTTCTATATAAGATCTAGACTGAACTTTTTTCCGTAAATCGTAAAAAATATTTTAAAGTTATATTAGATTTTTAATAGTGATTTTTTTTATTAAATTTCATTTATATACAATAATAAAATCTGTGTGTTACTTGGAGATGGAAATTTCAGTATTGACTTTCAAAAAATTTCAACTATTTTTTTCATATGAAGGTTTTCTTCGTATTTTATTGAAATCTCGATCAAATTTTTTTTATAAGTCATTGAAAATACTCTAAAGTTGTAATATGTTTTTGGAAGTAGAAAATTTTATTTTTATCAAATTTTACTTATAAATTTTACGAATGTCATTTAAATATAAACGGATTTTTTTTATTGCTGAACGAGCCAAAGTTTCCAACTGAAATCGAGTGAGTATATTTTAGTGAGGGTGTCTTCCTCCTTGCAGTACACATGACCTCGCATTCGTTTTTTTAGTAATTAATACGATGAGTGAGCAAGCAATACCTAGTGATGTTGCACAATGCATTATAATCAAATTTTTAACAAACAGAAACATGAAACTGACTGATATTACGTTTTACTATTCAACAATTCCTAAAACTACAGATAGTAATTTTAAGAATTGTTATTTAATTAATGCTGAATCGAAATCAAAAATGATATGAAGAATAATAAGATTATTGTACACTTTTTGAAATATTTGGGCGAGTGATTTGTTGGTATAAAAATATTCTAAATAATTTCCTGACGATTTCTGGATTAATTAGAAACCTTCAATCAACGTTTCAAAAATTCAAATACTTCAATTGAAATATGTTATTGTTTTTAAAGTAAATTCATCATAATTTATTTGCATATCGATGAGAGTAAAATCATTAAATTGAAAAGAAACTTTCCATCATAGTGAATATTTCAAATAATGCGACTATCCATTACGATTACACACAATTTATGAACAAATCTGAACGAAAGTGATTGTTGTAAAGAATTCTCCAGATGGGAACCGTTCGAATCACTTTCGAAAAAGAAAAAGAAATGGTCAGAATTTTTCACTACCGGCGATCGATTAGACAATCATAAAAATACTTTTACGCAATTAACGTCATTAATTAACATCGTAATTGAAGAATCGCCATTTAATTACAGTAACAGATCCCGTAATGACCCCGTGCATCGCATCGCACGGATCCATCATTGACAGAGACGGCTCGGAATTCCACAACATTCTCTCACTCCATTTCGGATATTCGAAAATGTCAAAAACATGGCTTCGCAGTTTGTTGTGATGATCGTACGTTAAAAGTTTATTTCTATTTTTAATGTGTATGATGACATTCATTCGCTTAACACTTACGTGCAGATATGTTCGAGACGTGCCGAGAGATTTCAATGCACGGTAAACGTATATCTCTCTCTGCTCGAACGTTCAATTATACGATCTTAAAACATGAACGTGCATCCGAAGGCCATCCTATGACTTGTGCATTTTTTTTTTGGTCATATGTAAACATAGAAATGTGTACGTTGTGGTCGAATGTCGAAAGTGAGATTCGAGGGATACGGATTGAAATTTTCGCAGATTGTCTTTACATCGAAATTAAAAAATTATTCAACGAATGTAACGAGGAAGAGGATAATTAAAATACATGTAATGTTTTACAATGAGACTCATCAACATTTTTTTTCTACTTTTACATAATTGCAATACAAACGAGTCGATTAATTAGTAAATGTATGATTAATTAATTTGTAAAGAACTTTAATTAGTACTCTCGAATTTTGTTAAGTATTGCACTTGTGAAGAGAAATGTGTAACGTAATGCATGTATTATAGAAAATAGTTTAAGTGGAAATTTAATACACTGAAAGATTTTTTTATTATACCTAAACATTATTAATCTTCAAATTTATACATACATACATACATAATATATATATATATATATATATATATATATATATATATATATTATGAAGAGACAATAACCGATAAAGAAGAGAAATTAATAATTGAGAATCCAAATTTATAAAAAACCACAAAATATAGCAATAGATAAATTAAACAGACACATAAAAAAATATCTTAATGGATTGGAAAATAAAAGTTTTGGATCGACTGAAGTGGACAGTTTTGAGAGGTATTCATCTTTAATAGAAAACAAGAAATTGATGATGATGATAATGTATATAAAAACACACACAAAAAGAGATAGATAGATAGAGTAAACACATAAAAAAATAGTTTTAATAAACTGTAAAATAAAAACATTAGATCATCAAAGTGAAAAATTTTGAGAAAGACTTTCATTCAATATTTAATAGCAAAATGTTGATGATGATAATGTATAATATATAAAATTTGTAACACCAAATTAATAGTATAAAATAATCAGAACAGTACTTAAAATTAAGCTCTACAATTTATGTCTTTAGTAGATTCTGCAAATTCATTTATCTATGAATATTGAGACACTTCAAAAGTTGTTCCTATATTTCACTCAATTATGATAATTCGTACTACGTCCTGATTATTAAAATTAAATGATTCATGACCTTCGATCATGTCGAAACTCAGTCACGGTTGGTCTTTACAATACTACAGATTTTATCCAAATTGATATCGTCCGGATCTAGATTTATGATCGTGCACAGACCTATACGTGTTTGGAATTATTTTTTCTATAATCCCGTTGTAACTGTTATTTTTGTATTCATGAGTCACTTCTTATCTACTATAATCAAATAATACGAATGAAATGAGGAACATTTTTAAAATATGTTTTTTTTATTTTTTTTAATATTTCAAATGAAACTTTTTATAATATATTCATTATATATATATATATATATATATATATATATATATATATATATATAAATCTGTGTGTGTAAATAAGTGTCAAAGTTCTTATAAGAAATTTCGTATTTTCGATTTTTATCAAAACAATTCAAACAAGAACCGAACTTAGCCGATTCTTCCTACGTCACTATCACACATATCGACCACAAAATTTCTGTTTCATCTCATTTACGTGCACTTTCTACCTGCTCTACGACAACATTAAGCATACTTGAAGATCGTTCACCTTATGCTTGAACCATACCTACATTCGAGTCCTAACATAAGTACTTAAAACATCGATTCCACATCTTTAAACCAGTATTAAAATATATTTTATATATATATATATATATATATATATATATATATATATATATATATATATATATATATAAGTGCTCGTACAGTATCGATACAGTGTTGTCTAACTTCGTTAGCGAGTGAAGGTAATTATTAAGACATTGAAATGTTCAAGACCAACGTTCGACATTTACGTACATGCACATACAAATACATACACACAGATGTAAGCAAAAAGGTGTCAGTCGAGTTGTATGAGAGAACCGTTGTCGCAGTTTCGACATTTTCGAACCGCTATGAAATAATCAACGATTGTTCAATATGTTTGTAATTCGGAATTATGGTTATGAATGTATCTGGATATTATCAATCGATTTATAAACTGAATTGCATCCGATTGAAATTTCGATAATTTGTGTATGTTTATTAAGACCAGTTCGTCCACTTTTCCTTTCGGAAATTTCCGGAAGTTTGTACGTTTTTTTTCATTTTACAATTAGAAATTTATATCGATATTTATGTAGTTTACTTTTATATATATATATATATATATATATATATATATATATATATATATATATAAAGAACGAGAGAGAGAGATAAATGAAATAACTGGCTTTCGAAATACAGTATCAAAACCTTACTAAACATTAAATTTAAATCAAAGAACAATTTCATAAAATCTAAACTCAATGAATAAAATGTATTTTTCTTTACAAGTAAAATATTGCATTAATATTAGATGATAATTACAAGATTTTTTTTGGTAATCATCAAAAACATATTTAGAGAATACATGTCAAACGAGTTTAATGTCAGATATTTTAAAAACTGAAAAATGTCGAAGAAAAATACCAAATATCTTGAAAAGATTTAAAACGCTCAGGGCAGATATGATATTAAATTCTTTTCAAGATTTGTGGCATTAAATTCGTTCAACACGTTTCTCTTAATTCATCCTTCTCTGAAAATTGCTTATAACGAATATTTCCAACTTATCCTCTAGTATTAATGCTATTTTTCACATATAAAAAATTGTTTTTACGATTGATTCCAGGTTTTTCAAACTCTCTTTTCCCCTCTCTCACTCTAAATATATACAGAATGATACAAATGAAACTAAAATAAGTAATATATAAATGTGTTTAATCCTTCAGTCTCATTTGGATCGTCATGAATATTCATATATATATATATATATATATATATATATATATATATATATATATATATATATATATATAAATAAATAAAAGGATAAACGTCCTTGAATTCAATCCCGTTCCAATCGTACATTTCTATAAAGAATGTTTATGTACAGTTATCATCATGTAATTATAATAATGACATTTGCATCACTAATATCAATTGGAAAACTTGTAATTATATAACAATAAATGTCAATATAAATAAATAAACTGATTAATTAAATATATAATAAATGTAAAATTAAAAATAAATTGAAAATTTTTAGAAATATTTACATAAATGATTATTCATTTTATCCCCATAAAGTTATAACTTCTCAATATATTCAATAAGGGATGCTATTTTTCGGTTTATAATAATTTGAATAAAATTAATATTTTAAAACACAATAATGAAAAATAATTGAATATTTTAATATTTTTTTGAATAATTGAAATATTTTTTTCAAAAAATACAAATTTTTTAATATCTCTAATACAAAACTTATTTTCCTTAAATTATTCGATTAATAATGTTGCGTTTTTAGATGGAAAATATATTGGAAATTAAATTTGATATGCATAAGTTTTTTATTTAACAATTTTATAAAATCTTGTGATTTTTGGGATGAGTGGTTCATTTAAATTTAATTTTGAAGTAATTTTAAATTTTAATTTTAAAGTAAATTTATTTGAGATTTTCTAAAATATTCAATAAAAATTATATTCTTCAATCTAGGGAATTATATAATTGAAATATACAAAATTTTCGAATCAAGAAAATTCTTATAAAAATTCATACAATTTCTTATGTCTCGAATTTAATTTTATTTAAGAACGTGATTATATATTTCAAATGGAGGATCATTGATTCTCTATTTTAAGGATTCTCTATTCGGAACGTACCTAAAACTTAAATAATTTTAAATACCTTTGAACAGCATCAAAGATATTTGGAATTGTTCAAGTTTTAGGTTAATAAGATAAATATATAATTCATATCATAATTGAAAAATTATGTAATGATAAATTGTCAACTAAAAATGAAAATGTATCTTAAATAATTATTTAAGAAACATTTTAAATTAGAAATATATTAAAAAATAATTCTGTTATGCAAATTAATTATTCCTTCAACTATCAAAATAAATATAACCATCAAATATACTTATTAACCAGTTTTTTATTACAAAAATAATCGAATGTTATCTACAATTGTATAATAATCTTCATTAAAATTTAATCTAAACATTATTGTGAACATTAAATGATTATTGGACGATGTTATAAAATTCTATACACAAAAAATGATTAAATACATTACAATTAAAAATTTGAGATCATATCATTTGAAGGGTTTAATTTAATTGAGTGTGATCCGATGTGGAAACAAAAAAAATAATTACAAGTCCGATTTCCAATTAAATTTATTACCAACAGAATTACCTCATGGACATTTATATAAAAAATAAAGTGTTTTATACAACAATGCAAATTAAACCATACATTTGGATTCAGTTGATCAATTTCTCGGAAATTTCAAAAAACCCATCGCGTAAATTTTATTATATTTCGAATGGATTAATGAACCGTAGAAAATGAAATTAAAATAAATGGCTGTATAAATAATGCTATTGTCTTAAAGTGCATTGCCCTTCAATAAAATAATTATATATATATATATATATATATATATATATATATATATATATATATATATAAGTGCCATAAATCAATTAGTCATCACAGAAAATTAACAATTATGATGATTCGTTTATTCGAAAGATAAAATGAAGTATGATTAATATTTAACATCTGTTGGTAATTTTCAAATAGGAATTAAAATCAAAATAAATAAGTTTTAATGGTAAATTCGAAACTTATCGGGCCATTAACGTAATTTATAGTAAGGTCTTTGTATTATTAATTATGGGAATTATAGAAAAAATACTAATTATATTTTTATTTATATTACATATATTATATTATATACGTATTATATATATATATATATTTATTATATAAATCCTTTTTTATATAGAACATTATTTATATTAGAATTTGAAATTCAGAGAAAAGATATACATAAATAACAATAAAATATTCATTTTTATCTCTTGTGTTAACAATTTTAATTATATATATATTTATATATATGAAAAACATCAACAAACACAAGTATTTATTGAGAATGAATATTTTTATTTTATTTAATAAAGACACATGTGTATATATAAAAACGATATAGTAACAAAAAATAATATTTTAAATTACAAATTTATCAGAAATAAAATTTTATTACTAGATAGAAATTTCAGTTAACATTTTTTTTAAAAAAAATATTCATGTCTATTTAAAAAAATAAATCGATTAATTTAAAAAATATTTTATAATACCTTTTTTCCTCTCAAGTAAATATAAGATAAACCAAATATGACGCCTAGGTTTGTCTTTTATTAAAAAGAAACATGTGTTTAGTACCTTTTTTCAATAAAACACAAATCTAGGCATCACATTTGGATGTCCCTATATTGTCAACTCATTGTATTACAAAAATTATTTTATTTGAGGTGAGTTCATTTCAATTTTTACATTGTTATCCATAACTTATTAATTTATTTAACTGCTTTAATTCAAATTGTAAATTAAACTGTAAATTTAAATTCACTTATCACATTTTATTTAATAAATTAAACTGTAAAATCTTTAAAAATCTTTATTCTCACATTTTATAGAATTAAATTTATATATATATATATATATATGATTTTAGAAATTTCTAAATATAGTATGAAAAGCTATAAATAGATACAAGGATCAAAAAAGTAACAAATATGAAATAACAAATAAAATCGATGATTTGGCCATGGAAAGGGTAAAGATCAAGAAGAGAAGTCAATAAGTGAATAAAGGTTATTATAGTTCGACTCTCAAGAGAAAAAATACCAATGAAGAGACATTCTTAACATGATTTTAAAATCAGTACATAGATATAAGAAGTGGCGAAAGTAACTGACATAACAGAACAAATAAAATCGATGACATTGCAATAATCAGGAAGATAAAATAGTATATGGACAATAATTATTATGAATTGGCGACTGAGAGATAAAAAAAACATATAAAAAGAGACCCTGTCGAAGATAGAGAGACGAAATTCTAAGGTATATTGAAGGTGAAGATTGGATGAAATTACTCACTCACATTAAACAATAAAAAAATCTGGAGAAAGAATTTAAATTCTTTTAATGATATTCGATGAGACTTTCGTCCAGCAATGGGCTCATATAGGCTTTTATGATGAAGATGATATTTGAGTGTCCCATCAAAAACGCACACTAATGATCGCTCAAAAAAACATCATCGCCTAATCAAAAAATATGTGTTTTATTTGAAAATTAAATTGAGTGTTCCTGACAAGACACTCTATATATATATAAGGAGCCGAATTGTTTTTTTTTAAATTAAAATATTCTATTCGGTTTTTATTTTTAAAAAACAATATTAAAATTCAATAAAATCCTTGTCTTAGTCATATTTATTTTTATAATTTCTAAACATATATTACTTATTAATTTCTGTAAATTTCAATCTATTACAGTACACAAATTAAATCAACAGACTGTGACCGAACTCCATTTCTTATTCATAACAAATCTCATGCACACGTCGCTCCACACACCTGTAATCAATCCTCTTGTCTGCATCACTCATCGTACCATCTTAAATCGCCAGTTTCCGGCTCTGCTCGTCGATCCTATTCACAAATCTAACGAAAAATCATTTCGAATGCACCGTTCCGACGTTTTTCAAACGCGCTGAAATACCAGCAACCAGTTCTTATGGCATTTTAGCATAGCAAGAACCAACCTCGACCTCGATTAACTTTGATAAATATTTATTTAAAAGAATCGCACGTATTGAAACAAATATGACATGCTGTTCGATACGAACGAAACGAAAATTATATGCATGTGCCTTAAAACGATTTCTGTGCCGAATTTTAAAATTGAACTAGATTCGATGCCGTTCGATTTTTTTTTTATTTCGGTTTTGCAACGTGGACATTAATCGAAAATTAGTGTTACATTTGCGTACACTTGAAAAGTATTCGGTTTCGGTTTTACTCAGATTCGATTTTATTTGAGATCGAAACATAGTTTACTGATTAATTCTGTGTCACTCTCTCTCAATATATTTCTTTGAAATAATTGTCATTTTTATTAATACATACATTTTTATTAACATTGATTATGTAATAATAGTATAGAAATATTTTTAAATAAATTCAATATTTTTAAAATAAATTTAATCACCTGTCTATTTTTTTAAAAAAATATTTTTTTATATTCCACACAAATAAATCATCGCCCAAAATATGACAGAATATTATGAAAGTGTTTAATAGTTACTTATTGTTATAAATTTTATAGTTTCTATTAAAAACTTTATAAATAATAATAAGAAATCTAATAATTTCTTTTTTTAAAAAAAATCAGTACTAATTGAAAATATTTAATTAAATTAATAATTACTAAATTAAATTCATATTCGAAAAATACTTCGAGATTTATTTTTCTCTGAGTCAATCAAATAATTGTATCAATAAAACCGATCCGTGTTTTAATTAATTTTAATTAACTGTTATTCTGTCAACTCATTTTCAATTTCGACAAGTTTCATGAACCTCAATATTGAATTAAATCGAATTTCTTTATACACCTTTATATGTTATTAACGAATAAAAAACTCGTTTGCAAATAAAACGTCCTTCTAAGATTTGAAAAAGTTATAAGAATTCGTATTAAAAATACAACAGATCTTTGCAACATGTAACCTTTCGAAACATATGATAGAAACGTGCGTTGTTGCCGAAATTATTTACGAAGCAGTGAACGAAAGCAAGAAAATCGTATGTGATATGAGAATCAGACAATTGGTTTTTGAATTTCTTCGTGCGTTTATACACTTTAATATTTTTTAGTTAATTATTTTCTCAAATAGTATTGATATATTGTGTCATACGGTCAAGTTAGATACATATATTTCATATAAATATATTGATAATTAAATTTTGGAAATAAATAAATACAGAAAAAAATTAAAAAACATTTTTTGTCTTCATACGAATTTTTATTTAGACACATGTGAATTTAAATGTTAGTCATATCAGATATGTGATATAAGGTACATAAATTTCACACAGGTTTTTTTAAAAATTATTTAACTTCTATATTTTGGATATAAATTAATTTAGAAAAAATTTAATATAATTTTTACTATCCTCATGATTTTTTTATTTAGAATTATCTTGAAATTTTTATATCATTCAGATCACATATATAAACTACATAAATTTCATGTGTATTAAAAATTAGTTTTGTAATTTATTTTTTGAAACAAATTTAGAAAAAGAATAAAAAATATTTTCAGTATTTACTTGAATTTTTAATTAGAATTTTGTGAATTGAAACATTACTTATTTCATATATGACATAAGATACATACATTTTTTACTTATTAAAATTTATTTGATTATTGATTTTTGGAAACATAAATTTAAAAACAATTAAATTATTTTAGTGTCTACATGAATTTTTATTTAGAATTATATGTGAATTTAAATATTACTTATATCATATATGACATAAAATATATATAAATCGTACTCATTAAAAATTATTTAATCGATGAATTTTAAAGATAATAAATTTGGAAGAAAATTTGAAATTTATTTTCAGTTATCCACATTATTTTAATTTCGAATTATCTATGAATTTAAATGTTACTCATGTCATATAGAACATAATTTATATACAATTCGTACTCATTTAAAATTATTTAATAAATGAATTTTATTAAAATATGTAACAAAAATAGAAGAAAATAGATGGGAAAAAATCATTATAAATTGACAACCAAAAACAAAAAAAATGTCAAAAAATAAACCCTACTTTATCAAAGATGGATGAATGTTATTATCAAGTATTTATATAAGAGGGATTATATTATAAGTGATATTTTCATATTTTTCTCATATTTGTACTAATTATCATTTTTTTATTCAGTTTTTTTTTAATAAATCCATACATATAAATATTCAACGTTCCATCTACAAAATTTAATGATATTTAACTCACATTTCGTTTGATATTAAATTATATTTTCCTTCCATTTTACATTTTCGAACTGAATTTTGATATTTTTCTCTTTCATACATTTATTAAAAAAAGATTTTTTGATAATTTTCTAATTTTAGAATAATTATCATTTTTTATAAACATATTTTTTCAATTTCTACACATACATACACTTTCAATGTCATATAATCAAAATTTCAAATATTTGACTCAACCTTACGTTTTTCATTAAATTATATTTTTCCTCTTTTTCATTTTTAAATCGAATTTTTATTTTCTCTCTCACATTTGTATCAACAAATTGTATATTTACATATTTTCCTATTTTTGTAATAATTATTGGGTTTTATACACATATTTTTTAATAAATCTCTACATAAAAAATATTTTATAGAAGAAATTTTAATATTTTCAACTCAAAAAAATATAATTCTTTCTCATTTTCCATTTTAAACCTCCCATTAGATTTTTTTCATATACACAATTACTAATAAATCAATTTTTACAAGGCTTTATTTCTTATTGAAATAATTTTTTTTTTCAATATAGCTATTTATAATAATTTCATATTAAGGGAATTATTGAATTATAAAAATGAAAATTTTATGGTTTGTAATTCAACCTGACGTTAATTATTTTCACAAAAACAAATATTCTTATTAATTTTTATCCATATAACATTATCAGTCTGCCGAGATTTCACGTATGGTAAATTTTTGAAAGTAATCAAATATACTGAATTGACATTTTATTTCTTGTTTGTGAATTTAAAATAAACCAGACATTTATATTTTATAGATAAATATTGCATATATATATATATATATATATATATATATATATATATATATATATATAATTAATCGGTTAGAAAGTAACGTCTGATATTTTAATATAAAATAATATTTTAATTATATTGTAAGTTACACTCTACCTGTTTTTTGATAAAGAAACTTTTATTTTATTCAAATTTTCTAATACATTTACTAACCAACATATTTATTAAATATATTATATCATTAAATTGTATTAAAATCCATTGTATATGAAAGTAGGTTTTGTCAAGAAGGTCAAGTTCGTTATTTATTTCAATATTTTTTTTACTCTCTTATTGTTTCGATAATACGATTGTCTGTAATATTTTTTTAAAAAATTATATTATATCAATCATTTATATATATATATATATATATATATATATATATATTTGTATGTATATAGATGTAAAGAGAAATTAAACTGTTTGAACTATTCTTCAATCGAAATCCGAAACAATGCTCGTTTAAAAAAAAATAACTACTGAAGAGTGTCGACCGGAAACTAAACCAGGTCGGTCATGAAAAGTAAAATCGGATCATTTAAATGGATCGAATAGATCGTCCATTGACTTTGTTTCACGAAACGTACACATATTGTTACGAGCAAGAGATATAATCTGTATTGTTATTTTCATCGACTTACCGTTATATTCTATCTGTCCGATCAATCGTCCCACACAAAACACAGTCAGTTGAACAACACACGCAATCTTTAACAACACACTGTACAATGCAATTCCTTCAAGATGAAATATCACGTCAAATACACCAACCGTTACACTTGGACAGTCGTTCTTGTAATTTGTTCTTCTACTTCTTCGTCGTAATGGAATTTATAACCGAACTCGTTTATTTTACAAGTCTATTGTTCCGAATAATCACTCGATTTTCTTGTTATAAATTTTTCGAACACACGGTCGGGTATCAAACACGTACTGTCTGTATCACTGGAGATTAAAGCGCGGTAGTTGTCACAGGTAGCCGATTGTTTCAACTGTATGCAAAAGTGGTGGTAAACTGAATGTTATCGTCACGATGGCCATCGAACAACTGAAGCGGACTGACAATCGCCTTAACTGATTCCGTGCGTTGTGCATAAAGAACGACGTCGTCGTCGTTCGCCGACCACCATCACCGAGCTAACAGTTCTACCACTTCTTATCTGCGACGGTTCGTTCGGCGATCGAGCATTGATATCACTCGATCATTCGCGCGCGAGAGGCCGACGTGCGAGCACCGGGTCGACCATAACCGCGATGATCGTATAACAGAAACATCTGGTTGAGTCCGTACATGCTTTTTAGTTTCATCTGAACGACTCAAGCACGTAAATTAGGTATTGTTGTCGATGTTTTTTTGTCTTGCATTTTCACTTGAGTCTCTCTTCTATGTGTAATTGTCAAGCGAATTCTATTTAACCTAGATTCGTTCGCGTCATTATACATTAACCGTTCTTAATAAGAAACGATTTTTCGCTAGCATGGAATTGTGTCAACTATTCATTAATTCATGTTTTTTTTAATATATAAACATTTATATATATATATATATATATATATATATATATATAGGCTTTCTCTCAAGACTGAACTGGCATAAACTGATATAATATGAAGATAATAATATATATTTTATATAAATTTCACTTTTTTTATATCTGCAACACTTGATATTAGATATACATTTTTTCATTTTCAATCTTTAGACTTCTCTTGAATTTTATTTAAATTAACGTTGAGGTATTGTATGATACAAACAATAAAATAATATCTACTTATAATATCGACTCCTAATATTTCGCTTAAACTATTATCTACAAACGTACAGATTTAGAATTTTAGAAATAGTTACAAATTGAAAAAAATCGATTAGCTTTTTGTATATAAAAAGAAAAATGTTGGGAGTGCAGCAAAACTGATTACGATTTTTATAACAAAAAAATCCAGCAGTTGGTAATGCATGTCATTACACTGTTGATTGATCACATTAAAAGTACATCATTCTATAAAAAAATTCAATAATCACTTATTGTTCAGTTTATTCGTTGAAAAACATTTCGATGGCAATGCTGTTTTTGATTGAGATTTTTATAACAAAAACTGTCACAGGGAAACTAAGATTGTGCTTGGTATTATAGTATAAGCTTCAATTGCATAGAATTATGGAATCATTTCTACTTTAGAAAAAATATTAAAAAATTTGGATATTACTCAAAAAACATATACTTTTCTTTATAAATTTAAACATCAATATATCGCTATGAAGACAACCAGGAATATCAAACAGAATGTTTAAACCTGATATAGTAAACAAACGAGCCACAGAGTAATGGTTAAAAAAAATCAGGGGAAATTAATTTTTAAAAGTAAAGCTAATGACCGCCCAAGATCAACCATCGACAATGACATACTCTATATACAAATGAAGTCCAACCTTTTCTAATTTTTAAGGGATATTATTATAGAGAAATTAAGGAAATACTACTCGAAAATTTTCCATTATTTTCAAGTACTTGAAAAATCAAGAAGTTAAATAAATAGGTTCCTTATGAGCACACTGGAAGAAATATAATTCATTGATTGGACAATTGCAGTTGTCTACTTCCCTGGAATAAAAAAAATCGTTTTGGAGCTGATTTGTGATTAAAAAATTGATTCTTTAGGATAATCGTTGTTGATTTATACAATGACTGGATGTTGTCGAGATTGAAAAACTTATACCAAAACCGAGTCTTTATCCAAGAAAAATAATATTGACTGTTAATGGTGATCTAAAGCTAGCATTATTGACTATTTGTTTTTTAAACATGGTGAAACTAATAATGTCAAGAAATGCTAATCATAGCTAGAGGATATTAATCAGCGATTATGCATTAAGCAATTTGTATTGTTCAACAGACATGAAATGAAACTATTTCATGACAATGCTCGATCACATGTTTCAAGAACAGCAATTCAAAAGTTGCACGAGTAATAGTATAAGACTCTTTCTCATCCAAAATATTCACCAGACGTCTTGTCAGTAAATTATCACTAATTAAACACTTGGATCATTTTTTGTATAATTTTTTTTCTGTAATACAACAGCAGTCAAAAACTTCTCTCAGGAATTGTTTAAATATAAAAATTCGGATTTATACAAAACTGGAATGAATTAACTTATATCTTGTTTGGAGACATATATTGAGTCTATTAGTGCTAATTTTAATTAATAAAAATGTTTTGAGAAAAGTTACAGGTATTAATAGAAAGTAAAAGTTTAGTAAAAAATTTAATTAAGAAATTAAGAAGTTTCATTAAAAAATTCACAATTTCATATGCAACGATTTAATTTTAAAAAATGCTCATTCAGAATAATTTAAAATTCTTTATGAATTTGTTATATATTTGTTTTTCAAATTATATAAAAATTCTAAAAAATGATAACAAAAATACATTAGATAACATTTTTTTTATATTACCATTAATGGGATATTTCATATAAATATTATATAAATTTATTTCAGTATTTATATTATTATACAGAAGACCGAAATAAAACTGAAGAATAATAAAGAATAGTAAATGGTAGTAAGCAAATAAATTAAACTAAACTCTTCAGTCTTATTTGGATCACCTATATATTTTAAAAAATGAAATGTTTCAAAAGATACACTATTTATTACACACATATATATCATTTAATTTACTTCTCTACCTATTTATTTCTCATATTTTTCACTTATATAATTTCGAATTAAAAATAACATCCAAAACATTATTCTAAATGTCATATTAATAAACCATAAATTATAATAATTATATATTTGAAATATCTCTATTAACTGGTAAGGATTAAGAAAGTAATTATTGAAAATTCTTGTATAGAAACATAACTTATCTCATTATATATAAAGTAATGCACTCGTTCAAGAATTGTTGAAATATTTCAAATTATTTTACATTGCTGTGCAATTTACCGCACTGTTGTAATATTTTCAATAATTATTAATTATGTAAGAATAATGTGGAATTAAATAAATTTCTCTAAATTTAAATTCAGTTATTTCATATTTTATTTTTTTAAAGAACAATATAAAGAGTGAACAAATATATTTCGTTATTTGGTATAGAGCATAACAAGATGCTTGTGTGTATTTGTGTGATTATATAGAGTCATCCAAATGTGATGCCTAGATTTGTGTTTTATTAAAAAGAAACAAAATAAACTGTACATATGTTTCCCTATACACCACCCTATACATCAACCTGTACACCTCCCTATACACATGTTTCTTTTCAATAAAACACAAAATTAAGCGTAACATTTGGATGACTCAATCTATACTGTTTTTATAAAATATAATCGATTGTGTATTTAACCAATTATTTAATGTCGATTAAAAAAGAATACGTTATTTAAAATAAAATATAAAAATGTACACATTATCAGAACATATTCCAGTCGTTTCTTTTTTTAAATTAAAATACCTATTTACATAAAATGAAAGAAACATTTAACATACAATAAAAGCAAATTAATTTATAATCGACTTTCATTCTACTTTCCTTTAATGAACTTCTACTCAATCCACTTTAATAAAGATAATAAATACGTTTTATTAAAGAAGCCTCGGTAATATTATACACCATAAATTTTATTTCTAATTAATTTACTTTTGTAATTGTTGAACGTTCGAACGTTACGTCAAATCATTTAATTATTCGAACCTTAAACAATTTCCAAAACAAATAACTCGAGAGAAAATATATAAAACAGTAGCCGAAACACAAACAAGATCGTAAATAAACACGACGAGAACGTTACGACTGAGATAGAAATATCTACGTCGGACGAACAATCCGATCTAATTATTCTTTTGTACAAGATCATCGGCCGGACAGACACAATAGATAAATTATAATAAAGCGTATCTGAATCATTGTTGTACGAAACTAGTTTTGATCTCATGTCAGAACTGTAACGGACAGACAATAATTAAAATTTATGTAGAATAATAATCAGTGTAGAAAGTACGACAGGCAAATTACTCAATTTTAAAATAACATTTTGTAAATATTATATGTGGTTATAGACAATAGATTAGATGTGAGGAATTTGTAAGTGCGACTGACTTACAGTGAATGTCACTTAAAATCGTATACCTTATAGCCATGGATATTTTGTTTGAAATTTGCAATTTCTAAGCTCTTAAATGAAAAATGAAATTCTTATTGAAATAACTCCTTATATACCACTTCTATTAAAACCTAAAGATTACTTTTTTTTGATTGATATGATACTATTATACTAGTGCTATAATACTAATCAAAAATGACACAAAAAATATATAAAAGAATGAGACAAGATGAAACGAGTTGAGTTTACAAGTAATAGATATAAAATCCTGCAATTTTTGATATTCATCAACGTGTCCAAATTTAATAAATATAAATATTAGATGAAAAGTCATTATTATTTACTTTTTGAATTTTTAAAATTATTTTTTAGATTTTTATTAATTTTATGAATTATTTTATTACATTTGATTTTTCTATTCGCTTTTAAAATATTTTTGGGGGTTTTTTATATATTTTCTAAATTTTAAAAATTATTTTTTATATCTTTATCAACTTTTATTGATTATTTTACTACATATTTATTTTCTATTGGATTTAAAAAAATAGTTTTAGATTTTATGTATATTATTTTAATATCAAAAATTATTTTTTTATACTTTTGTTGACTTTTATTAATTATTTTATTACAATTTATTTTTCTATTCGCTTTTAAAAATTTTTTTTGGGTGTTAATATATTTTTTTGAAGTGAAACTTCTTTAGCGCGCGTTGGGGTAAAATTTTTACTTGACGCGGAAACTACGTATATCTATATTACGGAACTTGCTCACATTTTTTAGCGCTTCATTTGAATTTGCGTAAATGCTTAGACGATAGAGTGAGAAAAAGTAGTAGATAGAGAGTGAAAAAGCCCATCACGCATGCGCACTCTTTTGACATTTGATTAGATAGGAACAGCTATTCTAATGCAGGTAGCACGTCTTTTTACTATTTGAATGATTTCATTATTCTGTTTAGTAATTTTTATATACAATTAATTGTTGTTAATTGTGCTTAAATAAGAGTGTTATTCAATGTGATAAAATTAATATTTTTGGTATGTATATTAATTTTTATAACCTCATCATAATATTAACCTCAATAATCATAAAAAGAACAGTCAATTAAATCCACGCGGTATTTAAAAAATTAGCAAACAACACGAAATTGAGGGAATTGGCACGTATACCAATATATACAGTATATAGTATTTTAGAACATTATATACATACATTTAATCTATTTATCAAATAAAAGAAATACTATTAAAAACACGTTGTATTCAAAAATTATCGAAACCTATAACAGTTTTGAGGTTATCTGTTGTTTTATTTGTAACAAATTTTCACAATAATTATGAATTCTTTGTTCTCAGGTGTCATTTTGAAGATTTATTGAATTTTATGTGGTGTTATAAAATTATCAATTATCTATAAATAGTATCTAAATAGATGCTATTTATTGCAGTTATATATTATTTGTGAGTATTTCCTTTAATTGTTTAATTTTTAAAACATTGATCTAATTGTATATTATATATTATACAGTAGTAATATAATAGTAATTAAAAAAAATGTTTTTTACACGCTTTAAGATGGTAAAGTTTATTGCGCAAAAATTTTACTTATCAAAAACCAATTGTATCTTCGCATACTATTACTAGAGCCCGAAAGATCATCGAGACGCATTTGTCCGCATACGATGTGTTAATATGAAATAATTGTAAAAATTCAATTTATTTAAAACATTGATCATTTTCTACTTAAATTTTTATCCCGTGTATTTGCCGCTTCTCTGCCTACTACATTTCTTCATTTTGTTACTTGCTTTATTCTGAAGAATTTGGTCATCTACGAGTTTTAGGCATACGCTTGTCCGTGTACCTTTTGATTACTTTATTGAAAAGAAGTTTCACTTCTGGCATGTGTATATGAATACACATACCTTTTTTTAAATTATTTGTAACATTTTTATCAAATTTTATAGACTATATTGCTATATTATATTTTTCTATTGATTTTATAAATATTTTAGGCTTTTTATATATTTTTAAAGCTTAAAAAATCACTTTTATTAATTATTTCATGACATTTAATTTTTCTATTAGCTTTTGAAAAATATTTTTGGAATTTTTGTATATTTTTTGTATTTTAAGAATTATTTTTATATATTTTTGTTGACTATATTGCATTTTATTTTTCTAATTTTATGGGTTTTTATACATTTTTTAAATTTTAAAATTTATTTTTATCGACTATTATTAATTAAATTTTCACATTTTATATTTCTATTGTCTTTCAAAGAATATTTTTGGAAATTTATATACATTTTTTGAATTTTAATAATTATTTTTATATTTTTTTGTCAATTTTTATTAATTATTTTATTACATTTCATACCTCTGTGATTTTTTTTAAATATAGTTTAATTGGATTTTAAACATTTTTTTAATTCGCTAAATCAATTAATCATAAAATTTTTTTTGGAATTTAAAAATAACTTTCTATATTTTTTTGGAATTTAAAAATAATTTTCTATATTTTTATCAACTTTTAGTTGTTATTTTATTACATTTTATTCTTCTATTGACTTAAAATAATATTTTTAGTTCTCATTTTTAGAAAGATTTTATGAGAATAATGGCTATATATAATAAAAGATTTTTGTGAAAAATTAGTATCTTTATTGTCCAGATTAGACTGTAATTCATTAAGAATAGTTAAGAGTAGTTTTATATTCCATTTCAGATTTAGTTTATTTTGCACAATTTTAATTGAAAGGTATTTCTTTTGATGTGTATTGATAGATCTCTGATTTTCTCTCTTATTAAAAATAATTAATTTTGTCTCAATAATTGAATCTAAATGTGACGAAAATTTACAAATCATTTTTGGTTTCTTACTAAATCGCAGTGATTTGAAGTTTTGGTTACAATTATTTCAAGTGTTCTACTATACAATTTTAAACGACACTCACTATAAATATTTCACCAATTGGCCCATTTGCGAAAAATGCATGTCGATCAACGTGGGTACACGTTGACCAACACTCATCAGAAACGTGCCACGGCGAGGGTGTGCTGGTGGGGCCACGTGAACCGAAAATATGACAGTGAAAGGTCGTGCGCACGTTACATTGTTCGGCACGCACCGAAAGAAAAAGGATTTTTGTCTCAAGGTCGTCATATCGAATCCACATCATTATTACTGTTATTATTATTACTGTTCTATCCGCGACCTGTAAATTAGATAAACTGAAATAAACAACGCTCGGTCGAAGAGAACGTACGCGACGAAGACGTGCCACTAGATGGAACCCAACCTACCTATTGTTTCTCAATATATAGATTCGTGTGTAAGAGGTAACGGATAAAAGGGCAACTGAAAGGAATGCGCTATGTCGATTGATTGTTCGAGGTGCCCACATTTCGTGTTGATCGGATGAGACGCGGGAATTTCATGGGCGGTGTAGGTCGACGTCGTTTTGTAATCGGACAGAGGTGGAAAGAAGAGATTCGGAATGTTCGATGTGGGGGCGCGGGTTGTGACCAGGTATTGTTTATCTGACAGTATATAAAAGATTAGGTTTTTGGGTATGATGGTGAAACGAGAGAGTGACGTGTCGGCAGACAGGTAACGTAAATACACCTAAATACTTATTTTATATTCGGAGGTGGAGAAATAATCTTCCTCGATTACATAAAAGAAATTAGTTTATTAAACATAAATTATATCGAGTTTATATAATTCTATATTCGCTTATGAGTCATTATTTTTTACTAAATCACTTGGAACAAAGCTGTTTTTTAGATTAGTATTTTTAAATGAAATAAAATAAATTTACAGAATTTTTTTACAATTTTTCGAAAAATACATTGAATATATAAACATTAAAAATGAGACAGAATTCTCTTATTATTTTTCATTAATTATTTTTCCAAAAATCTTTCAATAATAATATAAACATCCTTTTAAATATTTCAAGTAATTCAAATGCAATTTACAAAATAAATCTGTGTAGAACAATTTTTTTTAAAAAAAAACATTCAATTCATATAAAATAATTAATATGTTTTTAATAAATATGGCTTTTTAATCTGATATTTTCACATATTATTATTTAATAGAGATATAAATTTTAAAATATTTTTTATAATCTTTTGAACAATAAATTAAATTCATAAAATAAAAAATGAATAGGAATATCTTAAAATTTTTTTCTATTTTTTTTCAAAAATCTCTCAAAAGTGATATGAATATTCATCTAAACATTTCAATTAATATAAATGCAATTTTCAAAATAATTGTCTGGAAAATATTTCTTAAATAAATTTAACTTATATAAAATAATTAATATCTTTTTAATAAATATTTCTTTTTTATTCTGAATTTTCATATACTAATATTATATGAAAATATAATATTAGAATATAATATTAGTGTATGAATATTATTAGGTTGGTAAGTATCTCCCTTCCGCTTTTTTTTTGTACATAGCCGCGAAATTCAAAAGACCAGAAGGCGGAAGGGAGATATTTGCCAACCTATTATTTAATAGAGATGTAAATTTCAAAATATTTTTAAAAAAATTTTGAACAATACATTATATGCATGAAATAAAAAGTAAATACATTGAATTTTCTTAGTATTTTTAACTAATTATTTTTTTTGAAAAAAAATCTTGACAATGATATGGTTTTTATTTCTAAACTTTTCAAATAATACAAATGAATTTTGAAAATAAATCTGTGTTAAATATTTTTTAAAATAGATTTGAATTTCGTTTCCACGTTTTTAACAAGTATGGTTTTTATACCATTTACTGGTTTTTGATCATATCATATTGACCAAACTCAATTAAAATTACTATATTTTGAAATGTTTACAAAAATCTTACTTAATATCTATATGTTTTTTAAATGAATTGATTCTTGTATCACATTTCTTGCAAGTATACTAAATAATTCAATCTTGGCAATGTTTCAAAATAATTCATATAAAAAGTATCTAAGGTTTATTTGTGTAAATCGTTTCATTAAACTTGTACAACACTTTACATTCGATCCAACTTTTTATACAAACTAAATCTCTATTAATTTTTTCGTCCAACCATTCCACCGATCCCAAACTATTATTGCTGTTTCACGGTATGTGTGTCACGCGACCGTATGACATTTTCACATAGTGCATAAAAAAATAATAATAATATAAATAAGAATTGCGGTTTTGTAATTGAACAAAAGCGTTTCCTCAATTTGTGCACGCTCAAACGACGGTCCCGTCTATTGAAGGCTGAGAAGAAAATTAACACATCACGTTTCCAATTTCAAGGTTCATATTGTTTCTCTAATACATTTATTAATAATTATTACTCATCAGATTAGAAAAAAGGTATGTACTTTTACGGTAATAAAATTTGCCAAATATCAAAAAACATATGCACGATTTGAGATTATTTAATGTCTGTTCTTATCGACTGATATTTTACAATTTTTCTAATATTATATGTGTGTATATAAACATACATGACTATAAATCGATTTAAAAAATATTGGTTGTTCAATAATTAGTTCCGTTCGAGAACTTGTAACCTATTGTTGAAAATGTTACAAAGTGATTGGTATTCGAGCACGTTACAAAATTTTTCAGCGTTCAAGAACGGCGAACAGCCGATCAGTATTTATCTAATTGGTGAATGTTCGTTATTTTTCTGTTATTTTTATTGAATATTTTTTTATCTTATTTTTTATTAATTTATTAAATATTGAAAATATATTCAATTGATCTAGTTTTTGTAACATCCTTAGAAATAATAATTTATATATCAATATTTGTTTGGGAACTGTGACGAATTCACTTTCATATAAAAGAATTATCGCCTCAATATTACTAGATATTAAAAAATGTTTAATAATTATTTATTGTCACTTTCTTTTATATAAACTGATATGCATTTTAATGGAAAAGCCATTATCATCAGAAAAAATATTAACAATTAAATATTTATATTTTTATATCATAAGGCTTTGATGATAATTGTATTGCTATCGAAATGTGCATCAGCTTATACAAAAAAATAACAATAAATATATTATTTAACTCTTTTTAAAATCGTTTATGGTTTGAGTAGTTTTTCAATGTATGATATATATATATGCATAATTAGAATATATATTAAAAATTTCAAAATCAAATTAGGCATCGTTCTTTTTAAAAACCTCCATTGTAAATTACTCTTGTAGCCCAAAAATGCGAGTGGTCACTTTCACTGCTAAGAGAACTATTTTAAGTTTTTTTTTATAAACATAGATTCATAACAACAATTTCCATAAACTAATTTTCAACACCTGAGAATTTAACAAACATACACCTTTCCAATGATAAAAATTCGATTACTATTTATTATGTTATTGAAAAAAAAACTCAAAATAATGATAGAAGAAATGATAAATGATACAAAAAATTGAAATTTTGTACTTAAGCTACTTATTTCAGGTTAGAACTAATTTTTATCTCCACCAATCACTCCATAACGTTGTCAGAGATTTTATTTATCGACCCTCGTGTTTAACAAACAATCGTTAAAAAATATGAATTTATTGAAAAATAAATAAAACATTTTATTTGAAGTAGTACTATATTTTTTAATTAATTCAAATAAACTTTTCATAATAATTGAAATTTAATACAAACCATTCTTTTAGTATAATTATTTCAATTTTCATTCCTGTTTATATTTAAATAAATTTACTCTGACCTTATATTCTAACCGCAGTTCAAATAACGAACGAATAATAATATTAAAGAAAAAAAATAATAATTCTCCATCACTACATTTTATAATAATCAACGAATAATAATAATTCTACATCTATCATTGAACAACGAAGGCCGTCGAACCGATCATTAATCCGACCGAATGTAAACAAAAACGTACAAAAGAATTAATGAAATCAATTCCCATGCGAATATTTCAACGCTAGTTCATTAAATAAATGTTATTCGGCTGTAAATAAAACCATTGCAGATCATCAATTACGACGAACGGCCGTTGTAACTGTATTCAATCGACGAATCTTCGCCCGAAAATCCTTGACTTTATTAAACGATCATCGTACAAAATTGCTCATAAAATATTAAAGCCGCGACCTCGTCGTCGTGTCTCATCTATCCATCGGGTTATCTGATATTAAACTATTTCTTTCGTTTTTTTTATCTTAACGTGCATACACATTACGCTGTCGTTGAATCGTTACATTAATGATCGATATGAGATAATATGAATTTATGATAGATGAAAAGTAGTTACAATAAATTCTGTGTACTACATATATGCATAGGTCAGGTCTTTAATCGCTTTACCTAGATTCTTTACCCGTGAACGTATCTACATCGGCGTGCAACGTTGTTGCGACATAAACGATTCGTTGTTGGCGAAGAAAAATGTTAGCAAGTTCGAGCAGTTTTTTGTAGGGCATTGGTGTCGCGTTGAAAACAGACTGTGTATCATTATACATTTATATCAGGTTGTATCATATGAAAGGTCGAATTATTATCTCGAAGAATAATAATTTTTTCATTGAATTTTTATATCTTAAAACTGATTTTTCACAATCTTAGCTTTTTTTGCTCTTGGACTATCATTTTTGGAGCTCTGTTGTTCTTTTACTAATATTCATATTTTATTCTCAAGAAAAAACGAATTTTTATCTCAAGTAATAATATTTTTTTTAATTGAATTTTGTGCTTTGAAGCTGATTTTCAATATTTTTCTTTTTGTTTTCGCACTATTATTCCTAGAACTGCTGTTCTTTTATTGTTATTCATTTTCTTTGTTCTCTAAAATATATATTTATATTGGATTATATCGCAAGAAAAAAACGAACTTTTATCTCAAGTAATAATATTTTTTTTGATTGGATTTTTATATCTTGAAGTTGATTTTTAGTACTTTTTTGTGTTTTCGAACTATCATTCCTGGAACTATTGTTCTTTCACTAATATTCATCTTCTATGTTTTCAAAATAAATATTTATATTAAGTTATATCGCAAGAAAAAACAAACTTATCTCAAGTAATAATATTTTTTTTAATTGATTTATTATATCTTAAAGCTGTTTTTGGTATATTTTTTTTGTATTTTTGAACTATCATTCCTGAAACTGCAATTCTTTTACTAATATTCATCTTGTATATTCTCTAAAATATATATTTATTAGGTTGTATCGCAAGAAAAAACGAATTTTCATCTCAAGTAATAAGATTTATTTTTTAATTGAATTTTTATATCTTGAAGTTGATTTTTGATTATTTTTTTTGTTTTTGAACTATCATTCCTGGAGCTAATGTTTTTTCACTAATATTCATCTTCTATGTTTTCTAGAATATATTTGGTTGTAGCACAAAAAAAAAAAAATTATCTTAAATATTTTTTTGCATTGAATTTTATATCTTGAAGTTGATTTTCTATATTTTTTTTAATTCTGAACTATCATTTTTGGATCTGGTGTTCTTTTACGTATATTTATTTTTTATATTTTGTAGAATATATATTTATATTAGATTGTATCATATGAAATATCAAATTTTTATATCCAAGAGTAATATATTTTTATTTGAATTTTTATATCCTGAAACTAATAATTTTTTGATTTTGGACTATCGTTCTTGGAGCTTCTGTTATTCAATCAATTTTCGTTTTCTGTATTCTCTATAATATATATTTATATTATGTCGTATCATACGGATGAACAAATTTTTATCTCGAGTAATAATATTTTTTTTAATTGAGTTTTTATATCTTAAAGTTGATATTTGGTATTTTTTTGCTTTTGAACTCTCATTCCTATGATTTATGCTCGTTCATCAATATTCGTCTTCTATATTCTCTAGAATATATATTTATATTAGGTTGTACTACATGGAAGATCAAATTTTTATTTCCGAAAGTAATTTTTTTTAATTTAATTTTGGATATTAAAACTCATCTTCATTTTTGTTATATATGAGGGTCGTTTGATAGGTATGGTAAATTTATTTATTGATTAATTTAATTAATTAATTTAATTAAATTTTTCAATTTAGTTTTCTTACTTTTTTAACATACTTATCAAGCGACCCTCGTATATAATCTATCAGACTACCGTTTGTAACTAATATCCTTTTATTAATTTTCTGTGTTCTCTAGAAGTTTTATTCTTCAATTTTCTCTTTCCTTATAATGATAATAAATCCAGGAAAAATTTTAAAATAACTCAGTAAATTTCTTTATGGATGTAAAATCAAAAGAGTAATTAATATATATATATATAGAGAGAGAGAGAGAGATAAAGAGTGGGAGAGAGAACAATATGAAGAGGAAAAGATCAATTCATTACCTCAATACCACAAAATGTTATGAAAGTCTTCAATAGTAATTTATTCTTATTTTTTTGTTGATGGTGGTATTTGCAATAAAGTACCAATTATTGAATAAAGTAGTAAATGGTCATTGAACATAAAATCATAAAATACAAAAACACCAAAACATAAAATCTTATGGTTAGTTATTCATTTCTATCAAAGTGAATTAGCTGCAATACGGAATCAGCATTGAACTTAATTAATTTTTATAGATTATCTCATGACACTAACATAAAAAGACTATTATTAAATTTCATAAAGACCTAAAGACATCATTTCGACAAATTCAATATCATTATCACGTCGAATCGTCACACACCGTCGAAACGTGCCATCGTGTCAAGACCGTAACCGTATGAAGAAACCGATCATCGAACGCGTGACATTTGGTGTCGATCGACGAACGCACGGCTCGCTTTTATCTCGAATCAATACCGTACTATAATTAATTACCGGCGTGAGAATGTCACACCTTTGCGAATAGCTCGGCGCACCTGGCGAAGAGAACGACACGCGGTACGTGGGTCGCAACCGATTGTTGTTTTCGATGGTCGTGATTCATGCGGACGTTCGATGCTCTTCTTACACGAGCGCCCTTGAAGAAGAACAACGTGCGCATAAACAATGTTCTATTATTGTGTCTTTAACCTCAATCGACTTGTACTTTCTTCTGTTCGATTATTTTTTAAAGAATTAAATTCTATATAAACATTTAAATCAATTCTTTTAGAAGAATATTGTTTAACGTGTGATTTATGAGATGTAAGTGTTAAATAACAAAAAGAATTGCTAATTGATATTTAAAAGTTCAAACGAAGAAGATCGTTTCAAGAACAGATTTTATTCATTAAACATTTCCTGTTTTCATTTATTAGTGAAGGTTTTTTTTAAAAAAAGAAATAAAAATTGCTACGATACAATCTGAAATTATTTCCATACGAACGAATCACTAACTAATTTAGTACTTTTTTTATATGAATCAACTAGTTGGTTCTATTATACATATATTCGAATTAAATCGTAATTGTGCATGATACAATATTATAGACATGTAAGAAATGGAATACGTGAACAATTTAACCGTGCATACATTTAATGATTGATAGGTTCTATGTTACCCGATTCTTTATGACTGTGTATTAACGTGCCTTCTGTAAACTCATCAATTATGAAACCGAGCTCTCAATAGTACATCAGTTTCAGACTACATCCACAAAAACGTACACATACACACGCGCGAACATAATGTAATTTATCGACTAGAACATTGTATACAATTATAAATACACACACATGTATCTATATATATATATATATATATATAAGGGTGGTTGGAAAACTTCTCGGAATTGAACACAGATGACGTTGGTAGTTCGGAACTTTACGTTTCAGTGAAATCCGCCATCTTTCTTATAAACACCTGTGCAGACTCGCACGGATCTCTAAACTAACATTGTGTAAATAGAGAGTTGAAGAAAAGTGATCGTATGTTTATTTGGAAAATTGAGAAAACCGAACATCGTGCAGTTATTTAAAAGACTTATCAAGGATGGAAATTATTGCAATATGAGAACTCTTTAGAAGATTCTGATCTTTCATTTGCAATCAAATAAGCTACTTAATTTAAATATGATTCTGATAGACTAAAGGATGATCCTCATAGTAGACATCCAAAAGCTATACGAATATTATAATATTTTATTGATAATTTCTCATATTAGAAATTCTTGAAAATAACGCAATTACTCAACTATTTTTAGAAATATTCTACACCTAACTTTTGTGTTATTTCATATCAGTGTCTTATTGAGTTGTATGTATACCACAATAAACTTTCTATTGGTAGTTAATTTCCAAATTTTTCACATTATGATAAAATGTCAGTATTTCAACCCTTAGAAGAACATATATGACTCTCTAAGCTGTTAAATTTTTACTATGAATTAAAAATAACAGCTATAACTAAAAAAATGTAATATACAAATAAAAATGTCAATATTGGTTTCAAAATTTACAAAAATTAGCTTTAAATTTTCTCATATATCTCAAAAGGGAAGACTAATGAATTTAATAATGAAGTCTTATAATATCTCATTAAATCTAATATAAAATTGACCATCGAAAAATTGTCACAATAACTTGAGTCTACACAATTAATACTTTATAGACATCTGGAAAAAATTGGGAAAGTTTACAGAGATAAAAAATGGGTTCCACATAAACTATTTTTAGCCAACAAGGAAAAGAAAATAAAAATTTGTAATTCATTACTAACGTGTTATAACAAATAGAAATTTATCTATGTGATTGTAACCGGAGATGAAAAATTAGTTCTATAGACCAATTTGAAGTGAATTTACTAAATTCTCTAGAGAGAAATTGCATAAATTTTGAACAATTTCAAAAATCTTTAAATTATATTATAAAATATCAAGTGTTTGATATAGCTTTTTTATATCTATTTTAAGAATCATTTTAGTCCATTAAAACCTTTTGTAAATAAGAACCCTATAATTTTTAAATAACACTCACATTGAAAGTATATATTTTTCTATTAATGTTGATATACAACTTTTAATTTTTCTGTTATTGAAATTGTTTTAAAATTTAATTCAAATAGAAGTAATATTAATTGAATTTCAAAATATTTTTTAAAAGTAGTATTTCCCTTGAACTAATAACACAATTTATAAACTTTTAAAAAAAAAATTAAATATTAAAAAAAATATATAAACGTCTATAAATATTTTATAAAGCGTATAAAAATATAGACATGGATTAATCTTATCAAAAAAAAGATACAACATAGAAAATGATGCGATATTTTAAAATATTAACATTTGAAACAAAGTTTTATAAATTTATAATCTACATTCGTTTTATATATATATATATATATATATATATATATATAATATGTATGTATGTATGTATAATAGTGTGTCCTCAAATGAAATTTTAATATGACGTACAGATAAAACCGTATTAAATCATACTGAATGAAGAATAAAACGCGTCCGGTCGCTTCGACGACCAAACGGATGGACAAACGCACCGACTCGAAATTGAATAAAATGTTGAAACCAATTAGCGTGAAAACCGACCCGCTCTGCACGTTCAAAAATCATAATTATTAATGGCGAAGCGCGCGTTCCCTTACATATCGGCGTCGCGCAGAAATTTGAATTTGGCGAACGGATCACATGAATACATTGCCCGGAAAAATTACGGCCGAACCCTTTAGCCGTTTGTAAAACATCACATAAATAATATTCTTTTTTTTTATTAAATCATCGTCGAAAAACAAGAGGTTACATTCGCTCATAAAACACACCCCCGGCTTGTATCAGATTATCTATTGTTCGTACACACACACATACATGCACACAACTATGTACTATATATATATATATATATATATATATATATATAAAGTACATACATACACACACATACATTCACACATCATTGTATATGAGTGAATGTTTGTGTGTGTGTAGCTCCATGGTATTTTTTTTTGTGAAGATTTCGTTCCGAATGCTTTTACATTATACAATAGACGGTGGTTGTTGGACACCGCGGGTCACGTTCTAAATTATGCAAAGACCTCTGCATTATTTATGAGCTCGAGTGGCGGTTGTGTACGGGAGTTTTTTCCACCGTCTCTTCACGTCACGCCTACCCGTCGCACCGACATCGTCGTCGTCGTCGACGTCGACGACGCCGCCAACGACGTCCCCTCGAAAACCTTCAAGTTAAATGAGACCGAGCTATGATTTACAACGTTTTACCAATAATAACGTCGTTATTTATTCTATCCGGAATACGCATTCCACGCGCCGGTGTCTATTAACGAATCCTCCGACGGCGACGTCGTCCTAACAATATATACACACGAACGAGGATAGCTCGTTTACGCGCGCTTTAAATATTTATCTCGGCCGATGAATTATTCCAGATTATCATCTCGGTGTAGAGGTTCGTTCGTTTGTTGATCGTAATAACAATATGCGACGAATATTGTACAAGTGTGATAATACAGGATCGGGATGGAACTTCTTTAACACTCGAAGAATTGTTTTTTTTTAAAAAAAATATTCAAATTGGATTCAGTCATTACTACTTAATAATGTTTAAATTGAATTTTTTCGATTTCAAAAATGTTATGCAGAAAATCACTATAAATTAAAATTTAGAAAAATTCATTTCTATATACAAAATGTACTTTTTATCGCAACACTACAAGACTTAACAATAATAATAAAATATTTATTTAGGAATTCAAATTATGTGACATAGATTCCTAATTACCATATAAATCATTGAATTTGTTCAGAAATGAGATTTGTTTCAGAACGATCCAATTGATTTTTGGAATAAATTCTTTCTAAAAAAATCTGGAAAATTTAGAAACCGTTCTAGTGCTAATTTCCTGTAACATTGATGGTAATTTAATTTTAAAAAAATAGCATATACGCTCAACATTACATATTTTAATAAGACTAAAGAATAGTAAATTATAGTACCGGTAGTCAGGAAGAAAATTTATGTCTCAACCCTTTAATTTCATTTGGGTCACTCTATATAATATTTTTATTAAACACATTTCTGATAGATATATAACAAAATAGTATATTTTTGTCATTTTTCAAAACCTAGCTTTGTTTTTTTCATAAGTTCATAGTCTCGTATAACACGATTTCATATTATAGCACGGTATTTTTTTAGGAATCTAACCAGTATTGTATCATTATGTAAATAATAGTATTTTTTAAGAATGTTTTGAAACAAAACAGAAAATTGATATTTTTATTTCAATCCAATATATATTTTCCATTAATTTCCGCAACTTTTTTCCATCTTACCCTTAAATTTCCAATAATCTGACGATAAAACGCTTTTGGGTTTAAGCTAAAAAATTAATCAAACTCAAATAGTATTAAACTCATTTTTACTAATGTAATTTTAGAGACTTCTGAACTAATATTAATCTAATGGTGCCATATCGAGAAAATACAGAAGATATGTCATAATTTTCCATTCAGCTCTTTCAATGTTTGGAATATTTCTTGTGCTGTTCGAGACCAGAATTTATCATGGTAAAAATTACATAATTTCTGTTAGTTGGTGCTGTTTTTTTCTTCAATAAATTGTTTTAGTAGGTCTATTTGTTTACAATAAAAAGTTTTCATGATAGATTAATTTTCAAATATTAGTTCATAATTGATAATTCCATCCATATTCCACCAAACAAACAACATAATCTTCCTTGAATAGAGTCCTTCCTTCGATTGTGGGAATAATGTTTTGTTGCAGTTATTTCATTATCTATAACATTTAATATTGTTATAAACAATCCATTTTCCGTCCCAAATAACAATTTGATTCAAAAATAACTCCTTTTCCAATCTACATAGATAAAAAGTGCAGATGTCCATTCGTTTCTTCTGATTAAACTCTTATAATACGTAAAAAAACACTGATCCAGCTTAGAAACTTTATTAGCTTTTTTTTTGATTCTAATGTACCATCAAATGGTTTAGCTAATATCGTATTATTTATTCTGATTGACATGAAAATATCCCATTATTTATGGAATGACATGAGGTAATATATTTAAAAATATTTATTATATCTTTTTATGATACAAAAATATTTCCAACTAAATATTTAATAGTCAGTAGATAAAATAAATTTAAAACTAGTGAAAGAAATAAAACCGTACTCAAGTGTCTTATTTTATAAATTCATTTTTACTTTTTTTAAAAAAATATAACTACGAACTGTAGTTAAAATTTCTAATCATGATAACCGACAATAAAATGTCTAACACTGTACATATTTTCAAATAAAACCCAAGTACACGTTTCAAATAAATATCTAGCACGAAATAAAGATAAAAAATGAAATATTCTCCGTGCACGAATCCGTAGCCTCTCGTATCACTCACAACCCTATCCAGTTTAATTATAATAAAATCTCGAACTCCGGCCAAGTACATTGAAACATTAACTCCGGCGATGTTATCGACACTATGCACGGCTCGAAGACGACCAGACTCCTTTATTCTTTCGTAAAGGACTGTACTACTATCTGCCGTAGACCTGTCTGATACAGGCGCGCCACCGTCGGGACTACATCGTGCACACATACACCAATAAAGCATAACAATTTCCCTTAAGATTCAGCTACAATTCGATTTCTCATTTCATGACGTCGTAGACCATTAAGCTTGGCAATATCACAAAATCACCAGGTAACTTAATTACATGCTATTCACTGGCGCTCGGCGCTACTACTACACGGAACGTTTTCCTTATCTTGGATGCATGATAAAACATTTTATATGCATGTATATTACACGGAATTATCTTATTATCTCGGAGACGAGGCGCACTGAAACGTGGGCGCAAAAAAGAAAACATAGATCGGGAGAGGGTACTTTTTTACTCGGTTAATGTACGAGCATATGAAAATTGACGTACATACATACATACATACATACATACATACATACATACATACATATATATATATATATATATATATATCAAGAAAAACAAGGCCATAAAAGGCTATCTTGCATCCAGGTATAATTAAAGCTTCAAGAATGAAAACAGTTTTTAGTACTGTTGTAAAATGCAAATATGAACACATTTCTTGGCATACTTTATTACTAATATTTATAAAATATAATTATTATGAATAAATAAAGAATGGACGTGTTGAAATTTGTGGCTGATATCTCAATCATTGAAAAAAATAAGGAATATATTAAAAAATGTGAAGACATATTCAACAATTGCTACAATATGAAGGTTAGCAAGGAGAAGAAATACAGGTGGAGGAAAACGAGTATCTGGTAGTGAAATTAGGTAATCAAGATCTGGAAGAGATTAAAAAAAATTTTACTTAGGTAATTAGATAACTGGAGATGGTAGAAGTAGAAGAAAATTAGCTGGATGAATCAGATAAAAATAAATTCAACCGTAAGAAAAACTGTTTATATCTAACGTTATTCGATTGAAAATGAAAAAAATTTAATAAAAACTAATATTTGGAGTTTGTATTTGTATGGTTTCGAAATATAGATAATGGAAAAATCTAAAAATGAACAATTCTCAACATTAGCTTTAGTACACAGATTAGTAAAAAGGAAGAAAACAAGTAAAGAAAAACAAGTGTTTGATAATAAAATTGGTTGACTAAGGTTTGAAAATAATGACTCAATTCAAATAAGTAGATAGTCAAATAACTCCAGATAATAGAAGTAAAAAATTGTTAATTGGATAAATCAGATTAAAATAAATTCAACCATACAAAAAACTAATCATATATAAAGCTATTAGCTTGAAGATGAAAAAAAGCGATAAAAAATTATATTTAGAATTGTATGAATACGAAATAGACATTAAGAAAATCTGAAAATGAATAAAAGACCAGATAAGAATAACTGATATAGTGGAATAAATTAAATTGATGAAATAAAAATGGACAAGATAGATAACAAGAAGAGGAAAAAATAGATGGACAAAAATTATTATAGAATTGTGGCTAAGAGACAAAAATATACTAAAAAAGAAATCTTATCAAAAATGGAGAAATAAAATTGTGGAGTGAAATGATGGTGGGATGAATGAGATTAGACATTGACAAAAGACAATGAAGAAATGTTAGGAAAATATTTAAGAAGATTAAATGATATTCTATAAGGTTTTTCCCGATTAGTGCACTAATACAAATTTTTGATTAAAAATGTGATGTCAATTTAGAAAAAATCGCATTTATGAAGTCAAATATTCCCCTATGTCTAAAAAGAAATTTTTGATCAATACATCCTACCTGTTCTCACTTATGGTAATCGAACATGAATTTTTATTGCCAGAATAATTCAGTTTCTCCAAACATGGAAAGATATGTAAAGAATAACAAAAAAAATTGAGAGAAAACCAAATAGAACGAAAACAAAAATTATAATTTTTATAGCAAAAGAGAAAATTGTTAAATGGAAATAGACTGGTCATAGCAAAAAAGAATCACTAAGAGACAAAGAAAGTTATTCCAAATCGCTAAAAAAAATGACTCAAATGAAACTAAAAGTATTAGACATACATTTACTTAATTCTTATCATATACTATTTTTTATTATCTTTCATTTTCTTTTGGACTATCCTATGTAAGAAGGCTCAAGAATAATCCCATTAATAAATGGAATTTTCTTTCGATAAACTGAAAGATAAATATACTGTATCAATCTAATTAGAAAATTTTGGGAAAGACCTTCATCCAGCATTAAGTAAAAATAGACTGCTTCTGCTGCTGCTAATATTTATATATAAAAGATGTTTTTTATCGTGATAGAAATTTAAAATAAAATAAAATAAAACAAAACAGATAATAATTAACTGGATGACCACTTACTGAGAATTATCCAAAAACTAATTTTATGGCATTAAGATTTAAAAATAATTTTGGACATATGTGCATCAAAACCACCTTTAAAATACCATTTTTTATCAGTTCAGTTTTGGGTCACTTTTTCAGCAATTAGGGCCTTATGTCCGCAATAACGCGAGTATGTTGGTTTTTAAATGCTTCAATCGTTGCTGGTTTATCAGCATAAATCAGAGACTTTTCATATTCCCAAAAAATAATCCAGAGGTGTCAAATCACGAGATCGTGGGGGATAATTTACAGATCCATTTCTGGAGATACCGTTATCACCGAATTTTTGTTTCATTAACTCGACTGTTTTAGTATGTGACACCATTTTGTTGAAACCATATTTCTTCCAAAACGATGCCATGCAAATTTGGAAACGAATAATCATTGATATATATATATATATATATATATATATATATATATATATATATTATAAGAGAGTAAACAAAATGTACAACGATAATAAATGCATATTACTAAACAGTTTAATTACGAGACCACCTTGCAAGCAACCAATTACACAACCGTTCCAAATTACACATTTGCATAGTTAATTGTTCGCACAAATAAACTTTTTTCAATAAACTCAATTAAATTTCTAATATCCAATTAATTTTGTGAAATTGAAAAAAGGAACATATTCAACGTACATAAATGAATTAATACTGCATTTAATTGGAAATTTTTTTCCCGAAATAGAAGGGTACGATTTTGAACGCTCTACTTTAAATAATTTAAAACAAACCGCAGACTTTATTAAAGAAAAATCAATTGTAATTACACAAATCTATATACATACATACATACATACATACACATATATATATATATATATATATATATATATATATATATGAAAAAGGATCAATGATTAATAGCAATAGGTTATTCGTTCCGACCTGAGTAATTTAAACGTCGTGTTAGTAAAAGCAATTTGCATTAAAATGCAATTTATTTATTTTAGGTGAGCGTCACAGATCAGGCAGTGGCACGTATGTGGAAAAAAACACCTTAATATATATATATATATATATATATATATATATATATATATATTTATATATCGATATGTGTATATAATTACACAATTTAACATTGTAAACCGAATTACAAAAGTGCAAAGTTTCTTAATCGATAAATATTTACAATACGCTCCAATTTCTCTACTGGAATTTCATTGTCTTTCACAATTAAGGTTAGAGCAGCTGTCGGAACGAACATGTAATCGTTTCGAATCGGAACAACGTATCAATACAATTCGCAACAAATTATTATTATTTATTAATTTTTTTTTTTGGAGCCCCCGTGCTGATCAGATACATTGTTGTAGTGGGCGCGTCAAATATCCGGATTGTTATGACCTGCGGCTGTAATTGATTAGAGTACGAAATTTCCGGACCGGTCTGTATATTGCGTATATCATCTCTTTCAAGGTTTTTCGTTGACTTTTCGATTAGATCGATTGTCTTGAGAAATCTTTAGCTGGTCGGTTAGGAGGAATTGTTTTTTTCGGATAAGTACAAGAAATATTTGTTAACCGATTTGATTTTAAGGCAATATATTTTTTTTTGGATATAGTCACATTTTAAAGATATATTTTTTTTGCAAAAAGACATCGGGAATTTTAATTTGGATTAAATAAATATTTTTCTGATTTTTCGTTTTTAGAAAAATTTAAATTTACCAATAGTCATATTTCGACTAAAAAAAATTTATATCCTATAAAATATTTTTTTAACCAGCATGTGTTCTTTGACTGTAGGCACATTTTAAAATATCAATTTTAAAAAAAATTCAAATTTACCAATAGTCATATTTCGACTATAAAAAATCTGTGTTCTATAAAATATTATACAAATATTTTTGTAACCAGCATGTGTTCTTTGACTGTAGTCGCATTTTAAAATGAATTCTTTTTAAAAAATAACCATCGCAAATTTTAGTTTTTGATGAGGTAAATATTTTTTCTAAATTTTTCATATCAGAAAAACTTGAAATTTATCAATAATCATCTTCTGGTTTCATTAAATATTTTTTATTAAATAATGTAAAAGATTTTTTTAATCAGCATGTTTTCTTAAAAGAAATATTTTATTTGATGTAATTACATTTTAAAAATATATGTTTTCTAGAAAATAACCATTTAAAACTTTAATTTTCATTAAGTAAAGATTTTTTTTCATTTTTTATTTCCAGAAAAATTTAATTGTATCAATAATCATCTTTTGGTTTCCAAAATTGAATTTTTTATTAAATAATGTGAAATTATTTCTTAACCAGCATGTTTTCCTTAAATCATTATTTTTTTGGATGTAATCACATTCTAGCGATATATTTTTTCTAGAAAATAACCATCATAAATTTAAATTTTTGATGAAGTATTTTTTCTGATTTTTTATTTCTAGAAAAATTGAAATTTATTAATAATCATATTTCAGCTATGAAAATTCTTTTTTTACAAATAAATATTAAACACTTTTTAACCGGAATTTTTTCTTTAAAGCAATATTTTTCTAGATGTAATCACATTTTCAAGATTTATTTTATTCTATAAAATAACCATCAAATGTTTTATTTTTTAAAAAGGTAAATATTTTTTTCTGAATTTTTTATTTCCAGTAAAATGTAAATTTACCAATAATCAGCTATCAAAATTGTATGTTGTATTAAATAATGTTAGTATTACTGAAATATAGTAAATTATTATTCATTTTAGAACTGTGACGAACTCACATTCATACAAATGAACTATTGAAAAATTCATCACCATACAATAGACTAAATGCAAAGAACCAAGAAAAAATGAAAATCAGCTACTAAACTATAATTAATTGATTCGATATAATAACTTCCATCTGCTTGATTCTCAATTCTGTGGTCGACTTTTTCAAATTCTTATAAACGTTTCAAATTTTTCAAATATCATTTACCAGTTCTATTTTCATCAACAGCCTACATTTCTCAAATAATTAAATCAACACGGAAGAATTCGAAACCGACTGTATGGCACCTGAACAACCAAATAAATATTAAAATTTAATACAATTAAGTTTAATTAATACAGTTCGATCCCTGTACATTGTTTTTTTTTCGAGAGAAAAACCTGATCTACTGATCCAGATAACGGATTGTTGATTAAATTTCAACGATTTTCTTCGATTATTTTATTTATTTATTCATGTTTGCCATATGGCTTATTAAATTACAATATTCATACAAGTGCAATTATAATAATAGTGTGTCGTATAACAATGATACACTTTCAAAATAGTCACACGATATAAATAAATAACCTCGATGTTACAGTAACGGATCGACGTGACATTTACATCGAGTTATGTATTTGGGAGTTTTCTTTAATTCATGACGTATTTGAATTATTCCAAGGTCCATCGTACATATTTTTCTGGAATGAACTCATTATGAATTATCTTTTATGTGTGTTGTATGATCTTTACTTGCGATTTTGAATTCGTTAGAATATTTAACAGTTATTCATTGTCAATTCGACGAATGCAACACCTAATCATATTTCTTTGTAGAACTCTTATTCATATTCATGAATCAAGCTTAGGTGTTGCATTTTTTATTTATGGAGCAGAATGGGTATTTATTATACATTCGTTTTTGCAGTCACATATTTCACTTTTATTTTTTAATAATATATAAGGTCCACTAAAAAATTCTACAATTATTTTAAATAGGTAGACAAGTATTTTAATTAAAGTTGTATGACTTATTTTTATCGTTATATTTTATCATTAATTTCTTTCAATATACATTGAAAAAACGTTTTATTATCAGTATTTATCAAAGAATAATGAAGAAAAGATGTCTGTCGATTTTTAATTTCCAATAATGTATGCTTGACGAATATCAACAAGGAAAAATGTTGGAGAAACATCAAGAAATTTATTAAATATTTTTGAGGCAAACTTTATTAAAAAAATGCAGAAAATGATTTACAAAAATTAAGAATAAAAACTTTAACCTAAAATCTCTAGAAGACCTTCTATGATTGATGATAATCTTAATTGCAACATTTTGAAAAAAAAACTCATTTTGATTCGTATAAATGTGCGAGAGATGAATATCACATGAATTGATTACTGAAAACAGACAGGATTTTATAACCGTTTGTTCATCTCTACTTTCATACAATAAAATGAATCATTTTTTGATCATCTCATAACTGAAGATGAAAATTGGATTACATATGAAAATGTAGTGAGGAAAAGAGCACATTGTAAACATAGATAACCCGTTCTGTCAATATCTAAATTGATTTTAACTATAAAAAAATTGCTGTTTTTATCGTGAGATATAAAGAAGACTAATTTATTATCAATTTCTAAAGTAAAAATAAACAATTAATTTAACTGAAAAAACAGTTAGATAATTTAACCAATGAACATAAAAAACTTCTGATTTTTATTAATAAGAACCAATTTATCTTACAACACAACAATTTAATGCTACATAATTTTTTAGCAACCTAGAAAAAATAACGAAAGTTGGTTGGTAGATTCTATTAGGTTATGTAATATGAAATGTCGGATTTTTCAATTGTAAATCAAAGAGAAATCTGCCATTTCATATAACACGACCTAATAAATCACCCAGAATATTCTTCAGAAATAATATCTTTTGACTACTATTTATTTTTAACTCTACAACAATTTTAAATAGAAAAAAATAATTAAAGTGGAGATGTGCTAAAAACACTAGATGAGTTTTTAGCTTCCAGATGAGTCATTTTATCAGAGAGAAACTCAAAAGCTTCCATCAAAATGGGAAAAAGTTGTTAATATTAATAAAAATTACATTTTTAACTTTCATAAGATTCGACATGAGGTATTTTTAAACCTCAACATTTCATTAAATATGAATATTTAAAATATAACTAATATAATTAATAAAATCATGGGGAACAAAAATACCCCACATCGGACGATTAAAGTTAATTGGATATTAATGAACAGTACAAAAATTTATTTTTTTCTTTTACTCAGAAAACAGACAAAACATTTCACTAAACCTAATATAAATTTTTAAAATATATAAAATCGTCTTAAATAAAAACCAAAGTGAATTCTTTAACATTTCCTTTGATATACTCGATTATTTTGATTTACGACATCAACGGCTCAGACATTTAAATCTCACCACTTTATCCTGCATCAGCTGAAAAAAATGAATTTTTCACTTAAGTTTCAAATCAAATTTCCATATAGAAAATATTCTCTGGCGAAAAATTTATAACTTTATCCAATATTTCTTAAAGTAGTTCGAATAACTTTTAATAGATCAGCATATTTTTAACGCTCTCGCCCTCGCCAAATACCTGCTCTTAAACATTCGAAATTCTATGTATATATATATATATATATATATATATATATATATATATATATATTTAATATGAAATGAAACTTCGTCTAGCGAAAACTCATTTACAAAACCAACTGCTTACAAGAATAGTAAAAACCATGAGACTGTGAAATAATTCAAATTTTTTCGTCTACTTATAAGATTCCACGTAAGCGTAAAATTTATATTATATCTTAAGTACAAACACATTTACACACACATACAAATATATATATATATATATATATATATATATATGTGATTACATATTTATATATGCGATTACATATATATATATATATATATATATATATATATACGTTCTTACAATTACCTAATCGTTAATGAAGATATAATTTCTTGTATTTTTTACATTTTCGTATCCTAATTCTAATTCAGAGAGAATTAGAATTATACGCACTGCGTAATATGAAAACAATGTTAATTTCAAACAGTGTTTGTCAATTAGTGTTTACAAATATTTCTTTATTAAAAAAAAACTGTAATCATACGCGTTAAATATTATTAATATAACCATTGTTAATTTTACAAATTAACACTATGAAATTTTGAATGGACAAATGTATTAATTATATATGTACATAAATACATATATATATATATATATATATATATATATATATATATATATTAATATATGTATATATGTAAAATTTTATATGTCATAAAGAAAATATATCATTTTTATATGTAAAATAATTTATATATTTTTTCCGTTTCTCCTTTTTTGAACTTCACTCTGAAAACTATTAAATGAAACAGGAAATATTTTGAATATATTTTAATAATGTTTATCATTGAATATTTTAATTAATTTTCTAAATAACAAGGACTTGATATATATTATATGATAATATATTTATTGTAATTTATGAGTAATATATAAATTATACATAGGATTTTGTAGTTATAAATCTGTGGAAAAAACATTACTCCTTTTTCAACAATGTATAAATGTTCAAATGAAATACATTTAAATTGTAACTACCTTTTGGTTTAAACAAATATATTATATGTATATATATATAGGGTCTTACTTCAGGAGCACAAATTCATCATCTCTCAAAAAAACAGTTCACTGAAAAAAGATGCGTTTTATTCAAAATTTAAATGTTGTACTCCTGATAGGATACCATATATACGAGGGTCGTTTGATAAGTATGGTAAATTTAATTTTTGTTTAATTTAATTGATTAATTAATTTAATTAAATTTTTCAGTTTAATTTTCCTTATTTTTTTACCATATTTATCAAACCCTCAAAGAAAAGAATTCTACATTAAAATGTATAAATGTGTGAATAAGGAAAAAGATATCAATAAGAAAACAAATGTACAGGATAAAACATAACACTAATTCTAGTAAAAGAATTTTCAAACGCTATTTGAAATTTGAAAAATTACAAAACTGTTGAAAATATTTATAATAAGATGACTCAAATGAACCTTAAAGGTTTAGACACACATTTATTTACTTATTATCATTTACTATTCTTTACTCTTATTTGGGCTACCCTATGTATATACTTCTATATAAATATTCTAAAATGAAAATATTATCAAATTTATAGTCATAAAAACTAATGAGTACTAAATTTTTTCACAACTATTTTACTATGTTTTTGATACTCAGAAAATTATTCTGATACTCTTTTCAAGCAAATTTATTTTCATCTGAAATGAAATAAAACGTTTATGAATTTAACTGAAATTTAAAATTTTTCTTTCATACTTTTGTATAGATTTAATACCTTTGAATATCTTTTATATATATATATATAAAGTGTATATATCGATAGAACCGATAATCATCTCTTCCATTCCATCCTATTATCCGAGTCCCCGACGCGTAATACAAACAGATAATTGTTCCGCTCGGCATGTCACCGTACAAGTTATTATACAGAAACGTCTGCGTGGATCTTTCGTTAATGCGACGGTAAATAATGGGAAAAAAATCCCCCGTTCCATCGTACATCGACGCGCGACAAAACTCGAAGATAATAATATCCAATCAGTATCTTCGCAGCGCACCTTCACTGACGTCAGACGATACGTATTGATCCTATGATTGGATGCTGTTGATAATCACCGGCCGTCGTATCATACTCGAAGTGGATTGCATTGACCAAGTTTACTATCCGTTTTTTCCATCAGTTCCTATCTTTACATACGTTTCACACACACACACATTTAATCGATCTACAAACTATTTGCATGAAGATGCGCGCTTTGTTATAAAATGAGCGTCGATATGGGAAATCGATTACTTCCTGAATTCGATATGATTGTGTGTAAATATTTTTTAAGGGCACTGGGTTGTACACACAGATGATTGTTGTTATTATTCCAAAGTGTCAAGGTTTTGCCTCGGATGTAATGTTTTTCGAGTCCATAAAAATAATTATATGTGTACGAGATATAATCATTGTTATGTCGGAATAAATTCACTCGTACTGTTTACCTGAATAAATTTTATTGCTGATGTCTTACATCCTTCACATTTATTCGATAATTTGTTAATATAATAGAAACAAATAATTAGTATAATAGAAATAGTTGCATCGAAGTGAATAATAACAGTGTTGGATGTGAAATGTTTGCAAAGAATATAAAGACATATGTACGGGTTTATAGGACATGGACAATGGAGTGAACCGCATCAATCGTTGCAAATTCTTGTTATTTAATCGTGTGAAAATATTATTTTATATCAAGCTGAATTTTACTTTTATAAAATATTCTGTATATAAATTATTGTGTATTTAATATTTTTATAATTTTTTTATTAGAAATTAATTTGTATAAAAATAATTTAGACACATTTTAGAGTTCTGCATTAAAAAATATATGTTCAATTTTTATAATATAACATTCTAATGATGATATATAACTATGGAAATGTATATTAGCTTTTAAATAAATAATTTGTATAAAAAGTTATTTTGTAATTGAGAATTTTAGTAAAATCTTCTGGTTTATTGTAATATATATTACAAATAAATATAAGTTTGTTTAAAAATTTTCGATAAACATTTATTAAAAATTCTGAGTAACTGATATAAAAGAAAAAATAACATTCATGAAATGGAAATGGGTAGAATACATATGAAGAAAAAAGATAATAGATGAACAAAAATAATTACAAAATGGCAGCTGAAAGACAAAAAAAGAGATGAGAAGATTATATTTTAAAAATAAAGGTTGGATGAATTTAATTGCAGACATTTAAGAGGACTTAGTAAAATTCGACGAGATTTTCATGTGATAATAAACGAATATAGACTTTTATAATGATGAATATATCTAAAAAATATTTATATTCAAGAATGAATAACAGGAAATATATTTTCATTCCAATTTTGAAAATATTTTTTGTATTGAGTATATTTAGTTAGATTTTTTGATTGAGTCAAAAAAATACAAAAATATATTTACTAGAGATAATAATAAACTGATTAAAAAGTCATTATTATCTTTAATAAATATGTTTAGTAATTGATAAACAAATTATTGCATTTAACATTTTTTTACTAAATAAATCCTTCGTATTTTATTGAATATCAAAAATAATTAGCATATTTAAAAAATGATTTCATAAAAAAGGAAGTAATTGAGATTAAGATAGGAAGTTTTTTTATAAAAGTGCATATTTAGTGTTTAAAAAAGATCAAGGAGAAAAAATCCGAAAATTATTACTTAAAATCTTCAAACTTATATAATTATAATAAGGTGAAATGGTGAAACCAATTTAAAATAAAATAAATTTATTTTACTTCAAACTTGCATGCTTATTCTTCTATTATCATTTTAAAGAATTAATTTTCATTTCATTAAACAGATATTTCATGTTAATATCTTCTATTGCAACTCAATAAAAAATAAATATGGCTTTCTGTGATTGAAAGAAATGTTTTGAATTTTTGTAAACAGAAATGGACGTTTGAAAGCAAATTGAAAAAAATATTAAATTTTGAAAATAAAATAGTAAGGAAAATGTTTTAATCTAGGAAAATGGATAAAAATAATAAGAAAAAATATAAAGATTTGAAATTTGTTTGAGAGACGAAATTTAATAACTATTACAAAATTCAAAAAATATATATAACTGCTAAGTCATATGTTAAAAAGAAAACATAAAATAATTCAAAAAAAATATGTAAATAGAAATCTGAAAAAATGACTTGGGAAGATAAGGAGACAAAATAAGGACCTTTTTAATAGTTTTACAAGTGATAGAAACTTTATACACCTAGTCTTTAATTTTCATGCAATTTGTATAAAAATATCTCACTTATCAGGATTTTTGAAATTTTTCTTTTGCTACAATCGACAAAAATAAATGAACAGAAAACAAAAATCAATGAAATTCAAAAATAGGGGTAATTTTAAGTACACTACTTCTAGATACGTTCAGATATTAGAAACAGCAGAAATATAAATGAATCTTAGCTTAAAATATCAAAAATTGACTAAAAAAAACAAACTAAAACTGATTGAAATTCGAAAACAGGCATATATATTTAAATGAAGAAATCATTGAAACGCAACTATTATTACATAACAGGCGTTCATCGAATTTCATTCCATTCGTCACAGACCGTACTCACTACTCATTTCATTTACGGATTGATGCTTTTGCCGGAACATTCATCCGGAAGTGTAAAAGACAAATATACATAAAAATTGACTTTCAAAAAAAGTTTACAAATGCACAACTACACAATTATGTAAAATCGTCCGAACCAATTTCACCGAAATCATTTCAATATAATTGCCAGCGGCGCGCATTTTTTCCTTATATTTCGAATAATGAACCATTGTTCTGCATGTTCGTTGCATAAAATTAATAATATTTCGATTAGTTCTCTTTTTCACTCTATAATTATTTATATTATTGTTCGTTTACTTTCAGTCTCTTTATTAATAAATATTCGATGATTGATTTATAAACGAATTGGTTTATTGTGAAACTCGAGTAATTGCATTGTTTGTCAATTTGGTTCATTAAAAATTACTCAATTCAATCAATCTTGTGTATGTATATATTTATTTATATATGAAAGTTATCAATTAAATTATTTCTTTAATGAAAGTGTTCTGAAAGTAATAAAAAAGCTATTAATATTTAGTTAAAAATGTAATTTAATTTATTGTCAACAATCACTGAATATTTTTACATTTAAAAAGTTGTTTGTAAAAAAAATCTCAAAAAATTATATTAATAAAAATAATAAGAAAGTTAATTTCATTGACAGTAATTTATCTAATTTCCCGTTTATAAAATATTGTTGTAATTATAAAAGATAATAATCTTCAATCGAGATATTTGTCAGTAAAATAAAAAGTAATTAAAGATATGTTAATATAGGGTTTTCCAATAAGCGTTTCAGAAGTTTAAATTAAAATAAAGCAAAAATTATTCAATTAATTAGTTATTTATTTTTGTTATTTTTAAGAATATTCTATGGCATTAATTATGGAATACAATTTTACTCAAATGGCTACCACGATTTTGTTTAGCATAATATGTATTCGTTTAATCCAATTTTTAGTCACTCTTTCACATAACCCTAGAAAAAATATTTCAATGGAGTTAGATCACATAATTTTGGTGGCCAATTGATGGGTCCATTTCGTGAAATAAAGGACTCATTAAACTTTTGTTTCAATCAATCAATTGAAGTTTTTACAATTTCTAAGCATTGTTGAAGTGTTAAATGTTCCATGATAATTTACCAAACTATGCTGAGTTGAAATTTTAAAATAAACTTAAAAAAATTAAACATAGCTGCTACCAGTTGTTAAAGTTTTGACATTCTTATTGTAAAACTCTGTATTTTTATAGTTCAATTATATTTTGTTTTTTTAAAAAATAATAATATGTCTATTTGGGACAATAATTGCGAATATAAGAATTACAATTTCTAACTAAATTCCTATATCAATACTTTTGTCTGTTTCTTCTGTTTAATTTGACTTTAAAAACTTAACTGAGGAAGTAATATTGATATATGGATTGAAAAGGTGTAATGAAGTGTTAGACTGATATCTGGTCACGAAACAGACGATTGGTAAGACTTTTACTGTTCAAATATTCAGTGTCTGTTTCAATGATATGCGTATGAAAGTCCTCTATGTACCTAATAATTTGCATCTATCATCTTTGTCACGATTTTAACTAATGACAGACATTAATAGAAAGCACATCGATGGATAATTATTAGAACGTGATGCAGGGACTAATTTATTTTTACAGAATGTCACTGACAGTGTAATATACAATTTGAGAAGTGATTGTTCTGGCTATACTATTACATATACAGTAATATATTAAATACATATATACATATATATATATATATATATATATATATATATATGTATAAACAGATATGAAAAAAAATTTTAATTACAGTATTTAAGACATGAAAAATAATTAAATATACATACAGTGTTTTATTATCGAAATAGAAATTCTTAAAAAAATCGTTTCTTACACGTAATGTTGAATATTTAGAAAAGTATTTAAATATTAATGACTGGAATTAAAGTTAATTATAAGAAATTTTGCAGATGTAATTCACATATTACTTAAGTAACATGAATTACGTATTGATTTAGAGTAATGTTTTTTAGCTTCTAAGGAGTTTTGTGAAAAATAATTGAAAAATCAATGTATATATATATATATATATATATATATATATATATATAGAGAGAGAGAGAGAGAGAGAGAGAGAGGAAAAGGGAAAATTAATTATAAATGTGACTCATATACTATGTGAACGAAACCTAAATTAAAAATTATTTTTTTCAAAAATATCATATGTATGAAAAATCAAAAACTTCAATTAAATTTCATTAATTATTAAATAACTAAAATACTTTTTATTTAAAATCTATTCAAATGAATAATTTATTATAATAAATAATTATTTTAAATCACTTTTCAAGTATGTACTAACTTTTAATAAATACTTGTATGACATCAAACTAATTACAAATTATTGATAATTAAAAATAATAATGCTAATATTTTTTAGGGGCATAAAAACAACTTGTATAATTCAACTAAATAATTCTTAGATATAATTTCATTAGATATAAAAAAATATCTTTATACATAAAAAAATCAAATTTATCTACAATTATCTCTTTTATCATTTTTTTAGCAATAAAAAATATTTAATTCATATAATTAGAAATAATTTTAATCATAAGATCATCTCTTTAATCATAAGATCTCTTTGTCGTCAATTTATTTTAGTAAATTAAAAAAAAATATTCACGATTTTACTTATATATACATATATAGTTTTTTTGTATTATATTTTTTCAACCAACGGCAATATTTCTTTAATTATAAAGTAACTAATATTGACATTACTCATAAATCATATGTTTTTTTTCTAAAATTTCAATACACCTGTAATTCCATCTCTGTACACAAACATTTCGTAATAGAATTTATGTATCTAAATTATAATTACAAAAGGTCATGACTAAAATATTACCATTTTTTCGTAATCCACCATTTGCATAAACGACGATTCGACGGTTTGTAAATTGTTTCAGTTTTGAATTCAGTACAATTATATAAATACATTAAAATGCATGTGTATGTACGAGTGTATGTGTGTTTATATATATACGTTTTGAATTATAATTATAATTTGAATGATACGGTTCTGTCGAAACGGAGATGCGCACAGAACTGAAATTATTGTTTGTACAGAAAAAAGTAAATAATAATAACCATTCCACGGTTATGATTATTCTGAGATTCCTATCGAGATTTCGACGTAAAACAAATTATGAAATATCTTATAAAAATTCTTCGGTCCACAATTTAATTAGCATTTAATTAATTCGAAAGTTTCGACAGTATGACGTCATCGAATTGTCAAGATACATTTGTCAATTTTACGGTCGCTGTTTTTTTAAGAAAAAGACAAACTAATTAATTTCATTTTTTAATTTATAAACAAACACGTGCTTCAAACATATATATATATATATATATATATATATATATATATATATATATATATATATATATATATATATATGATGGTCCAAATGAAACTAAACAGTTTAGACACATTTAATACTTTACTATCATTTTTTTTAATTTCAGTATCTTTTAGGCCACTTATATAATTAATCTCAATCTGTTTAAAATATGACTTTGATAAAAAATTAATATTTCGATAATTATAAGTATTTTTTTCAATTCTTTGAATTTCTAATAAAATTGAAAATAATTAAAAATCGTTTTTTGGGTAGTAAAATCATAATTTCTAATAAATAAAGTTTCTGATGCTGAAAAATAACTATTTTCTTTTCAATTTATCGATTTTTAATAAAAAAGTGGAATTATAACGATTTTCCAATTTTAGATTTTTTATCTTTGAAAAAACGACGACCTATAGTATGTAAAAATTCATGAAAAATCATCATTTTTTAAAATCGATTGTTTTGATTTAAATTTGAAGACTGGCTTTGAAATGATACAAATCTATGATTAAAATGTCATTTTGAAGCGAATAATGAATTTTATTTAAAAAAACAACCGTATTTTAGTTCTCATCTTTGACGATGAATCAAATATATTAAAAAATGTTTATTAAATGTTCCTCTGATATCAATGAAATTAATTTTACTAAGAAATAACTATTTTTCTTTAAAACAATCCATTTCTAGCAAAAATAGTCGACTTATAAAAAATTTTCAAATTTTCGATTTTTATCCTCAAAAAAACAACGACCAATAGTATGTAAAAATTTCACGAAAAATCATCATTTTTTTAAATCTATTTTTTTGATATAAAATTAAAGATTGACTATAAAATTAAACGAAACTATGATTAAAATTTCATTTTTAAACGAACAATGAATTTTATTTAGAAAAAACAATCAGATTTTACTGCTCCTCTGACGTTGAATAAAATTTATTAAAAAATGTGATTTAATTTTTTTACAATACAGAAATGTTTTTAACTTTATATTTGAAAGTTAGTAGAGAGTTTAAGGCTGTTAAATTAATATATATATATATATATATATATATATATATATATATATATATATATATAAGAGTATATCGAAAGTTTTATCTAACCTAAAAAAAACTCTTTATATATATATACATGTGTGTATGCATGTATAATGGTATTATAAAATATGTTTTTTTAGGTTAGATAGAACCTTTGATAGGGATTCAATTTAAAGTTCTATCACATTTAAAAAACACCTATATATATATATATATATATATGTCATCAGGCTTTTTTATCCAATTTAAAGACTTCTCCCAATTCTTTTCATTCAATACTAATTCAATACCTTTCTCTTTCAGTTTATTTTGACAAATTTTCTTATGCTTTTATCTCATCTATATATGGGTCTTTTTCTGACTCTTTACATTTCTGAGTTTTTAATCAATAATTTATTTATTACTATATATATATGTCTCTCTCTCTCTCTATATATATATATATATATAGAGAGAGAGAGAGAGAATTATATTTATATACACAATAGTATTCTATTTATATTTAATTATTAATAATAAAGCAACCAGTAGATAATATTTGCACATAATAAATCACCGTTCGCATATTATAATCTAACCCCATGTGATGTAGTTCGAATCCGGATTTAAATTAATTGACTTCAATCAATTCAACTAATTGGTAAGCGTTCAATATGTATTCCATACGTTATGAATAGTCTGAATTAGAAATTCGTGACGTGATTATACAAGTACAGAGATAAATCTATTTTAAACGTAATTATGTTACGAAAAATGTGTCATCAGTTGTTGTCAGCCAGTCTGGAATGAACATCTCTTCGTGTTCAGTTTCAGTTAATGTTTTATACAAAGAACTAGTGTTGAAGTTAAAACATTGTCTTAATAAACTGTATGAAAATCTCCAGACTATATCAAATGTATATAATTCCTATCCGGTACATAAAAAACAACGTCCGCATTGTTCAACTCGGCGCGTTCTCATCATCACGGCCGACGCGTCCGACGTCGTCGTCGTCGTCGTCGTCGATCCGCCGCCGCACCGTCGCAATTTTTTCCTCGCCGCCGTTCCGCTCCGGTTGAAAATTAGATTGTAGTCAAGAAAATGATTACGTCAGCGACGAGCTCCAAATTTCAACGTGTCAAAAAGTTATGACGACACCTATTAGAATACTTTAGCATCGTAATAATTTCTCTCTTTCGGTTAACTACGTCGTTAACGCGTTGAAACGTCTCCAAAGCATCTCTAATGTTGGGTAATTTAAGTTCGAGTCTTGTAAGTGACAGTTCCTGGTTTGGCGTGTGGATGCGCGCGCGCGCGCGCCCAACCACCCACGGACGCGCACCGGCACACGTTACTGATAAAATTAAAACCGTGTTACAAAAATTTCGGGCGCGTCATCCACTCGCAGGTCGCTTAATTAAATTTCAGTAATTTATTATAATCTTTATGTATGTATGTATGTGTGTGTGTGAGCGCGTGTTTCTTTTTCTCGAGTGCAAGTAATCGCATGAGAATATTTTATTTTCAGACGACATAGCTCTTTTTTATTATCACTGAATACTAACACACATTTCACTTTTAATGAAAATGGGGTGATTAAACAAATTAAAATATTTATATAATTAGTTTCAGTGCTGAAGAAAGATAAATACATGTTATTTCAATTATATTTATATATATATATATATATATATATATATATATATATATATATATATATATGTATGTATATATGTATGTGTTGTGTGTGTTTGCATACGAAATTGATCAAAATATAAACGAAAATTTCTTTCTATAAATTTTATTTTTAGCACAATAGAAATATTTCACATACTACATTTTAAATTAATCCCCCTCAACTGCATTGCACTTATTTTATCGTTTTAAAAATTTCTTGAATGCTTTTTTAAAAAAATTTTTTGATTGCTTTACGAACCAACTCTGCACAGTTTCAATAACTACTATCATTTACTATTTTTTACCATTTTCTAATGTCATTTAGGCCACTTTTATAATCCATTTATTTTACTTAAAACATAGACTTAACAAAAATCTAATATATTCATATTTATAAATTTTTTTTTAGATTTTTTAAATTTTGAATAAATATGAAAATAATTAAAAATCGTTTTTCTGCTAGCAAAATCATAATTTATAATAAATAATGTTACTAATGATAAAAAATAACTATTTTCTTTTCAAATTATCGATTTTTAACAAAAAAGTTGAATTATAACGAGTTTTCAAAATTTCGATTTTTGACCCTCGAAAAAACGACGACCTATAGTATGTAAAAATTCATGAAAAATTATCATTTTTTAAAATCGATTTTTTTGATTTAAAATTGAAGACTGGCTTTGAAATGATACAAATCTATGATTAAAATGTCATTTTGAAACGAATAATGAATTTTATTTAAAAAAACAACCGTATTTTAGTTCTCATCTTTGACAATAAATCAAATATATTAAAATATGTTTATTAAATGTTCCTCTGATATCAATGAAATTAAATTTACTAAGAAATAACTATTTTTCTTTAAAACAATCAATTTCTAAAAAAATAGTCGACTTATAAATTTTTTTCAAATTTTCGATTTTTATCCTCAAAAAAACAACGACCTATAGTATGTAAAAATTTCATGAAAAATCAGTATTTCTTAAAATCGATTTTTTTTGTTCTACAATGAAATATTGGGTCATAAATTAAATAAAACTGTGAATAAAATCTAATTTTGAAACATACAATGAATTTTATTTAGAAAAACAACCAGATTGTAATTCTCATCTTTGTCGATAAAATATATTAAAACATATTTATAATTTTTCCTACAATATACATAAAATTACTTTTACTGAAAAATAACTATTTTCTTTTAAAATAATCGAATTCTAATAAAAAAGGTTGACTTATAATTGAATTTTCAAATTTTCGATTTTTAACTCTTGAAAAAACAACCTATAATATATAAAAATTGCATGGAAAATCAATATCTTTTAAAATCGATTTTTTTATTTCTAAATTTATTCAAATCAAGTTTATATGGTGGTTGTGGCGGAGCATTCCACTTCAATTAAAAGAAACTGTCATTGTTAAAAATACAAAATGAGGGCTAGCATTATCCTGAAGGATACAGACTGAATCTTCAAAAAATTAAAAATTCTTCGCAAATATTTTATAAAAAAAATTATTGAATAGTTAGATTAATCAAACGAAACATAGAATACAATATGAATCATAGGAAATAAAAAATATAACTGATTTTCTAAAATAATTTTCTAAAAAGTTAAATGAATTATTTACATAAAATTAAAGTTGAATAACTTTTTTTAAAAATAAATATTAAGTTTTAAAAATGCTCACTAATAATATAACCGACTATAAAATTATTTAATATTTGGATTGGTGGTTCATTTATGAGAAAGATAAATGGATAAATCCATTTCCCAGTTTTTCCTTCATAAGAGAAAACTATTATTATACTGAAGTTGAAATTAGACAATTAAAACTGTTAATAATCTGCAATATCTAATATTTTATTATCAATATACAAGAAATATAAACAGAATACCGAACTATTATTCGTTACTCATATACTTTCATTAATTTCTGAACATATGTTAATCCATCCTCATCTCCACCATCGTGTCGACACCTCATCCTTTTCATATATACATACGTCGTCGTATGCTCTTTCTATTTTACGACCAAAAGAACATAAACAGCGAAGAAGCACGGAGCAATCAAAGTGCTAATGTCGCGTAGTAACTATGTGTGAAAAATAAAACCGTGTCAGAAAACATTTACCTCAAAATGTTTCACATCCGTTCCGCATATAAACCGCGTTCATAGTTTTATGTGTCGAATAAAACGAAATTACAGCTCGGAGAGAACGCGCAAACATGTGCCGTTAAGAACGACGCCCGTCGGGACGTCGGATAGTACCGGTCGGCTCTTCAGACGGACCTGAACGGCTTTTAATTGCACGGACGGAACAACGGATAATGCCTAATTCGTGGGAGGAAATACGGAAAGAGATAAAGTATGTAATTTGAAAAAGAGGAAGAATCGAAAATTGAGATTTTATATTTGGGGGTGGGGGGCTTTATTAATATTTTTATTCAAATGTAAATTACAACTATGGATAATTCAATTTTATCAAATAAATCGTCCATTTAAACACTAAAAAAATTTATAAAAGTATTTAATAATCACTTTTTTTCAAATTTTTCGCTCATATTCATTTCGATAGTCATGCAGCCATCATAAAAACATTGTTTGACAAATTTATTCATTTTCTAAGATTATATAACGCAACTCGTGCGTATATTTGATTTTATATGATTAAAAATAAATATATTTTTTTATTCTCATATGCACTTATGTTTATTATTATTAATTACATTTTAAAAATTATAATTATTATTGTTTACTGCTTTACAAATTTTATATGGTTTGTTAACGATGATAATTGATAGCTTTGCAAGGTCATTTCAATGTATGGTGCCGGTCACCGATGACCGACACGGCAATTAACGTTTTAATACTTTCAGTCTTCAATCTAAAATATTAAACTGGATGATTTGGACCATAAACTTAAATATCGACTATTCAATTTTCAAATAACTTGAATTTCCATAAATGTCGTTACAACTACAGATCCTATTTTATAGAGAAATGCGTCACTTCATCCAATCATTCTCTAACATTGCTAGTTTTTAATTCGAAACTAGTTTATAATCGCATCACCCGCTCGATATTCCATCTCACAGAACAGAACACGGAATTACTTAAGCAAAATTAACAAGCAACTGCTTGTAAACATTTATATATATATATATATATATATATATATATATATATATATCCATGTACGTATGTGCGAGTAAAGCATTAGCAAAGATAGGCAGATAGTAGCGACGTAGTCGAGCGCCAGACAATTTCAAAGAAAATATCTTCACGTCGTGAACTCGTTTCCCGACGTCGCAACGAAATAACTCTTCAGCGCGGGTGCGCGCCCGTCTGTATTCTCTCGGGTCCCGACCGAGCCTACCGTACTTACTCTTACGTATGATTTAACACGCACACCCTTGAATAGTTTTCCGCATGGCTGAATGACACGATCTCCCGGTGATACACTACCGCGAGTCTATCTCATGTCTGTAATTGCATCTCGACTAGCGACGTCGCAGCCGACGTTCTTCTCCTGTAACCCGCAAACATATCTACGCTCGTCCATAATGCACATCGATGTATTGGGAACAAACAAAATTGTATGATGATTAAAAAGTTGTATAGATTGATCCATTAAAAAATCTAGTAAATACAATAATTCGTATGGAAAACTTACATTTTAGTACATTCTTTAGATTTTTGTACTTTTTCATTCTGGAATATTTCATTCTAATTTAAAAGGTCTCTTACTTGTAAGCCTTACAAAGAGGGAAAGAGAGAGAAATATACAGCTGTGTATAGTACATTTAGATTTAGATTAAAACAAGTTATTTGGTTTCAGATTAGATGCAAAAAATAATTGCTAGCATAAGATATTGGATTAAATATTAAAAAATAAATCTGACTTGTAGATAAATTATAATTTAAAAAAATTGAAATTATTTTGTCTTTTAATCACATCTATTTTTAGTATTTGTAACTCTCTTTCTCTCTCTTTCTCTTTCTATATGTATACCTCAAATTAACCTGAAAGTTTGAACACAATTACATATTACATCAATCAGTCATATTTGGACCACCCTAAATATGTCTTTTTTAGCGTGAAAGAATTTTAAATTGGATCCCTACGAAAGTTTTATCAACCCTAAAAAAATACTCTTTGTCATACTTTTATTTATACATATACACACACACACACACACACACACACACATATATATATATATATATATATATATATATATATATATATATAAAGGGTCCATTTTAAGTTGGATAGAATTTTCGATAGGGATTTAATTTAAAGTTTTCTCATCCTTAAAAAACATCCTATATATATATATATATATATATATATATATATATATATATATATATATATAAATATGCTACGTACAATAAACCATCTTCAGATTTTACAATAATTGCAAAAAAGATACAAAGTAACATCAACAAATGTTATATTTGACATTTGTGTTTCATTTTAAAAAATTAAATCACAGAACTAACGCATGCAGATATTCAATTCATTTAGAACAGACCTCATAAATTGTTAAAAATTTTCGAATATCGTCACAAGTAATAAATAAGTCAATTCATGTCATCAAAAAAGGTCACAAATCTATGAAAAAGACCATGTTGCAAAGACAATAAATAAGGGAAAGCACTTCATGCTTGCAGACCAGATGACGAAAAGAAAGGTACAAACCCCAGTTGTAGATGGATTGAATAAGGACACAAAACACAAATTAGTATAGGTATATATAAAAAGTTAGTCTAGATTTTACCAGAAAGGCTCTGACGATGATGGCGTCGCCATCGAAATACATCAACCGATATAATTATATATTATGTAATTATAAATAATAAGTGAACAATAAGTGATTATTGAACACTTTAAATTATTGTGGTGTTGGGGTGAAAATTCATTTGTGTAAAGTGAATCAGCTACAGTTTCAAAACAACAATTTGTGTTTCTTTAAAAAAAATAATTGATTCAGTTGACATTGCATCATTTTTTTATCTCTGAAGGAATAAAGGATAAATAAAAATTATCTGAAACTACTAGAAAAGATGTATAAAAATACAACAGTGTAAATCAAAACAAAAATCACCCAATAAAAACTAGATTAGAGGAAAAAGTCAATCGAAGAGAGGATTTGTAGAAAAAACTATTTAAAAACTATTTAATCTAATCTTAAAGTATGTAGTAAGAGAAGAAAATTTTGAAAATAAAAGTATTAAAGAAGTAAAAAAATATTGATAATATCTAAGGCTTACAAATGATACACTTCTTACAGATGATAACACAGAAGGATTAAAAATGCTACTTCAAACCAGTTTCAGATGAAAGTAGAAAAGTTGAGTTAAAAACAATTACACAAAAAACTAAAATCAGAGTCGTAGAGAAAACATATATTAGAGAATCACTGCTTGTAGTAAATGAATGAAATAAAATACCTTGAAATAATTATAGGATGTAATAATGATTTATAACAGAGATTTGATCAAGATTTGAGAATTTCACCACCAGCTATCAAAGTTTTGACATTCTTATTGAAAAATCTTATATACATATAATGGAAAAATAAAAATAAACCTGAATGATTCAAGAAATAAAGAAATGGATATTATAGCAAAAGTGAAAATTTTAAAAAAGACATAAGCTGGTCATACTGCAAAAAAAGTAGAGTATACAAATTATTGACTGAGAAGCTAGATAAATAAAAATACTAAGACAAAGACTCATGTATAGATAGGGCAGAGAGATAAGAAAATTCATTGAAATAATCTGAAAGAGAAAGCCATTGGATTAATTGAAATAGAATGTTTTAAGAAAGGCCTTCATCTACCAGTAGATAAAAAGAAGATATATATATATTATATTGTATATATAGGATCATCCAAATGTGACGCCTAGATTTGTGTTTTTTTTAAAAAAACTATACACCATCATGTTTCCTTATATATCACCCTATATACATTTTTCTTTTTAATAAAACATGAATCTAGGCATCACATTTTGATGACCCTTTATAAATATATATATATATATATTCGAGGGTCGTTTGATAAGTAAGGTAAATTTATTTAATGTTTAATATTAATTAAATTAAATTTTTCAATTTAGTTTTTCTTACTTTTTTACCACACTTATCAAACGACCTACATATAAATATATATATATATATATATATAAATATATATATATATATATACATAATTATATATTGTATTAATTAAGAGAGAATTTAATTAAACTAACTTCAATAACAAACTTTCGAAATAATTATCGCAATAACAATATTCGCAATAACAATAATGTGAGTATACAATATCTGGATTCAATCAATTAATAGGAATATATTTATATATCTATATATATATAATATAATAATAATTAATATCGCGTACATCACCTAATTAAATATAAAATACATGTGTATCATTAAGTCTCTGTACAAATTGTTCTTTAATTAAATCGTCGTAACGTATATTTATTGAGCAAACAGCTTTATTCATGGCGTTTGTTGTTTTTTCCTATCCTATCGTAATTCGATTAAGTCCTGTCATAAAATGAAAAATATACGATCTCGCAATATTATTAACTTCGCATTTATTGCTGCACTCGTTCACCATAGGTCAATGTAACTGGGTTGATTTGTCTATGTGACTTTTTAACTCGTATGTCGATTTAAATCAACATTGATCTGGTACAAATACCTTTGCACACTTGTAACATTTTGACATACTTGTAGGATTTTTATTTGATTTTTTTTCGTTGCGAATGGGTTTGTAATAAAAGTTTATTATGAGCAAGTTGAGTTGTTTAACCTTATAAAAATCAATGCCGATCTTGTGAAAGAATATAAATATCTAGGTTTCGGTAATAAAAAATGTAGAATAATTATTAGGTTGTTGAATATGAATTTTTCTATGCTAAAAATGATCTAAATATTTAAAAAAGTGGTAACACGTTTTCAATAGGCTTAGTAAATATGGTCGATTAGGAAGAATCTCATACTGCAACTCTTGCAATTTCTAGATTATTATTCTTGAAACATTTGGTGGAGTATTATCATGAAACAATATAACTCTGTCTTTTGACCAATGGCAAATTGTTTAATAAGCTATAAATATCGATGAATACTTTTTCCAACTGAAGCAAGTGCATCAGTATATACTGATACATTTACTCCAGCTAAAAACTATTAATCAGCATTTATAGTTCCAACAAGTTTCAAGAATAAATAATGCCAGTTGCAAATTACCAAACAATCATCATTGTCATCCTTGGATCAAAGCTCGATTTTAGCACATGTTCTAAAGCTTTATCAGATGAGTAATGATTATCGTATGGAATCCATTTTTTACTACAAACACTACTGTGCTCATAAATGTTTTGCTTCTGTTCTGAGAACTGCAAACTTCCAATCAATATATTATAATTGTTTTAATAAGCTCATGAGGAATTCACTTATTCAGCTTTTTGACTTTTCTAAATTCATCCAAGTAATAGAAATTTATCAAATAGTAAACACTTAATTTCTCTGGAATATCTTTTATAGATTTGGACTCTACTAGTGTACGTAGTTGGACTTTATCAATGGCTGATCTTAAGCATTCATGAGGCTCGTTTTCAAGGTTCATATCTCCTGATTTAATTTTTTTTAAAAACCATTTCTGTACTGTTTGTTTACATGCTGTGTCAACTCCAAATGTTCTGTAGATATTCTTGGTTGTATCTAGTACGTTTTATCCAATTTCCAACTCAAAAGAAAAAAAATTTGGCTAATTCCATAATTTTGAATCTCTTTTTAGTAGAAATTTTTTTCATAACTTTTTGTAGTGTTAATTATACTATAACATCAATCAGAATTTGTACCTTCTTATGGCATTTTTTTAAGAAAATAGAAATCAACTTCAATAAACTTCAAAATTCGCTTTTTCATATGCAATATTTTTATTTAAAAAAAGAAACAAATTATCAGTGTTAAAAAAATCCAATATGTAAAAATAACTATATGCATCTAAAAATACCAATCTGGAAACTGAAAAAAATTATCAAGATTTTTGTATGAAGTATAGTTTTGTATGGCAATTTCCAGCAAAAATAAGAAGATAATTTTGATAAAAAGATAACATTGTGATGTTGGTTGCCATTCAATTTTCATAAAACGATCCAGCATAATATCACTCCGTGCTTTTTATTCCATCAATGTCACATTCACCATCTCTCTCACGCGTATATGTACGTACAACACAACATTGTACATATCATAATCTCCGGAACACCGACCGGACCGTCCGGAGGCTTAAACACTAGACCCCATCCGACACGTCAGTGCACATCAAAACAGATAATCTGGTACGACAATGCGTCTTTGAATTAAGCTCCCTCCGTCGCGTCCGAAATGCAGAACACGCGCACAATCCTGCATTACGCGCGCTCGATCCCCGGCATGACGGATACCGACACGATGTTCATATGACGTCGTATTACGGAGACGTTCTTGTTGCTAATTATATACATCAGTAAACAGGTCCTGTGCACTGGGTAGTATTAATTGTCATTACTGAATCCATTATCCTTTTAAGACGGCTCGACGTTCGTTTCGATGTTACGAGTTCGTATCGCGCGTTGTACAAATAGTCATGCGTCAAGATTAAATACTTTCTAGTATTTACAGTTGACGTGAGTGTAGGAAAACGGAGTATATTTTTTAACCTATAGAAAATTAAATGGATGAAATATAGAAAGTGACCGTATATAAACAAAAAGTTCATTGACATTTTTAGTTTATAACATTTTTCTATTTTTTTTTATTTATTGAAATTTCCTACTCGTCTCAACATTAAACGACTTTATAAAATTATCAATAAAGCAAAGTGAAGATAATAACATCTTATAGTGTTACAAGAGTGATTTTTTTGTATAAAAAATAAAATTGATTTAAAAATATATATGGGTGGACCGTAAACTTTCTAAAAAGAAAAAGAAAAAACATTTTTTTGGCAAAATAAGTTAATTTCCCTTTAACTAGATATATTTAGTCCAACTCTTTTTAAGAACTCCTATTTCTTCAACAAAATAATTTTTGTCCAAACTTCAAAATATCCAATTACAGTTTCGATCAATTCCGTGTTTAATAAAAAAATTCTACTCAGCCATTTATTAAAATTTAAAAACAGGACAAAATCATAAAGAAGCATTTCTGGAAAATACAGTGTATTTTCAATAATTTTCAATTTCAATTCATGTAATTTTGCTATTGCTATTCAATTCATGTAATTTTGATTTTTTGCCAAATGAGATCTTTTGACCTTAATTTTATCATTCAAGCAATATATTATACTAATCTACTATTTTTCTCCTTTTCTAGATAATCGATAGGAATAATTTCATAGGAATTCTAAAAAACAGTATCCATAATCTTTCCAGCTAATAGAACCATTTTTGCCTTTTTCGAAGTTGGTTTATCGCGTACTGTCCAATTTTTCGACTATCGTTTTATCTATGATATATAACGATGGATTCAATAAAAATCACAAAACAACAAAAAACCTTTTCATTGCTCTTAAACGTATCTAAATATTATTAAAAAATAACCATTAAAACTTACTTTTGGTCAATTGTTAGTAAACAGGAAAATAAGTTTTCTCATATCTAAATATTTATATAAAATGTAATATGTATGGTCATAATAAATGCCTCTAACCCCTTCTATCTCTCTTGATTTTAATGGACGTTCGTTCACCACAATTCCATGGACTTTTCAAATAGTTTCTTCATTGGTAACTGATTTTGACTTTTAGGAATCATTTTTAAATTCACTAAATCAATTTGCAAATGTTGCATATGAAGGAGCAGACTTGCCAAAAACTCTATCTAATTCAATTTCTATATATTTTAAGTTGAAGCCTTTTAAGAAAAAAATGTTTTATCACTTTACGATATTCGAATTTTTCCATATTTAAAAATCACTAAACAAAAGTTGTTAATTCTGGTCAAATATCACAACTTTAATCTGAAAATATTACAGTAGTTCTTTGATAGACATATCTTTTAAAATATATCAGTGGCTCGCACTTGAAACTCTAGCTTATAATTCGTTATAAATACTTTCTCATTCACCCTCGTAGAATTGAGTACCATTAATTTTCATAAAAAATAAACAAACCTTTAATAACTTTATCCGATCATCGAATCCGAACCTAAACAAATTCTAATGATTTTATCCTCGACCATCGAAACAACACAGACCAGTTTCCGTTCGACACGCAACTGAAAAAAAAAACAATCTAACGAGGCAATTAAATCCAAGACAAACCTCAACAATGATCCGTGACTTTCAACCTTATCGCCATATCTATTAATAACGCTAATAATAATAATAATAGTCATTATTCAAATTCGAACTGACGACTAGCCTGTGTCCTTCCGCTTACCACTACTTGTTTATTTGTTAAATCCAATGTAATTTATATTTAATTCGTATATAATTATACCGTCGTCCTTTTTTCGTCAATAGGAAAAACATACCCGAAACCTTCTTCGTAACATAAAAATAAAAAATTAATGCAACGACGTAAATAGAACTAAATATGCAATTGTGGCCTCTGGCTGTGTTCGTACCTCGATTGTACGTTGGCGGTCATTGCTTTCAACGGCATACGCCCTGCGAAAATATGTCCGTAATATGAATTTCATACACGCGGTGCCATAAATAATTTAATAATTGTTTTATATACATTAATGTGTGTGCCATACCTAAATACATATTATTACGAATGAGGGCTCTTGGAACGAGAACCGAGTTCACTGTTTCACTTTTACTTAATATGTGGAAAAAAAATTGAATAGTAGTTCCATAAGGTTTATTTACCTCGAACGTATGAAATAGAGTTTTGGTCGTAAGGACGTTGTAGTAATTATTGGAGCGTGCACGATTAGTCTTAAACAATAATAATAGTAGTTGTGTACGTATGCGTAGGATATTAGGTACTGTACAGGAGAGTTCCTTTCGAGAATTAAACCTGTAATTAATATAATTGTAATTTATCACGTTTTTGCAAAAAAAAAATATAAACGTTAATAAGTGATTAAATAGTTGTTGATATTTATAAAAATTATATAAATTATTAATGCATTAAATTGTGCTTGGTTGTAAGAAAAATGTATAAGAATTTATATATATATATATATATATATATATATATATATATATATATATATACATCAGAGAGCTCCATCTCCTACTCACTTCTCTCGTCAACCCCTGAATTTGCTTCTATTTAAAAATATAAATAAATTATGAAAAATAAAACGTTTAGAAAGCTGTTATTGATTTTGTGTAGACGATATTTATTATAGATTGATGGTCTGATTTGCATTCAAATCTAACGTTAATACAATTAAAATTTGTTTTATCTGAAAAACTGTTTAAAAATTTTATCTTTATATCTATTTTTTCAACTTTTTATTAATTTTAATATATAATATATAAAATTTGTATTTAGATAATTCTAGGAAAATTTTGAGAAAATTCGGAAAGGAAATTTCCACATCCCTTTACAATTTGAATCACTATTCTTCGGAAGTAATCATTTACGTTTCAAAATAAATAACAATAAAAATATTAATCATTAAATATATCACAAATTATTATATGTTAATGTACACAAATTAAATATTTTTTCATTAAAAATTATTTATTTGTTATACATATATATATATATATATATATATATATATATATATATATATTTATAAATATTCATCATAAAAGCCTATATTAACCTATAACTTTTCAAAAACCTCAACAAATGCCATTAAGGACTCCTAAATTTTTCCAAAACTCTTTCACTGTTACCTTTCTGGGACTAATCTCATCCAACCCTCATTTTTACAATACTGAACATTATTGTACATTTATTTGTCTCTTTCTGAATCTCTTTTTGTCTTTTAATCATCACTCCATAATGATGTTTGTCCATCTATTATCTTATATTCTTGCTACATATCTTGCTCATGCCCATTACATCGATTTTAATTATTCAATTATTTTTTATCTGTTCTCTTATCTACGAGGGTCGTTTGATAAGTATGGTAAAGTTATTTATTGTTTAATTTAATTAAATTTTTCAAAATAGTTTTTCTTACTTTTTTACCATACTTATCAAATCACCCTCGTATTTACATATTTTTGAATAAATTTAAAAACTTATAATATTATATTTTTCATCTTAGCTGAACTATCAATACATTTTTCTCCATTTTTACATTCAGTGTCGATGGTTCTGATCCATAAGTACAAGCAAGTGATACACATTGGTTATATTTTTTTATTTTAGGTTCAATGGTATTTTATTTTTCATTAAATTATTCATTTTTTCTAAATATTGCTCTAATTCTCAATCTAATCCTTGACTATAGTTCAACATCATATAGTGATAAACAAATTTAACAGAAAGGCTCTGACGATGATGGCGTTGCTATCGAAATGCATCAACCGACATATTTATAAACAATAAGTGTACAATAAGTGATTATTGAACACTTTAAAACTATTGTGATGTTGGGGTTAAAATTTATTTGTGTTAAAATATCATATGGTGTAATTGTATAAATATATAAAGTTTTCCTACAAGCGCTTCAGAAGTTTAAATGGAAATAAAATGAAAAGTATATAATTGAATATTTATTTTTATTTTTAAGCATATTCTGTGGAATTAATGATGGAAAACAGTTTCAATCATATACCACCACGACTTTGCTTGACATAGAGTATTCGTTTAGAACAAATTTTAGTCACTCTTTCATATAATTGTAATCAAATTTCATGAATTACACAATATTTGTTTTTAATAATTATTTCACTTAACCCCTTAGAAAATAATCCAATGGAGTTATATCACATGATCTCGGTGACCAATTAATGGGTCCATTTCATGAAATAATGAATTCATTAAACTCTTGTGTCAGTAAGTCTATTGAAATTTTAACAATTTTGAATCTTAATTGAAGTATTAAACATTCCATGATAATTTTCCAAACTGTACTGAGTTAAAATATCAAAATGAGTTTTAAAAAAATCAAACATGGCTGTCACCAGCTGTAAAAAATTTGATATTTTTATTAGAAAACCCTATATATCATTTATACAGAATAACTGAAATGAGATTAAATATTTAAACACACATTTACACATTATATCTTTTAATTTCATTTAGACCACCCTATATATAAAACATTTATATCTCTTATCATTTAAATCAATCAATCAAACATTATAAATATATAACAGAGTTAATAAAACCGAATTTTTGTTATCGAAATAAAATTCTCAATATTTTATTTCTCTCGTGATCCCGTAACGATCAGCCATCCAAACCTGTCCAATTCCCAGACCTGTACAAATACTTTCAATGATTCCATTACTCCACCACATACAGCGCATTATCCTCTCGAACGTACGTTGATCGGAAATTATGTCTGTCTTAATAAAACCTCGATCGGCAATCGGAAATTATTTCGTTACAATGCAGACGTCGCGAGTTCACTGAATCAGACGGATCCCTTGTATATTTTAATGTATGTTCGTGCCGACGATCGTCGATATAATTCAGCACGGAGATCGGTTTATCCTGTACATGAACCAGTTGTCAGTTTACAGTTACCGTTCATCTACAGTCGGATGAATTTATATTGGAACGATTGTCTTATTTAACTGATCCGATGTAACGGATCAAACTGTTCGGATTGTCGGTTTGATGATCGTTTAATTGCGTTCTGTATTCGAAGTAGGATTTGTTTCTTTGAATAAATGAAGATTGATGAGGTAGGGGCTTATGGATACGTTTGGATATATCAAATGAGAATCAGAAGTATTTATAAATATTTTTCAACGAGTTTTTTTTATTTCATAAAAAGAACAGGTATTTTATTTTCCAGAACTGATCAAAAAACATTAATATTCATAACACAACGCTCTGATGGTATTGCTATCGAAATGCACATTAGCTTAGTGTTGTTATAAATGTACCAAGTGAACAGGGTTGGATACAAATTTACTAAAATATATAAACATTAATCATATTTTTATTTGAATTTTGCACAATCCTGTAAAAAATAAGTCATAATTAATCATTTTTTTAACAAAAAGGCTCTGACGATAATGACATTACCATCGAAATGCACATCAGCCGACTATTGTTATAAACAAACAATGAACAATAAGTGATTATTAAACACATGATTATGGTGTTGAGTATAAAAAATTATTTGTGTTAAAGTAAATCCACCACAATTCCAAAACAAACAATAATAATTGATCATTGTTTAATATTTTGTGATTTTGGGGATGATAATTCATTTGTGTGAAATTGAAAAACAAGTTAAATACTTGTTAAGAAACGTTTTTTTCGTGATTATTTTTTTTTAAAGTTTGGTAAATTCGTTTCAATACAAATAAATCACTTATTCCAAACATCCAATAATTATTGTTGATTTTATTTGCTTAAAAGTTGATGCATATTTCAATTTCCATTCCAATCAAAACCAAAAACAACGTATTCAAGATACTAAAGTCAGTAATCCTATGGAGTAGTCACTCAACACGATCGACCCAATAGTCCCAACTACACATATATGAATTGCCATAAAAATACTCCATTATATAATTTTGATCTCGATTTTATAACAAAACTCGTTGACAATACTGGAATGGCTATCGAAATTCTCATACAAATTATAAGAATATATAAAGTGAAGAATGATCATTGGACATTTTTTTATCAATTCTTGTGGTGTTGATCGCGAATGATTTATTTATATGAAATTTTGTCTCGTCCTAAAAATCAAATATTAAAAATCTAAACGTTTTTCGAACAAGTTTAAATGCACCACTAACCCATCCTATGATATCCATCCATTGAAACTTTGCCAATTGTAACCGCTACATAAAAGAAAATAAAATAAAATAAAAAACCGAACCGAATTAAAACAAAACGACGTACGCGAATGTACAACGAGGAACATACGTATCATTTAATAGCTATAATATTAGCTTAGCGGTCGTCGTCGTCGTCGCAGTATCGGATGAGCTTCTACTGAAAAAGCTCCCCGTAATATATTTCGCATTTTAATTAAATATACGGATGAACTACAGTGGCTGACGTCTAAAATGGACCATAATTTCTCGCGCGGCGTCGACGGAGGATTACGAAATGAAGCGAACTCAATACAAATATTGTTTTTCTCGGATGTCGGGCCGCTTTTTCAGTCTCGGACGCACTCTCGTTCGTCTGTCGCCGATTATCGTTCTCTCTGTCGTCCGCGTTCGTTGTACGTTTCACATCCGATGCAATTTCCGTTCCGTGTTAATATAAATATTTTTCTTTTTCTTATCATAACAAATTAATTTATAAAATCGTCCGTACACGATGTACATTACATACACAGAGAGAGAGAGAAAATGAAAATGTAAAATACAAGTTTGTGAGCGTGTTTGTATATATGTTTTTATTTAAACGATTACAATACATTTTCAGTAGGAAAACAGATTAAAAATCGTATAAATTGTTTGATAAAAGTTTATTAATATTTTTTTTATTTCATACATTGAAAATATATACACTCCTTTTCTATCTAAATATATATATATATAGAGAGAGAGAGAGAGAGATGACCCAAATGTTGCTGAGGAATGTGAAATAAAAATAAATTTTTCAAATAACTTCTTTTTATTTTGCTAGAAAATACATTTCATGATCATTATTAGAGCTGTGTAAAAAATATCATATTTCTCAAAAACCTCTCATTTTTTTGATGACAAATATTGGATTTTTCCAACGCATTTTTCATTACTAAACGCAAAATTTCATACTTCAAATATCTTCTTTCATCACAAATGTTATTCTTGAATTGCTGAATTGTTTAGGGTTTGTTGAAATACACTCAAATATATCTCCACAAGAAAAAATCAGGGAGTATCAGATCTGGTGAACGAGGAGTACAAAAGAAATCATAATTTCTTAGAATAAATTGTTTTTCACCAAAAAATTAACGAGGAAACTCCATTGTTGTTGCTCTATGTGTAGTAACTCTATCTTGCTAGAACCATATGTCAGGACTATTTTAGACTCCCGGACATAAATTACTATTAGAGGTATTTTTTTAATATAATTCAGTTTCTAGAAGAGCATCGATAGTTTATTCACGATTTTTCTAAATTAGCACCATCTCATTTCATCTATAAAAAGTTCTTTAATGTCGATGAATTATCCCAAATATATATTGCACCATCGGATTATCATTTATTCTATTCACTTCAAAACCATTTGAATGGAAAAACATTCGATTCCAATGAGGCTGTCAAAAATGAGTTGGTTCAGTTTTTTTCCTCTAAAAACCAAACTTTCTACGAAAGCGGAATTATGAAGTTGACTGAAAGATGGCAAAAGGTCATCGAACAAAATGGACAATATATAATTGATTAATGTTTGCTATTTATATTAATAAAATTGCTTTGAAAATCATAATAAAAAACGCAATGACTTTTGTGTCAATCCAATATATTTTTCAAGATCTTTTATTTATCTTCCTCTTAGTTTTTTTAATCTTACATTAATTATTAATTCCTTCATTTCTGAAGATATTTGTTTTTGAAACAATCGTCATTTTATATACTGAAACGTTTAATTTCTCCACTCAAATGTTTTAAATATAAACTAAAGAGTAAATTTTATGTAACAGAAAAAATTGAAAAAAATTCTGTGTAAAAATCCAACATTTTAAAATGATTATTAAATGTGAGATTATGTAGCATGTTTTAAGAAATATGTCTTATAATTTTTAAAGAACATTTTTATCCAATTAAAATATCTCCAATGAAATTAACTGACACACATTCGGATTTTTCTAAAACGTTCACTGGCTTTTCAAAAGTCTTACAGACCTTTCACACTATCAAAAATATTTCTAATTGTTCGTACATTGTCCGAGTCACTACGTGAATGTACATATCGAGTAAAAAAAGAAAATAAATTTGTATAGGTAACCAGGAACACAATACACATCGTACATATCGAATCGATATTATGCCGATAAAATTGGATGTATTGTTGGTAGCGAACACGCTTTATATTTATGTTGGAACAATGTACAGGTCACATACAATTTATATACACGCGAATTGATTCATTTAATGGGCCACAATTTGTACACTTGCGCATATATAAATTTTACATGGCGTTTACGGAATTTATTATTATTATGTTGTCGTCGTCGGCTCTATGTGTATACTTTTTTCCATCCGTACATTGAATCGGTGCCATTTTATTCCATTCGTCGACCGGCCGATGCATTGTTATTAAGAGTCGTGATTATTTTTACCGGCGTTGTTTGTTTCTATGCGATGCAAATAGCGCGGATAAAATCGGTTAATAGTTTACATGAAACGATCGAAATCTATTGATATGATACAAATTGATTTTCATAATAGATATTTTTGTTGTTTTCGTTAAATAATGTCCCTTTGTGCAATTAAACCCATTCAGTTTATAAAAATATCAGTGTATAACATTACCGATTTTGTTATTGGCACATAGAAACAATTTTATCAAATAGTACAATGTTTATCTACAATGAAATAGTTTTTTCTATTTACAAAATATCCTTTGTCTAAAAAAATTAAAGAAAAACATGAAATGGACTGTTATCAAAATATACATAAATATTTCATTTCAAAAACATCATTAATTATGAAATGACCTAATATAAATCCTCAACCCTGAATAACCTCTTTGTCAATTTTGGAAATTAGAGTCCTACAAGGTTTTTTACCTTTGATTGAAGTTCTGGTTTTATTTAAAATTCTTCATTTACTTAAAACACGTTATTTGAGTTAGTGCCGTCAAAAAAAGACGTTTTCAAGAATTAACATGTTTTTATCATTGTCTTTCCAAGTTTGAAATGAAATTAAATATTTTATTCTTCAATCAAGTTTTATTAAATTTATTGGGGTAAATAAAATTAGGATATAAAAACTGCTATAAAATTTGAAATACATAAATTATCGTAACGAGTGTAACGATAATCACATAAAAATGATGGCCAATACACACATACACACACACACACACACATATATATATATATATATATATATATATATATATATATATATATATATATATAGGGGTTCCGTCAGAAACGTACAATTTAAATTTTAAATAAAATGCATCTTTTTTTGAGTAAACGATGATGTGTTTGTGCTCCTGATAGGGCGTCCTATATATATATATATATATATATATATATATATATATATATATATATATATATATATATATTCATCATCAACCCCTCTCAATCCATTGCTGGATGAAGGCCTTTTTCAAAATCTTTCAATTTGACCAATCCAATACTTTCCTCTTTCAGTCTATTTTAACGATTTTTTTATTTCTCTGCCTCATATATCTATGAGTGTATATATAGAGAGAGAAAGAGTGAAAGAGAGAGCAAGAAAGAGACTTTTTTATAAAAAGTAGCTTAAACTTTTCAGTTGGCTAAATATAATATAGAATTTTCCAAAAGTGCTTTAGAAGTTGAAATGGGAATAAAACTAAAGGTATTTAATTATTTTTTTTTTATTTTTAAGCCTATTCTGTGGCATTAGTGATGGAACACAATTTTACTCATATAACCAACACAACTTTCCTTAACATAATTTATTTAGTCCAATTTTTAGTCACTTTTTCACATAATTGTGGTCCAATTTAATGAATTACACGTTCAATGTTTATTTTTGATATTTCTGTTGTTTGTGGTTTCAATGATTTCACATAACTCCGCAGAAAATGATCCAATGGAGTTATATCTCATGATCTTGGTGGCCAATTGATAGGTCCATTTCGTGAAATAATGGACTAATTGAACTATTGTTTCAATAAGTCTATTGAAGTTTTTACAATTTCTAAACTTTATTGAAGTATTAAACTTTCTATGATAATTTGTCAAACTATACTGAATTGAAATGTTAAAATGAGTGTTAAAAAATCCAAACATTGCTGCCACCAATGGTCAAAGTTCTGACATTATAAAAAAATCTATGAAATAGCTGACAACTTTGTAAACAGCGTTTTCTTTTTTTAATGAAAATTCCAACCCGGTACAACCCAATAAATTATTAAGTGTAGCGACAAGTAGAATAACAATAATAAATAAAATAAAAAAGAAATATAAAAAAGCGAAACAGCGCTGTTCGTGAAATATTCGTCGAGTCATTACACTGTCATCATTAAACACACTTCACTAACGAGCAGCTGAAATTAAACGTGCTGCAGCTTGCCTCAAAGATATACGAGCACGTGAAATATATAGGTATTACAAAGCTGACATCATAATTTTGCGGTCGTAAATTTAAGTTGATGGCGTGAAGACTATAATAGAGGATGCGGTGCAGTGAATTACACTGAATTGTTATCTTTCTTAATGTATGTACTGTGTGTCAGCCCCGTTCGGCATTCCGACGAGAGTGTAAATATCGTATAATCGTCGCGATAAATCAATGAAATGTATAATTTCGATCGTTTTTAGGTATTCAATTTGTTGAGGGAGTCAGTCGATAAATAACATGACAATTTTAATTGAACACAGTTAGAGTTCCACGGTGTTTGTTCCGATTTTTTACGTTTGGACGAAATTTTTATTGAAATTTTAATTAGATTATTGAATATGAAATGGCGGATTTCGAAATGTAGTGAAGTTAGTTGCAATTTTCATAACAAAACCCTAGATGCAGGTTGTATTTGATGTTACAATAGCAATTAATATCACTTTACGGAATTATAAAATCATTTCAACTCCAGATTTAAATATAAGTGAGCAGTAAAAAGATTAAAAAATATAGAAATTAACTAAAAAGTTTAAACCTTTTTTTACAAATTTAAATTTGGACACAATGCTACGAAAGTAACTAGGAATATTAACAAAATTTTGAAGTTGACACAAAAAAACGAACGAACTAAACAGCAATACTTTAAAACAATAGTCAAGGGATATATATTTTGAAAATAATCCTCGATGACATTGTAGAGAAACTGATATGCACTATTCGACAGTTTTTTATTATTTGTAAAAACTTGGAAAAGTTAAAAAGTTGAATAAGTGGATTCCTTATAAGCTCGTTGAAAAAAACATGATGCATCGAGTGGAAGTTTCTCGTTTTCTACTCATCTGGACCAAAATAAGCTATTTTTGATCAGAGAAGTGATATGTGATGAAAAATAGATTCTGTACAAGAGCAGTCGTCTATTTTCAATGACTGAATGCTGGCTAAGTTCCGAAATATATACCCAAACCGAGAATTCATTCATTGAGTAAAGATTATGGTGATTGGTGAAACTATTAATGGAAAAAATATTGTTCCTAGCTGAAGGAAATGGATCAATAATGACGTGTTAAGCAACTTGTATTATTCAGCAAATTGGAGTTATACTGCTTCATGAATACACTCAATTATATTTTTTAAGAATAACAGTCTATAGATTAAAAAAATTGCTGTATGAGACTCTTCCTGATCCACTATATTCACCAAATCTCTTTTCAATGTATTATCACTTTTTTAAACATTTGAACTCCTTTTACATTGAAATCTGGAGTATAACTGATTTTAATTTCTGTGCAGCGATATTTACACTAGAATACCAAACACAACTCCTACTTTCTGTCAACGGTTTTATTATCAAAAATTAAACCAACTTCACCACACCTCAAAATTCACTCTTTTATAAATGAGGTAGCTTAAATGAGATTTAAAGGTAGTAAAAAATTTTAAATGATAATAAGCAAGTAAATGTACGTCTTAACCCTTAAATCTCATTTGAACCACTTTATACAACAATCTAATATATTTATTTATTTGAACTAGTAAAAATTTACAATGATTTGTTTTTAATAAACATCAATATTTAAACCTTAAAACTGATTTTTACCTTATTGTGATTTTAAAAAATAGTACTTATTGAAAATTGGAGAAAATAAAAATGTTAAAATATAAAATTGATTACAGAAGAAAAAAACGTCAATTTTTAAAACGCCAATCGACATCTCTCAACTGTCAAAACTCTTAATACATGTGATTGTAAAACTTAGAACCGTACATAATTCTCTCTCAAGAACATTTTCATCTTCGTTCATTACTCATCCACTTATCGAACATGACACAACGATCCGTGACACGGGTTCCATTCGAATCTCGACTCCATCGATCCACCGTCATCTTATTCATTTTCCATCGACTGATAGCGCTTCTACGTGTCCATCGTCCGTACAACACACCGTTCCACGAATCCGTCGCGGTCGGACGAAGAAGTCCGGACTCGATTCTTGGTCCCATGGAAGCAGTATATTCGCGCGAACGTCAGAACGACGATGGACGACCGGGATGGTAACGCGCGTCCGTATTCCCAGTTGCGCGCGGAACTTCTGTCACGTTTCATTCCGATCACGTGTTCGATATTAAATCGTGATTTATGTCTGCGGATAGACGTCGCAGGCAGGTGCGACGTGTAACATCGAACAAAAGTCGTCGGCGTGTCGATATCGGGACGAAGCTCCTCTTGCACTCCTATTCGATCGTCCGGGCGGATGACATGACGTATCTGGACGTCTCGAAGTTTTTTTTTGCGATTGCGATCGGGACGTGCCTCGGCTATATCGAAACTGTTAAACAAGTTCTGGATGGGGAATCGGATGGGACGCATCGACAGAATACGAAAGATCTTACTCGTTGCGTAGGAAAAAAATGTTTCAATAATACCTCTATATCTTTATTCGATATTTTTTATAAATGTTAAAATTTAAATATTCATATCAATTATTATTTTATTCTAAGTACAAAAAAATTAGAACTATGATTAATTCATTTTAATAAAAATTAATCACTCACCGTTTAATTTAATCGTTGATATACATTTCAATTGTCACTTCATAATCATCAAAAATTGTTATTAAAAATGTAGTGCTCTGATGAAGATGGTATAAGCATTAAAATGTACATTAGCAAATAAAGTGATTAATAAAATATTGCTATTTATGTTGTAAAATAAATTATCACCTCAACACTACAATATATTAAAAAATGTTAAATAATTATTTATTGTAACTTTTTTTCATATAAGTTGATGTGCATTTCAATAGCAATGTCATCATCATTAGACCGTTGCATTATAAAAACTATTTTTTTATGTTATAGCTAATTTTCATTTTTAGTAATTGATTCATTCTAATAGTTTCTAAAACTGTTTTTCTTTAACCAATATTTCTTCTTCAGTTGGTTCTTTTTTCTTATTGTTTATTATTTCTTCCTTTTTTTGGTGATTCAAAAAAAAATCTTGATAAACTTCTACCTTGTTGTGGTAAACTACTCTTGCTCCAATGTCCTCTCCTCAAGCACTTCCAACCATCCTCCTTTGTGCCGTACAACCCATCGATATTTATTGGAGCTATCTCATGTTCATATTGAATAATGTATACAACCATTTCTTTCCTCTTCTTTTTTCTTTTCTTTTAATTTTTGTGTTAAACCACCCCTATCCCAGTCTCATCTTCACAAGTCCATCCAACTATTCTCCCCTGTACCGTATAACTGGTCAATCCCAATATATATTCGTCTAATGTCAATGAGTTATCCCAAATATATAGGGTTTTCCAATAAACGCTTCAGAAATTTAAATGGAAATAAAACAAAAAATATTAAATTAATTAGTTATTTATATTCAATCATATTCTATGGCATTAATGATGGAACATTTAGTTTAATTTTTAGTCGCTCTTTCATATAATTGTGGTCCAATTTCATTAATTACACGTTGAATGTTTATTTTTAATGCTTCTGTTGTTTGTGGTTTATCAGCATAAACTAATGATTTCACATAACCCTACAGAAAATACTCCAATGAAGTTAGATCACATGATCTTGGTATCCAGTTGATGGGTCCATTCCGTAAAATAAGGGACTCATTAAACTTTTCTTTCAATAAGTCTATTGAAGTTTATACAATTTCTAAGCGTTGTTGAAATGTTAAACGTTTCATGATAATTTTCCAAACTATATTGAGTTGAAATGTTAAAATAACCTTCAAAAATTCAAACATGGCTGCTACCAACTATTAATCTTCTAAAATTATTATTGAAAGCCCTTATATGTTATTTATGTATGTATATAAATCATAATGAATAGAAAAAAATATAATTAAGATTTTATTATAATAAAAATAAATATAATTTATAAAAATGTAATTCACTAATATAATTTTAAATTCGATTTAGAGAAGATATTAGCAAAAATAAAACTCATTCCACTCTCTACAAAAAAAAAATAAGACATAATTAATTAAACATGCTCTTATCTCTTTTTTTAATTCCAAGCGAAAACTTTTCGGATTATAAATTCGCGTCGCCGCACAGATACTAATTAAATAAATACATCAAAGGAGAAAACAGACGTTTTGAAATTTCTGCTAATTTCTTTTTCGTACCCACCAGCATCCATTGTCTATTGTTTATCAGATTTTCACCTTTTATAGTTATCTAATAAAATAATCGAATTATATGTTCGTATTATTATTATTAGTATCATCATCGGGCATTTGAATTGAAACCAAAATCAATTCCCATCAAATTCGATCGAATATTACATCATATCAAATCATTGAAATTGCATTATCTTTATATCATATTTCACACAGAATCTCTATTTCCTTTTCTGTAAGATTGTGTTTGCCAAAGAACGTATTTTAAAACGTTTTCAATCGATTTATTAAACGTCTCAATACAATATTCGTTTTTAACGAAACGAAACGCTGTCAATAAATCAGAACATAATAAATCATTCTTTTAATAAACCATCATTAATTTAAAAAAGAACACGATCTATATAAATACATATATACACTAATATTTATATATATATATATATATATATATATATATATAAATGTGTGTGTGAAGGTGGATTTACATTTGTAATAATCTAAGCAGTATCGCATGACTTCAACTGTACCGTAAATCATTATGAATAATACAATTCTTCAGATCGAAGTACAATGCGATTACTGAAGAATTTTTGAAAGTGAATGTGTTTTATAATAATGTGTATGGATAGCATGTGACATTGATATCGTCTAATATATTTAACTGCATGTCTCTTTTTTGTTCGATCAAGTTGAACCTCAATGAAATAAGACGGTTATCTAGCCTAGAGGATTTCGTTGCGTGTCGTTGGATCTATGTATAAAAAAAATTGTTTCGTTTTTTTATCTATTTCTATTGAAAAGAAAACATGATGCATATAATTAATCATTGCACATTTATAGCAATTCTTAAATCAATGTTTAATTTTTGTGAAACGTTTTGAAACATTTTTTTTGTGAAATAAAAAGTATGTTCAGTTTTTCTATTAAAAAAAAAACTTTTTTTGTATCCAGCATCGTCAGTAAAATAAATGATGAATAGAAAAAGAAAACGTTAAGATAACACAAAAGACAAATATTAGTGGAAGGACAACAAATGTATGCTTGTAAAGGTTTTTTTAGGTTAAATATAACTTTCGATCGTGATTCAATTTCAGTTCTATCAGGTTTAAAAAACATTCTATATATACATGAGCAGCATGAACAGTCTCTTTCAACTCACTGATGAATAAAGCCCTCTCCTAAAACTTTCCATTTCAACAAATTTAATATTCTTCTCTTCCATTCCATTTTCTTATGTTTATTTCATCTACCCATGGGCCTTTTTCTTGAACTTTTTATATCTTTCAATTCTCATTCAATAATTTCTTTTGTCTATTAGTAGTCTTCTTTTATCTCTCTTCTATCTATTCATTGGTCTTTTCCTGAACTTTTTATATCTCTGAATTCTCAATCAATGATTTCTTTTGTATATAAGTGGTCTTCTTTTCTTTTTATATAACCAACACATTTGTTGTCTTTCTACCGAAAATTTTCTTTTGTCTTTCTTTGATTTATCATTTATTTTTCTGATAATACTGGATACAAAAAAATTTTTTTTTGAAAAAACTGAATATAATTTTTACTTTAAAATTTATAAAAAATTTCTATTAAACATGCGTTACTAAATTATTTGAATCTTCTTAAGACATTTTTGAGTGACAGATCTTAAATCCAAGTTATGTTTGATTGAAAATTAGAGATGAGAAGAGGTTTTTTTTTGAAACAGGAATGAAACAATTTTTAGATCGAAGAAAAAAGGTTTTGTAATTGAAAGACTGATATTTTTTTAATATTATACGGTCATCCAAATATGGCACCTAGATTTATGTTTTATTAAAAAGAAACATGTGTATAAAGTTATGTATATGGAAACATGCGTATAGTTTTTTTTTGTTTTCTTTTTAATAAAACACAAATCTAGGCATTACATTTGGATGACCCTATATTATATAAAATATAATGTTATCTTTTTCAAAATTTACAAAGTTAGCAATATGTATTGACATTTCGTCAGATAAGAGTAGGAAGTGATTTTGTATTTTGTTGTGAAATAATTTAAAAAGATAAAAATCAATTTTGACTTCAGTCTTTCCACAAAAAATACGATTAAGTAATAAAAACAATTTTCCAATTTGTAATTTCACTCGACTGATATATAAAAAAATTAATTGCATAACCCAAACTTATGGTAGTTTATAAAAATACAACAAATCTTTCAATAAAAAAAACTATTTTCATAAAAATTAAATATTTATTTGAAAATTGTTATAAATGCTCAATAATTTATATATAAATTATGTTTTATTTTCAATAAAAAAATTGATAAATTATTTTTCTTATTTTAATCGAGTAATTTCAATTAAATTATATAGTTTATTTTGAAAATCAAAAATTGTGCATTGTGAAGTTAAAATATCATAACTATTTTTATTTCTAAAAATATAATTAGTTTAATTTAACAATTATTCTTTTTTATCCCAATACAACATATATTTCTTATTATTTCATTTTTAAATATAAATAATATTAAATAAACATGCAATTAGTTTTCAAAAATATGTTTTTGTAACTGAAAATTAATCATTCGAATTTTTTGTGCTTAATAATTCTTAATACATTTTTAATATATAAAATTACTGAAATTGCCTTGCAATCAGCTAAAATCTTAATTACATCAAATGTTTAATTAAAATAGTTACTTAATAAATATATATATATATATATATATATATATATTTATATGCCATCAACTGCCTTCAATTTCTAAACGTAGGCGTGAAACTGTTACTTAACCCATACATTAATTGTTATCTATTTGTAAAGTAATGAACGTTTTATGTAACAACACACTGACTGAAAAAATATTTCTACAATTACCGCAACTTGTTATCGAAACGAATTACAAATAAAAAAAACACTTGACGTGAAGAAACACTTTGTCGATTTTTGTACGGAAAAAACTAGGAAGCGGAACCCGCAATTAAACTTTTACCATTCAGTAAACACACACACACATACATTGAACTGAAAATGAAACGTGAAAAGTTTTCAGAGCCGAGGTCAGTAGAAAAGTTGCGTGTCATATTATCAATATCATTATTATTATCAATGTTATTGAGTAAATAGCCGCGCATCGAGTACAAGTAGTCGGATGGCCGTTCGAAAAAATTCGGTAAATCATTCCGTGTCGAAATGTGCATAACGCGTTCGTTCACACATGACTGAACTTGATTTATTCGTTATTGGTGTGAAATTAATATGAAATATGTTTATCAGTGTCTGTACGAATAATACGATTTGTCTCAACGGTGGATTAGAAATGTGGTTCAGAGAGGCGTTCGGTTTAGAATTGAACTCGATTCGTTTAACACGGTTCGAAGAACATATGAGATTTATGAAACTATACGAATGGTGTAATATAATTTTTATATCAGTTCGGCATGAATTAATTTTATTAAAAATAATTGAAATGTTGCAACATGGTTTTAAATTTTTTTGTGCGGTGGTCTAATAACAAATAAATATTTCTTAATTTAGATACCACTTTCTTTCAAAATAAATAATAGTAATCGTATATAATGTCTATCATTTAAAATCGTATATCGTTTGGTAGCACATATTTCATTTATAATTTTTAAAGATGATAAATGAAAAAGCAAATTCAGGTTAAGAACTTTGTGTAATTATCCTGAATAAAAATAAAATTATTTTCTATAACTAACCATTCATAATTTTTATTTTCATACAGAAACAAAGACATCACTCAAGAATGGATTTTATTCGGAAAATCTTTTTAAAATTGAATAATTAACGAAAAATATATTAAATTGTTGGATATTAGACAAAAAAGTTTTTCATCATTAAATTTTATCACTTGAAAAATATGAAATACTTGTTAATAAAGCTGATTTTATTAAAAAAACTTCTTCGCCTGAATATCAATTTTTCTATTTATCGTCTGATTTTCTAGTGAAATAAATATTAATCAGAACATTTATAAATGAAATTCTACGTACTTATTTTAATTGCCTCTCGAGAAAAAAAACGTTCTTTTAAAAACCAACCTAGCTGCCCATTTTCAGTAACTCCCCCGCGTCAATTGACCATTTTGCCGCGCAATATAATCTGATTCTAAATGAGTTGTTCACGATACAGTTCTGTGTGTATGTACAAATGATTGTGCACTTTGCGGCGGACTATTAAATAACAATAATACTATAAAATGTTTAATATATATAATATTTATATCGCAATGTAGAAAGTATGCCATCGAATCACACCCAATCCGTAATGATTTATTCTATTATTCGTATGTACACAAACATAATAAAGACATAATTGACTGAATTTTATGTTATATTAACACGGTGAGTCCTGGGATTATATCAGCACGATTCGTGGAACTATTTCGTTGTAATTAAAATATTCATTTTTTACACAGTGTGTCGGAAAAGAAACCGAATTTTTTTTCGTATAAAATTGCACAACTATTTAAGATCAAACGAGTTGTCTTTATACATATCTATTTTTTCTACTAACTATCAAAATTTGGTCAAAATTCGATAAGTACAATAGTTTCTAAGCTATTCTGGTTGAAGTGGTAGTACTTTTTGTTACAATTATTTTCTTTTCCGAAAAATGAAAATAGCAAGAAATTAAAAATATCATTGGCAAGTACTCTTTAGGTGTTATAAAGCATTTGTGATAGAGGCATATAAAATTAGGCCAGAATATTTAATGCTAGAAAACTAGTACTTATTTCTATCTCAAAAAAACATTGCTCTATACATTTTTTTTATCAAAAACCAAGTATGTGTCATCCAGCATCCACCATATTTACCAGATTTGTTATCCTTCAACTATTTTCCCTCAAAGAAATAGTGATTAAAGGCATGTTGTATAATAATGTTGAACTATACGAGCCTTCGTGATGAGGATCGTCAAGATCATCCTCAAAAGAGACTTATTAAAATCCAAAAATACGTTTTTTCTGCTTTCTCAGTGTTTTATTGATACAAAAAAAATTTTTCTTCAATAATCATTTGAATTTTCGATAATATTTAATTTTTTAATTCAAAAAATTCGGTTTCTTTTCCGGAACACTTTATAATTCGATACAATATTATTTCTTAAACAAAGAAACATTTTTTTAAAAAAAAATTAACTTACATACATAAATTAATTAGTGTAAGTTAAATAATGCTAGTTTTTTTCCCACAAGCCCCTTCAAGTCTCAATTAAACTTTATTTATACTCGAGACTTAATTACGAAAAAAATATTCATACACACACACACACACACACACACACATATATATATATATATATATATATATATATATATACATATGTGAGTGTGTGTGTAGTTATATCAGTCATAACCTCGCCGAAAGTTGAAAAAATAATCGTTCGTCCGAAATAAAATAAATGTTCTGTAAACATGCCACACGGTAATTAAACGTATTTATTTTCGACTACAAGTTTGATGATTAATCACACAATAAAATATATTAATAATGAGATGCGAACGAATTTAAAGTAAGGTAAAAATAATTGCAGGTAAACGTGTATTTTTTTAATAGAAACACAATTTTTTAGTTCTTTAAAAAGGTTTTACAAGTGTATAGATTTATGATATAATTTTGTTTGAAGAAAATTAAAAAATATTTTTAAACTTGTAAATCATTCGATAACGCCATGAAAATGTTATAGTTTTGAATAATTGAATTGAAGATCCAAAATCAGTTTAAATATATAATAGATAAAAATTCCATTTTTACAAGTTTATAGATTTATGATATTAGTTTTTTTTTCAAAAAAATAACTGAAATATTTTTAAATCTGTAAATCATTCGATAACTTTATGAAAAATGTTATTATTTTTTTAAAAAAGTTTATTTATACAACATTTAATTAAAATTTCAAAATCAATTTAAATTAAAACAGATACAAATTTTATTACTGATTTATCACTGTGACTAATTTACTTTTAGATACATAAATCATACCTCAACAACATTAAATCTTGTAATAATGTAAAGTAATGTATTTGTATCAAAAAATCCAAATTTTATTTATTTTCAAGAAATACTAGAATTATTCTCCATTATTTTAATAATTTATACGATATAAATAAATATAGTGTATTTTAATAATTTATACAATAAAAATTCAAACATGATTTCCACCAGCTGAGAAAATTTTAACATTCTTATTTGAAAACTCTATATTTACTGATACGCATTTCTATGGCCATTTTATGATCAATATAATTACAATAAATATATTTTTTTAAAAAAAATAAATTGATATTGATATTAGATTGATATCATGGCTATTGAAATGTTTATAAACAAATAAAGTGAGCAATAAATGATTACTGAACACTTTTATAAAATCTTGTGCCAGTAAGAGGAATGTTTCTTTTTACAAGAATAAATTAATTCTTTAATAAAAGTAAACAGACAAATGTTAAATGAACTAAAAATGAATTTCTAAATTGCAAATATATTAAATGAAATTATTTGCATTACAAAGCGATTTATTAATTATGCGAATATTGGAATTCTGCTAATTTATATTAATGTACATTTCCACCTGTCTCTCTAAATATTTATTAATATATATGTATATGTACATAAATATAAGAATTGTATTTAATAAATTTATTGTTTGAAATCATTGAAGCGGATATCGTACAAATATCAGTATGCCCACATAATCAAAAAACATTTCTAAAAAGTATTCACTGGAAGTATGACAGAAATGTTGAATTTAAGCAACGACGTCGTCGTTTCTGAACTACAAGAACAACCTTTCAAGGAAAAAGAATAAGAACTCGTTACGTATGAGCAACGTACGTGAAATTTTCGCGAATAAAAAGAAACAGATGGAAAGCGCGCAGATACACTAGTCAAGACATAATATTCCGTCAGAACGTTTCGTCAGGAATGTCAAGATGCACGTTGACCCATTACGCAGACGGATATTTTCGACGTGGAATGTCCGGAATTATTTCAGTATTTGTTTGTAAGGGGCCAGAAAATGTTCGATATAGACGGATCGTAGACATTTTTTTAATGCCGTGGATTTTCGTACGGAACGCTCGTCTATAATCAAATTGTATTCTTACGAACGAATATCAAACAATCCGAAAAATGTTGTACGTTTAACAGCAATTGGATGTTCGTGTGAAATTATTTTTCGATGAAATTCGTTTGTATATGAAATATTCGTTCGGATTTATCGTACAATCAAGTTACTTGAAAGAAATATAATTAGAAAAATGATTTTTATAAGAAATTTTATTTACATTTTTCAAACAATAATCGAATTTATAAATTGATTTTCAAGAATTTTTTGTAAACAAACTATTAAATATTTTATACACATATTTATTCGTTCTTTGAAATATTATATTATTTTTTTAAAAGTACACAATCCTTTATTTTACAATTAAAAAGCAATAAAGTAGATTTTATGTCATTAGATTCTCATGCAGTGTCATTAGGTCTTCTTAAAAAGTTTCCCAAAATTCTTGCATTGTTTCCAATCCATGGATAAGCTCAGCAATTTTCAAATATCATCGCCCCATATTTAATAGGGTCTCTTCTTTTTTCTATTTTTGTATCTAGATGATTTTGTCCATCTATTTTCTTCTATTCTTGCTATCTGTCCTGCCTATGCCAATTTTATCGATTTTATTTGTTCATAATGATGTATTTTGCTTTCGAAACATTTTATTCTAGAAGAAGACACGTTATTCGATAATATTTGGTCATTTTCAAAATATTGACGAAATGAAGTTGTGATTTTTCATTTAAAAAATTTCCTCTATTTCAAATAACAACTCTTTATGTCCTATTTGAAGTATTTATTAATCTGATCTCTAACCTTTGACCTATCTATCTTGGAAGACTTTATTAATAGCTTTATTGCCACTGGAATCTCTCTTGGGGTCTTAAGAATATATAAATTCTATTACCAAAGATAATGTCTTGTACTCCTGAAGTTACATACAATTTAATTTATTAAATAAAACATATCTTTTTTAAGTGAACGATGATTTTTTGAGCAATAATGAGTGTACGTTCCTGATAGAACATCCTATATATTTTAAATGGCAAAATATGATTTTTATAAAAAGATTAAAATGGAATACACATACATTAAGTTAAGCTTCTTCGTATTTAATGTTCCTTATTCAACTTTATATTAGATAGTTTTCGATTTTTATTACACTTCGTTATTTATTATATGATTTCAAATAAAATCAAATATATAATACACAACCATCAGAATAAAAACAGATATAAAAGTCAGGTCTACTACATTTCGTCTATATGTATTTTTTCTCTTTTTATTACGAGAACGAAATCGCTAATCAATTTTTATGTGTGACAACTAAAGAAGTTTAAACTTATATCTTCACAATTTATATCATATTTTTTTATATTCAAACATCATTGCAAATAAACGTTATTTGAAATGGAATTCTTTTAGATAGAATATTATATAAAATGTATACAAAATATATAAATATAGGGTGGTCGAATAGTTTAGACATACATTTACTTGTATGTCTAAACTTCAGTTTCATTTGAGGGGGGTTTAAATTCATTTAGTTTTGTTGTAATGTATAGAAAGGTCTATAACAATAAAACTAGTAACAAAACAATTCTGAAAAATCGAAATCAAATTACGCCTATCCAATCCCAACCCAACTAACAATGTACACAATAAAAATTGTTTCGAAAACGGGGTCATCGTCGTCCGTTCTCTGCTTACAAGTACCTAAACAGATTCTTTCATAATTTTCTGTAAACGTATTTTACAACAACAACAACACGACCGTAATACACAATCAGATAATGGACGGCAAATTGCCGTTTTGAACTGGCATCCGCGCGAATCTCGATACTCTCGACAACCGATCGAGACAAATTAAACGGCACATAAACTGTACAGTGTATCGCCGATTGCGTCGTTCGAATTGAACCCGGTAACAATAATAATAATAATAACTGTACTAATAATAATAATAACCTGCGACGTTTCTACATTATCTTACAATTAATATACAAGGTGCAATAAAAATTCTGTACCGTATTGTTCTGTCGATACTATGTAACTATGTTGTGAAATAGTTGTGTTTCCTTAGTCATGAATCTGACATTTCGATAAATGGGTTTTTATAATATATACAGAGGCGGAGAAAAATATCTTCCCTTTTTTATTATACAACGTGTGAAAAATGTATTCAATATTTTCATTGTAAAATTTTGAAAAACTTAATAATTAGAGTTTTAGAAAAATAAATTAATTACTGTTATATAAAACAATTAATTTAGTATTACAATCGAATTCTTTTTACATATAGGAAATACTCAGCTTAATATTTCATAAAAGTATTCAATAATCACTTATTGTTTGTTTTAAAAATGTGGAAAATTCACTTTAACACAAATGAATTATCAACCCCAATACCACAATATATAAATATTATACATGTTGTAATTTTGAGGGGTGATAATTCATTTTTGTTAAAATCACTTATTGTTCAGTATTTTTTTAACACATATTTCAATTTACATGATATTATTAACAAACAAAAATTATTTCAAAATAAAATATATTATATTATATTATATTAGATGTACTCTCTCTAAAATAATTCAGATTTTATAATAAAAATGTTAATTGTTGTTGATACAGCCATTGATATTCACATCAGTGAATTAAATGAAGAATAATTGATTAATAAACATGTTTATAATATTTTATACTGTTTAGATAAGTAACTAATTCATATAAAAGCAAATTCACAATCCATTGCTTAGCGAAATCTTTAGAGAATATTTTAAATATTTTTCTAAGATTCTTTAATTATTTCTCTTATGTAACAATATAGGCTATTATATATATATATATATATATATATATATATATATATATATCACGGTACTCCGCCCCATACTCTCTCCGCTTGTCGACCCCCAATCTTGCTTCTATTTAACAATGTAAATATAGAATTTTCCAATAAGTACTTCAGAAGTTTCAATGGAAATAAAACAAAAAGTTTCTAATTTATTAGCTATTATTTTTTTAAGTATATTCTATGGCAATAATGATAGAATACAATTTCACTCATATGATCCTCATTACTTCGTTTGATATAGTACATCCGTTTAGTCCAATTTTTAGTCACTCTTTCACATAATTGTAGTCCAATTTCATGAATTACACATTCAATATTTATTTTTAATACTTCTGTTTGTAGTTTATCAGCATAAACCAATGATTTCACATAATCATACAAAAATAATCCAATGGAGTCAGATCACATGATCTTGGTAAGCAATTGATGGGACCATTTTGTGAAATAATGAATTTATTAAACAATGACATCACTGCAATTGCAATCGTTAATCTTTGGAGGTAATTTTTAACGATTAAAGTAAATTAATGATTAATTTTCCGATGAAACTTATATATATATATATATATATATATATATATATATATATGTTATAGAGAGAAATATAAACATCATTCTGATTAATTCTATCAAAAAGTTCCTATGAAAAATTCGTTCATCTACATTGGCGCCATCGACTGCAACGCGTCCGTTGCTATTACATCATAACATCGACTGTTATCTCAAATAAATAAACTTCGGCATCGCTTTTTCACTTTACTACGATCGTATATAAGTGAGTCGAGTGTTTCGAGCGGATCGTTTCTTTTGCATGAAGACGAAATCAACATAAAACGAGTAAGATTCGATTTTATGTGCCGGTGTGTCTGCGTCGAGCTATACTCAATCCGTGTCATAGAACTGATTTATTTAAATAAGAAAAAATGTATATATATATATATATATATATAATCGTATTGGAAGTTTGTACTTTACGACAAACAATCTAAAAGTCGGATGTTTTTAAATCAGAGTCTAGTATTGCGAAATGGAAATTTTCAAGTAGTTTATTGTAGAGAATCTATTCGATTCATTTTTATATTCTCTGATTTCGTTTATTTAGTCGAATTGGAATTTTTTATCAATATACAGTACCTGGCCAAATTATCAAACTCACTGTTCAAAAATGTTATTTTATGATGAAAAGATATTTTATTTTAAACAATATCAATGAATTGCTGGATTTTTAAACTGATCTTTATTCTTTATTGTATTGGCAATATTTTACCACAATTTTTTTCCACGAAATACTATTAGTAGAAAAAATTGAGTTGTCAAAGTGAATAACGTTGAAAACACATCATTGGTATTTTTTGATATTTGGTCGTTTTTATATATTAATTATCAAATAGCTTTTTATATATATATATATATATATATATATATATATATATATATATATATATATATATATATATATATATATGTTCATTTTTTTTCTATCAAAGTAATAAAATATAAAAGGTATTTATATTTTTTAAATATAATTTATTATTTTTAAATAAAATACTTAACAAATATTGGTTTAAATATGGGAAAACATAGTGGCTTTCTCTAGAAAAGATTAAAGAGATTTCCGGATTATTGAAAGTAATAAATACAGGTGTGCTTTAAAGCTCTGTTAAGAATAAAAAGAAAAATTGGATTCTCGAGATGAATTAAGACCTAAAAAAGAGACAAATGTGACCAGAATATCATCACGACTACGCGAGCTGATAGAAAAATCCGAAATATATGTATAGAAAATAGAAAAATTCCTTTCCAAGTTCTTCCCAATATCATACAAGAATCAACTACCAATGTTTCAAAGAAAACCATACGAAAAAATTGGCTGAAGAGAATCTGAAAACCCGAAAATCAACACGAAAATCAAGGTTTAAAGAAACAATGAAAAAAACTTTTGAATGGGCCAAGAAATATAGAAATTTCACTGTTAATAACTGATAACAAGTAAATTGCAATTCCTTGTTAAAAAGTCCAAAATGTTGGAATACAATTTCACTCATTTGTGGTCCAATTTCATGAATTACACATTCAATGTTTATTTTTAATGTTTCTATTGTTTGTGGTTTATCAGCGTAAACCAATAATTTCACATAACCTCACAGAAAGGACTTAGATCACATGATCTTGTTGCCCAATTAATAGGTCCATTTTGTGAAATATGGACTCATTAAACTTTTGTTTCATTAGTCTATTGAAATTTACACAATTTCTAAACGTTGTTGAAGTATTAAGCGTTCCATGATAATTTGCCAAACTATATTGAGTTGAAATGTCAAAATGAACTTGAAAATAAATTAAACATGGCTACCACCAGCTGTCAAAGTTCAACATTCTTATTGAAATACCCTATATATATAGAGAGAGAGATAGTGGTGAAGGTGGAGTTGAACAAAAAGTTCGTTCAGATTTTCCTAATAAATTAGTTTGAAAAATGTGTAACATTCAATAAACATGTACCATAATTAGAACTCACACCACTGTACTCGCATCCCTAAACAGTGGTTTAAAATTATTATCCAGTACTTATATTCTACTGTACGATTTTCTTCTCTACCACGCTGTACGACCTGAAACTTCGATCCCCACTAAAAACGTATTATTACAACGAAACGGCACTAGACGACTTTCACGAGGGGCGTTATCCTGGTGGGCGCGACCGAACACGAAGATCGCGACCGGCTCACTTTGGACGGAGGTCATCGCGACGTGGGGTCAATCCAATCACTTTGTACGACATTGAGGCGTTGACATGTGCAGCCTTCCTTTTGTATTGTTTGAACAAACACATATACATATAACCCTGATGGCAGGTAGTCGAACAAATACGTCCGATTATTCTATCCGCCCTGATTAAAACATATGTCAACAGTACATACACAAACACACTGATTGTTAAATATATAACAATTATATATATATATAGAGAGAGAGAGAGAGAGAGTTTTCTTTTATGTTACAAATATATTTGATCTAATCAAACTGATTTCGACATTATTGATATTGTATTATTTGTTCTTAATGTCAGTCGGCAAACTCTTTGTTTTTAAAATAAGTCAACATGAGGTACTGTGTACTTATTTCAACTTTGAAATTTTGCAAACGTCTAGCAAAATCAACAACTGTCAGTAATTTATAATGATTCACTTAAACTAACATCAACTTATATCGATTTTTGTATACAAAGTGTCTATTTATTTACCACTCAATGCCACCATAAAAGAAAATTATTACTCAAACTCAAGCAATACAAGGTCGATTATTTGATAAAAAGCCCTTTATTTCAACAAAATAATTAATATATATAATTTTTAAAAAAAAATTCCATGGTTACTCCAATAAATTTAAGTCATTCTTTCAATTATTACATACTAAATTGTTACATCAAACTCAATACAAACTGATATCAGTGATAATAATCGTTGATAAATGCTACTTGAAATATTTTAGGAGAAAAGGAGTAGAGTTGGATTAAACATAAATATGAACAAAATTAATCTCATATTTGATAAATTTATGTAGACAGAAAATATATAGCTAGAGAGACAATACTTGGAGTATGTAAATGAAATAAAACACCTAGGAAAAAAGACAATATAATAATGATCTATGGTCAGAAATTAGATTGAAAATCAGGACAACATAGGCAATAATTGTAAGAATGTATAATATAATGAATGAAGATGGAAAAGAAAACATATAAATAATATATACTACTTGTTTGTACTGATGGATAAAAAACTTGAACATTGAATATAAAAATTAAACAAAAATTTCGATTACCTAGAGAAAAATTGAAAAGATGATATTTTCAAATAAAACAGTATTTTGGTGATAGACTAATGATTAAATTAAGATTTAGGACAACATGGGTAGATTTTAGAAGAATGCATAATATAATGAATGAACATGGAAAAGAAATCATCTAAAACAAAAATTAAATAAAAATTTTCAGTGACTTGGAGAAGAATGGAAAGGGTGATATCAAATAAAATATATGGAAAAATAATACAGTATGATGGTAACTGACTAGAGATTGGATCCAAAATTAAGACAACATGGACAGCATTTGGAAGAATGAATAATATAAGTGAACTTAAAAAGGAAAACATAGATCGATACAGTTTGGATTTTCATTAATCAAAGAGGACAAAAATTTTCCTCATCATTAATTTGCATTTTTAATCAGAAACTATTTTAAAAAATTAAAGACTGAAAAAATCTCGTTTTAGATTTTTATTAGTTACAAAAAGATAAATTATATCATTTCTTTGAAACGAATGAGAACTTTATATTCTAAAAACAAACATATTTTATCAAGACATAGAAAAATGATAATTATTTATTACACTAGCAATTTTATCTCTACTATATTCGTGACTATGCTTATATATATATATATATATATATATATATATATAAGTGTATTTATGTATAAGGATCGTAAATGACAGATTAATTAATTTCAACTAACATAACCATAAATTCAGTTTAGCAAAACAGTCGTTCAAAGTTAATATGTACATTTGTACTTATAAACATTGAACATATTGTCGTTAAAAGTTCCACAGTCGCAGTGGACGTTTCAGTTAAACCTCACGAGCTTTTTGCACACGAATTAGTCACTGAAATTAGTCTTCGCGATTAATAATAATCTCTATCTCGATGCGGATACAAAATATATGTGTTCGTTCATGTATAAACATGAACGGACGTATGTGTGTCCAACGCTGGGCTACGAGTAACACGTAACTCAGATACATGTCGTGCATGTGTGTCAATATATTAAAAGTTTTCAGCTAAAACCGGAATGTAAACGGCGCAGAACAACAACGTCGAGCCGCATATTGAAATTTATAGTCTGGACGATGCACCGCGCGTCGGTGCTCCGCTTTTTTTTTAATCTGTTTGAAAGCCGAAAAGATAACAAATTTTCTTTCTCGCTATCGATGAAAAACGATGATGGAATCTGCACGTGTGTGTGTGTGTTTTAATATCGAATGGTTTGTGACGTAATACCTGTACCTGTGATACGCGGATACATTAATGGTTCAAATCGATTTTTTTCCCCTATTCAATACTCTGTAAATATTTACAGAATGAGAGATGATTTTCGTTCAGAGATGGATGAAAATTTTATAGAAAATATCAAATGAGAGAATTCTGCAAGGAATTATCAAACAAATAAAATATTTCAATATGCACAAACATAGAAAATATTTTCTACATTCGTTCTAAAAATGATGATATCACTAAGTTTTTAAAAATAAATAATTTTACATAAATGAACATGACAAGATATAATAGAAATGTTCAATAATCATTTATTGTTTACTTTCTTCACTGAGCTTCTAGTACAGCATTTTGACAATGAATTTTGTAGCTTATATATATTTATTTTTTTTTAAAAAATATACATAAGCTACAAAATTCAATTAACAAACAAACAGAAAATGTTATTTTTCATAACCATTAATTTTGATATTATATCGAATTAATTTTCATATAAATAAACTATTATCCCAATACCAGATATATTTAAAAAGTGATCAATAATTATTCATTGTACATTTTCTTTTTTTATGAGTTGATATGCATTTCGATGTAAATTCCGTCATTAGAACGAGTTATAAAATTATTTTTAAATATAATGTAGTTTTTGGAGTGATTGTCTATTTATATGAAAAATATTTTCATTTTGTGTATTTCAAACCATTTCTTATAGAATTAAAAATACATCATTATTATAAAATCATTTATTTATTTCTAATTCATTCCAATAAATTACTTCACTCGATTGAATATTCACAAGACAAAAAAAATAACATGAAATCGATAGAACGCTGGTCACTCGACTGATTCGTTCAATAATTCATCAACAAGTTTCAACCTCGACAAAGATTGACAACCTGTTCTTTATTCGTTAACAAATCTTAATACGTAACTGCAATCGTCCATTGCATGAAGAAAACTCAACAAGGAATGGAACAAAGACAACGTACTGTACGATTCTCTACCATCAATTATTCATTCGAAAATGACATCTAATTTCCTATTTTCTTTGTTCGTCGAGTGACGAAAACATATGTATATTTTATCGTTACATCTTTAATGAAAATTTTATTTTTATCTTCGTATAACTTGCAATCAATTAAATCGTGTTATTAACTAAACGTATATATACACGTGTCGAGGAAATAAATTATATAGAACGATGTACAGACTGAAATGAATGAATAAGTTTTCGTATCGATTAGAAAATTATAACTGTGTTGATTCGACAAAGTTCATTGTATGTTTTATTCAGACCATTGTTTCAATTTCATCAGATGTTAAAATTAAGTAACAATGAATTATGTACGTTTCTAAACGTCCTCGAAAGCAGAAGTCATAAATGCTTCGAGACCAATCAGACAGAACATGTTTTATAAATTTCACAGATACAATATAAGCGTTAAACGAAATCCGTCATCGTCGTTCCAAAGATCATTCCGACGAACGTTTCTGATGTCGTACGAAACAATCAGACCGGAAAGAATGGAACGCCGTTACCATAAAACTGACCATAAATCACACCTGAACGATATAACCAGACAGCTAGTCATTATTGTAGTTCGTGAACCCGCCTTGCACCTGCAACTCGCTTTGTGTACGTGTGACACCGTACAGTAATTGTCGATTTCAAACAACAAATTGCATTAAATGTTAACGTATGAGTGAACATGAAATATTTTGTTGAATTTGCAATTGACGTATTGTGAGATTTTTGAGCGGTGCGTTTGTGCGCGTGGTTTATGAAACCGATTTAGTAATACGAGGATATAAATCAATCTCGGATGAGTACTTTTTTGTTTATTGGAAATATGGAGTATCGTAATTGTTGATCGGACAAAGAAATACGATATGAAATATGTGGAAATAGATGTTTGATGTTAGGTTAGAATTCAAGCAAGAAGTTGTGCAAGAAAATGTTGTTTGACTTTCAATATCATTCCAAAATATTTCTATAGATATAGAATATTCCATCATCGTTCACATCAAAAAAGATGCGTTTTATTTAAAAATTAAATTGTGCGCTCTCGATGGAACACGCTATATACTCTAAAAATATATTTATATATAAATACTTAAATAATTACTGTCTATTTTCTAATATATTATTATTTTATCGGCAAATCTAGATAAACTTAAAAAATAGAAGGGTTGATTAAAAAAAACAAAAATTAGTCTTATGATGAACTTTAACAAAACCAAAATAATGTACAATAAAGATTTAGATAGAAGAAAACTCGAATTAAAAAAATAGGAATAGAAATTAAATACTTTTCATACCAAGGAAAACATATTAACACTAAAAAAACATTTATTATATGTTCTAAAGCTAAAAAAGTATTTAAAATTTATCTTCATTACAGACTTACGAGTGTACTTAAAAATATATATATATATATATATATATATATATATATATATATATATGAAACTTTTCCAGTTATCGAACAATAAATTTCATTTAAATAAAACGTACAACAACAAACTTCGATACACACCACACAATATTAACTCACTGGAAACTAACACATAAATACCGAATATCTCATCGAACTTATTGAAAGTTCCACAAGGTTTTTTCTGCTCGTCCTCTATATCGGTCGAAAACTTTATCCACCAGCACTCCAGAAAGTTTCTTCTCTATACGAACAACGCATGCGATTTTTTATTTCTAATTGTCAATTCGTGCTGCTCGCGAATACAAGAAGCAGCTTCGTAGACACTATCTTCACAATTATATAATTATATATATATATATATATATATATGTATATATGTATATATATATATATATATATATGTATATATATATATATATATATATATATATATATATATATATATATATATGTTGTATGAATATGTATACATTTCGTATTACCATTGACATCATTTATTTGGTCAACATCTATTGTCTGTGCCATGCTATCGAATTTCATAATAAGATTGCAGTTTTGCCCCGAGACATCGATTGTAAATGTTAGATATATCACGGAATATTGCAGAGGAAAATACCGTCGGATGTATTTAATAATAGGTATGAAATGTAATTGTGAGAAATTGTTATACGATTTTTTTGTGCAAATCGACAAGTGGACGAGCACATTTCTGTACACGATTATATAAATATAAATATTTGCAGTGAAGATCAGTTCGGTTTTGTTCCTGAAGCTGTACGAATTATTTAGACATTAGTGCGTTTCGTATGAAATTGTAATATAGTCCAGATGACGACCTTGATATATACTCGAGCGATTGTATGGAATATTAAATTAATATTCGAAACGAATGAGATATGGCTCAGATTTTTGTTCTATGTAATTAAAACGAATATACATTCTACAATTTGTCTATAAAAAATCTTGTTCTTATTTTTTTTTAGATAAGTTCTATATAGAAATTTATATTGAACTAACAAACTATAACTCTATAACACAATATAAAATAATTATAAAAGCAGGTAATAACTATAACACAAATGAATGTTCACTCCCAACACCACAATATGTTATAAAGTATTCAATAATCACTAATTGTTCACTATTTTGTGAACAATAAGTGATTATTGAACACTTAATAACATATTATAGTGTGAGTGAAAATTAATTTATGTTAAAGTGAATTTGCCAGTTTCAAAACAAACAATGTGCAATAACTATTTATTGTTCACTTTATTTGTATTCCAACTGATTTGTCCATCGTCATAAAACGTTATTTTATAAAATCAGTTTCTAAAACCATAAATTTCCTCAGATTTTCTAATTTTGCAAAAATCATGTATAACATTATTGAATTATTATCTTAAAAAACAAGCTAATTATAAAAATATCAATAATTACTTATTGTTCACATTATTTATATCCAAGCTGGTGTGCATTTCGATAGCCTGGCTATTATCATAGAACGTACTTTTATAAAATCAACTTCTTACCAAATAATGTGAACAAATGTACTATTGGTTTTGGAACCGTCATGAATTAATTTTCACATAAATAAATTACCCCCAACTCCACAAAATATTAAAAAGTGTTTAGTAATTATTTATAAATATTTAATTACTGAACACTTTTTAAAATCTCGTATTATTAATAATATTTATGTAAATATAAATGATTATTGAACTCTTTTAAAATATCTTGTGGTCTTGAAATAATAATTTATTTGTGTTAAAATGAATTTACCAAACTATTAAATCTTTTATTAATCATTTTATTCGCCGATGAGCATTTCAATCATAATACTGCATTATAAAATCTCTGCATTGATTTTTTAATTCATCGTTTTAACGATGACTGCATGCCAATTAAAATATACATCAATGAATAAAGTAATCAATAAATAATTATTGAACATTGTCATAATAGAAATTTAATTTATTTGTATTAAAATAAAATGAATAAATATATATCACAGAAATCTATAAACAACACAAAATTTTATGAAAATATTCATTAATCACGTATTGTTTTCTTTTTTCACTAATTGTATAGGGTCATCCAAATGTGACGCCTAGATTTGTTTTTATTTAAAAGAAATTTTACACCACCCTATTCACATATTTGTTTTTAATAAAACACAAATCTCAGCGTCACATTTGGATGGTTCTATATTTTTTTGTTATTAGGATAAATGATTTTATTTTAAAATAAATTAGTTTCATTGTCAAATCAAAAATAAAAAATAATTAAGTTTATAATCACTTAACATTATAAACAATTTTGGGAAAAATAATTTTCTATATATTATTTTAACAAATCACAATAAATTTCGTTCTAATTTCATTTTTAAAAAGGAATATAATCGAAATAACAGACTACGAAAATGTAGCTCATAACCATTCAAAACAATATATTTTAGTACTTTAGATAATACAATTTTTCAAGAAAAAAAACTACACCAACACCATATGATTTTATTAAACTATTCAATATTTATTTATAATTAATTTTATGAAAATTTTAATTTTTATATAATACTTTTTTGTTATTGCTATATATATATATATATATATATATATATATATATATATATATAATATATGAAATATATTGATCAATAGTATAACTAGTTATAAAACTGAAAATCTAATAAAATATTACTACACAATTTTTATTTTATTAAACATTTTAAATCAGCTCGTAGTACGAAATTCCTTTATTTCAAAAATACCTTAAATATATTAAACATTATTCCGTTTCCAGAACTCAGTCTGTAAAATAATTAAACTAAATGAACTAAACAAATAATTTCCTCAGCTTTTCTTTTATTTACATCATTACTAACAGTATTTTCCTTATACTGTACTTTATATATTGCCTTAATCTTTACTATGTAGATAAAAATAGAACAAAGTCAGCATTTCTCATACAGATTTACTTGCAAAAAATAAGACTATAAATTGAAGTGTATTATAAAACTGTACTTCATAAAACTTTGCTATAAAAACGTATATATTTCAACTAAACAAACAAATAAATCTCTACAAAATATTTTCTACAATATATTTATATATATATATATATAAATGTGTGTGTATACAAAGTTGGAATATATTATAACCAAGACGGTTGAATTAAATTATGAATTACAAAAACAGCAATAAAGAACATCTGTACAGTACTTCAGAAATTTATATACATATAGATGTAAATAAAAATCTAAATTAAAGAATATCAGACGAGTACGGCATTCGTAAAAAATGTCGAAGTTTCGTTTATATATATTTTTTTTAGGAAAAAAAGTATTGCGCGCACACACACAGACAATTCTTTTGAACTTCTATAATTGAATCTCGACAAAGACGCAGACACTGAGTCTTGTAATAGATTACTTGTAACTCTGGATGACGTATCAAACTTTTTTCACAAATCCATAAACTCTATACACACACACATACACACACATATATATATATATATATATATATATATATATATATATATATATATATATGTATGTATGTGAAAGAATCAATAAGTGAAGTTTTGAAATTTGTCTGAAAATATTTGTGTCGATGAGATTGATTACACTGTGATAAAAAGTTTGGTACATTATTCAGAATAAAAAATAAATATTGTAGTCAATGTCTTCACTTTTTTTAAAAAAAAGTTACAAATAGTTTTTGATAACAAATCATTAAAATATTAGAAATGATTTGTTTCAATCACAATATAATTTTTAATATAAATTAAAAAAGGTAAAAACATTCATTCCTGTTACGATCGAGTGGTGAAATTTCATCAACTCTGGAGCAGTGTCTAATAAAATTAAATATTTATTATTATATAATAAATTACGTGGCTAATGCTTTATTCAAAAAAATTACAAATGTTTTAAAATTGATAGTTAAAATTATTTTTTTAGTCGTTAGTCGTTTTAAATGATTGATAAAACGATTGATTTGAAATTAGTTGTTTTTAAATCAATCAGTGACTAGCAACTAAAAAATTAATCGTTAGTCGTGAATGATATTTTAGTCATAAATCGTTTTAATTATTTGAATATTCAAAATTATTCAATATTAGTTTTATGCAATATTAATTGAATATGACTATTTATTAAATCGTCGCAAAAAATTTAAAATTTAAAAATAACATCTTCAAATAAAATTATTTCGTTTGTAAAAGATCACAAATAATTTTAAATTCAATTAAATTTATTATTTTAATGAAATTAAATTTTTAATAATTATTATTGAAATATAATTATTTTTAAATTATTTTCACACAAGTTTATAAAACAGCAAAAATAAACCATAAATAAGAATTTCGTTCACACTTTTCATCCCATCTTTTAGACGATGGAGTGGGATGAATTTTCTTAAAAAAATTCATTTTTGAAAATAAGGTAAATACGTAAATTAAAAAAATTAATTTGAAATTTTAGTCGTTTTTTATTATCTGATTAAATTTTTTTTCAGCTATATTTTTATTCGATTAAATCTTAGCTAAAAACGACTAAAATGACATGATTAATTTTTTAGTCACCTAATTGTTCAAATGCAAATTTAATCATTAGATTTTTAATCATTTTTATGATTAAGAAATGATGACCAAATTTTTAACCATATTTTTAAATCGAATGAAAATTAGATAATGCCCTAATCTATAAATATATACGAGAATCGTTTGGTAAGTATGGTAAAAAAGTAAGAAAAACTAAATTAAAAAAAATATTTAATTAATTAAATTAAACAATAAATAAATGTACCACACTTATCAAACGACTCTCGTACATACACAATATATATAATTAACCCAAATGAGATTAAAGAATATTAAAAAATAGTAAATAATAGTAAACAAGTAAATGTATGTCTGAACCCTTGAGACTCATTGAAGCCACCCTATATAACTCTACCATTTTCAACCATTATAACTTATTTTCTATCCTGAACTCCACAATCACCCCCAGTTGTATTTATATAAAACAATCAAATATTTTCAATATTCATCGTCTATGCTCTGAAAGACATTTCGTTCATTTTAAATTATTTTACAAATCTTCCGCCTTATTCTCAAGAAACCATATCCGAACACACGAACTACGTCACGAAATCTCTACGTGTCTGAATTGAAACCCATAAAGATAATTAAACACGAGCAATTAACAAATTAAAAACGAGCGATTGTCATGACAAGAAAACTAACAACCGGGTTGAAATATACGCTCATACTTACATACATATATATATATATATATATATATATATATATATATATATATATATAAGTGTGTGTGTGTGTATTAATATGCCTGTAAAATAATGAATAAATACTCTTATCGCATGCAATTTAACAATTCATTATAAAGAATTGTTGTACGGTGCGCTCGATCTGACAAACTAGGCACAACAATGGGGTGTGGTATTTATACAATTCCGTGTGCATGCATGCATTCGTTTTGCAACACGTTTTTTCCTCCATCCATTCGTTTATATTATTTTTCTTTCTTCTTTATTTTGTTCAGTTGCCCCATGAATCTGAAAACAATACATACAGATGTATATGCATGTGTATACATTTCATGTACGGTGATATTCTTGTATATAACACGTGTATAACAACGCGCATGCAAGCAGTCATAGTAAAATGTCAGATGAATGTGCAACACAAAGAACTGAAACGTAAACAGGAGACATTTCATGCACAATGTACGAGTAGGTGGTACATCTATATGAATATTATGAATAGATGTGTGTGTGTGTTGTACGTTTGCATGCTATCGTCGCGAGCTCATCTACTGAAGAGCTAAATTTATGACTGTTACGTATGTATGATTTTTAGCTGTAATCCAGTAGTAACGTTTAATCAAAACGTATGCACGAATAACGTGTAAAAATTCCCTTTGAAATGAATGTTGTCGTACAGACGACGACGATTGAAAAAGTGGCGAACGGTCGAGTTTTACGATATTTAATTCCATATGAAGATATCAATAATTGAAACGAGTATTGTGTTTAAATTTTATGTTTCAAGTTGAGTAGTGTGTTAAATCTTTTCGTAATTAATTAACTGTATTTACAAGTAAAATTAATTTTTATTTTGTATCAACAGTACAATGTTTTATATTCATATATAAATATAGTGTGTCCTGTCAGGAGTTTACAACTTAGTTTTTAAATTTTGAGTAAGCGATGATTATTATTTGGACTACCCTATATATGTAAACATAACTAAAATCATGTTTAATAAATTTGTAAAGAAAAAAAAATATGCAATTGAAAGCCAATGCCAAAAACAGAAAAATGAAATAAAATATCAAAGAAAAAATACACAAAATGATGATGATCTATGACTAGAAATTACATTGAAAATTAAGAAAGCATGCAGCATTTGAAAAAATGAAATTAATAAATAGACAAATATAATATGGAATAGTGATCAAGAGATAAAAAAAAATAAAGAAGAGACCTTATCAAAGATCAAGGAATAGAATTGTGAAATGTAGTGGAGGTGCAAGTAGAATGAGATTAGCTGCAAACAGGAAACTATTGAAAAATCTTAAGAAAATTGAATTACTTTCGATGAAACTTTTTAATTTTAAGTAAATATTTTTAATATTCTTAACTTGACTATATCGAAAATTAAGTATAAATGTCTATTTTATTAAAAGAAAAATTAAAAAGTTGTATTAATTTATAGATATTTTATTTTATTTTCATTCTGATGATAGTGGCTTTACCATCGAAATGCATATCAGTTTATAAACAATAAATAATTATTAAAAACATTTTCAACATCTTGTGGTGTAAGGGTGATATTCATTTGTGTAAATCTTCTGTGATTAAATCTGAATCAAATCATCATTTTCGCTGATTAAAATATTCTGTATAATTTAGTACAATTTTTTTAATCATTAAAAAAACGTTCACGCCCGCGTTAACAATACGTAACCTCAACGCGATCAAATCTAATTATCAACGCCCGTACATACTTCCTTTTTTCTCTCGTAACAAAATCTGAATGTCATTCATTGTCTCAAAAAACGAAATCCCTATCTTGACAAGCATACATGGCGAGTGATTTATGCTCTGCCACTGACACAAGTCGCTTGTACGTACGAAATAAGTAGAGCGCAAAGACTTTTTACCAAAGTTCATATAAATCACAATATTTTTAATTTTTACTTTCAGTATGTGCACTTGTATATATATATATATATATATATATATATATATATATATATATATATATATAAATAAGAATGTAATTTTTCTTTCATGCTTAGACCTGTGTAATTTACCTCGTACCATATTTATCCATTGCTAAAGATTAGTTTGTCTATGACGTCTGCGTTGCACAATGCACTTATTGATTTATTTACTTCATAAATTGATATATTTTATCTTTCCGTAAATTCCGTTGTTCGGTTTTGTATCAATCAATAAATCATTCTTAAAATTACTGAGGTAATAGATTATGAGTTAAATGTTTATATATTTTATGTATACATGATATTTCCATTTATCTACCTTCTATCAATCGTATCATTTCTCTAAAAGGAAATCTGCATTACTAGAATTTTTTTCACTTATTTCTCATTTATATTTTTTGTATTAAAAAATTATGATAGCATTTAAACTGTTATAGTAAAAAATATATAAATTTTTATAAGCTATATATATAGAACAGCTCAAATAATACTAAAAGATAGTAAAGAATAGAAAATGATAATAAGTTAGTAAATATATTTTTGAATACATCAGTCTTATTTTAACCATTATATATATATATATATATATATATATATATATATATATATATATATATTATGTGTGTGTGTGTATCAGAATTCTTTGAATGAAATCCTTTCTTCGATTATGGAGATTTTTTCGATTTTTAATATTGTCATAAACAATCAATTTTTCTTCACCGCTAACAATTCAATTCAGACATAATTTTTTTTCAGTACAGAAGAGAGCAAGTGTAGGTGTCCTAGCTTAACAACTTTACCAATCGTTTTCAACTATCAATAGATTGTTGAATGGGTTGATTGGAGTTGCTAGCCTAATTTTTCCAATCTTAAATTAGGATTTTGCTCTACTAATGTCCCTAATTAAAATATTGAATTACTGATAAGTATAAAAAGTGGAAGAGTTTGATTAGAAATAAATTTGTAAAAAATTAAAATTATATTTATAGTTTTCTAAAAAAATAAAATATACAATCAGAGAGATATTTTAGAACAAATTGATAAAATAAATCACCTAGAAAAATGTGATGATGAACTATGGCCAGAAATTAGATCAAAAATTAAGGTAACATGGGGAGTATATGGAAAAATAAATAATATAATAGAAAATAAATTCTATTGAACATTAAATGGAAAGAAATACCCAATGTATATTACTTGCTTGTACTTACGACTGAAAAATGATAAATTTGAACACTGAATGCAAAAATTAAGACACTTTTGATAACTCAGCGAAGCATGAAAGGAATAATGTTATGAATTTCTAAGTGTAATAAAAAAACTGTAAGTGGATAGAAGGATAATCAAAAGTGTCTGTTATAATAGAAAAATAAAATCACCAAAATGAACATGAGAAGATTACATAGGAAAAATAAAGGATAATAAGGATCATTATAAAATAGACATCACGAGATGAAAAGAGACTAATAAAAATACTCTATCAAAAATGGTGAGATTAAATTGTAAAGAAGAGTGAGAGCAACGATTAAATGAAATTAGCTGTAAACAGGAAAAGGTGAAAATGTTTTGAAGAATTTTTTAAGGAAAACTCATATCATTCGATTATGCTTTTTCCAGCAATAAGCTTATATACATATAATTTAATTTTTTTACTGTTTAATACAAAATAAATTGATGATAGTTCATTTATGTTTATTAAATATTCAATAGAACTTATATTTTACTTGTTTTTCTTCAACAAAGTCAATTCTAAAAGTTATTCAACATGAAATCTCTTTCTTCACTCTCAACAATAATTATAAATATTAATAGTTTATGATATGCATCCATAGCCATTCTGAATTTTCTATTTTACTATAATCTTCAATATTATTTTAATATTTATTATCTACAGGGATATATAATTCGCCTTGAGGGAACCGAATTATCAAATGATATAAAACTCCTTCCCCCCACATAAAAATAAATCAAACGACAATCCGTAACCGATCTTCTTCATCTCATAAATCCAATAGAACGAGATACAAAATCCAGCTACTGCGTGCAACAAGGACACAACCATTTAATACATGTTTATTTTCTCGGCGACGTGCGGCTAGATGACGTAATTTATTATACGAAATTACTTTATTTCAGGAACGTTTGCCGCCTGATCAATATATTAAAAGAACAATTGCGGACGTTGACGTATTCGACGCGGCCGGAATCGATGTTAGGCAAAGTTAAGCTCGGATTAATCTACCTCTTACAGTTTTATCGTCAGTGTTCCGTTCCCACATTCCCGGCCACTTATCTTTACATTATTCGTCAACAGATCTATCGTTCAGATGGTACATCCGGTTCGGGTCTGTATTAATCTTCGTGATTAGTTACCTCGTTTCGAAGAAATTGGTTCGTTATCGGATGATAAGAATAATGATTTTTATGCGTAATTTTGGTTGCGTATACAGAGTATCTCCTATCATTCAATTTTTTTATTTTTTTTCCATAATGTAGAAAAATTCAAAATAATTATCTAATATCATGTAAATTTTCCTTTAATGTCACAAGACATCATCAATATAACATAATTTTTCTTCCATTTCTAATTGTTTATTTATCAATTCAAGAAATATTTAATATGTATCTTAGTTCTAATGATTAGTTATTTATTTAATATTTTTTTAAAAAATAAATGACGTCAAGAAACTTAACTAATAATGAAAATTTAGTAGATGTAATTAAAAAAATACAGTTATTTATGTAATAAAAAGGTTTTCAATGTATAGGTTATTTCAATGTATACTTATTTCAAGAAAAAATAGTGAAAACAAATACTTTTAAAGAATGAGTTTCATACGTTAGGAGAGTAAAAAATTATTTATATTTTTTATTTTATCCAAAAGTCAGTCATATGTTTTCTAACCCGTGCATTTTCTCATTAAATATGCTATAACTTTTTATATTTATCGAAATTTCAAAAAAATCTTTAAAAAATATTTTCTAAATATTAATGTACAACAAATACAAAAAATATTTTTTCTTTGCTAGCCAAGATATAAATGAGTAATTAAAATTTTGTGCATATGCATTCCGACCTGTGCGTTCTTCTATTAAATATACCATAGTTTTTTATATTTATCGAAATTTCAAGAAATCCTTTTAAAAAAATATTTTTCGAATATCAATGTATAAAAAATTCAAGAAATATTTTTTTCGCTAGCCAAAATATAAATGAGTTTAAAATTTTGTGCATATGTTTCTGACTTGTGCATTTTATCATTAAATATGCCATAATTTTTCATTTTTAAAATTTCAAGAAATCCTTTAAAAAATATTTTCCAAATATTATTATATAAAAAATTCAATAAATGATTGTTCTTTGTTAGCCAAGAGATAAATGAAATTAAAATTTTGTGCATGTTTTCTGACTTGTGCATTCTCTCATAATACTTTTTTGTATTTATCAAAATTTCGAAAAATTATTTAAAAAATATATTTCTGAGAATTTAAACTACAAAAAATGAGACTAATTCGTTAATACATACAATATTTTTTTCTATTTAAATTTCTCTTCAAGTACATAACTTTTCAGACGTCAGTCATAATCAAATGTGTACAAAAGCTTTATCTTCTCTCTCTTTATATATATTTATATATAAAGAAATAAAGAAAATAATTCACTCCAAAAATTAATGAATCAAAACATTACTGCAACAAAATCACAAATTGCCCGTGTAAAACCACGAACAACTACTTTTACAATTACAAACAACGAACCGACGATACAAGAACAACGAATTACTTTATATATATATATATATATATATATATATATATATATATATATATGTGGATAGATGGATGGATGGGTGAATGGATGTACCACTTCTTAGAGCGACGCCGTTATGTACACACGACAACACGTATAATGGAGCAGTTGAACAAGTATACGACGTATTGTACATAGTAGAGGGTGTTGAAGCCGCGCCTCTCGGTAATGAGACGACAGGATGTACTATCTAAATGTTAACCTCGCAGATAATGATGGATCAGCATTAACAAACGACAGCCACCGCGGAAACTGTGTGCACAATAGCACTCGCTTCCATTCTCGTTTTACAACCGCACTGTAATGAAATGAATTGGAACTTTATACGTATCCATATACACATACACGATATATATATATATATATATATATATATATATATATTATTTTTTTAAAAAATAAAGTAGTGAAGTAGAGATTCGCGTGGATGTTTTTGCATTTTTCCATTTAAATATATATATATATAAGAATATTTAAATGACACAAAATTCAAATTTAAAAAATAGGATTATTTTCTAAAGCAATTTTATTTTAAAATTATATTCGCAACTTTTTTTAAAATATATAAAGATATGAGTAAAATTCTAAACCAGTAATATATTTCATTAGGTTATACCACATGGAATATCCAAATTTGAATAATGGAATGGAAATCTAATATGCAAGAAAAAATAATTTATTTAATCAAAATATATATCAATTAATATATGTCAATTAATTTAATTAAATATAAATATTACATTAAGGGATTTTTGTCAACATGATACCAAACTATAGATCTCCTTCTTATAAAGTTCCACATCTATGGAAAAAATAAAATTAGTAAATGCGTCAAATATAACTTCTTGATTTATAAATCTTTTACTTCGAAAAAAAGGTTAAAAAATGTGAAAAGATTAAAATCAGTTGGTGATAAATAGGATATATATGGAAGATGCTGTGCAAATTCATAACCCATCTCTGTAAATTTATGTAGAATGATTAAAAAAGTATCTAGCCGGGAATTGTCATCAAGCAATATTGGTCCATCTCTATCGATTAGCCTAGGTTGTTAGGATCTTAATTTTCCAATTATTCTTTCAATTTCTTGACAAAAAGATGCAGCAGTGATGAATTGACCTTGTGTTAAAAACGACTAATGTACGATTCTCTTTACAAACCACCACTCAATCACCATAACTTTACATGAGTGCAATGATGATTTCTGGAAATCTTTGGTACCTCATCAAAGTTTAACCACTGTTCAGACCGTATCTTGTTATCGTAAAATATCTATCTTTCATCACGATAAGATCAAAAAATTAACACTTATTGTTCCTAATAACCAGTAATGAACAAACTTCCAATCACAGCTATTTACGACCTTCCATTAATTCATCTGGAACCCATTTGTCATTTTTTTACCTTTTCTTTTACAACTAAATGATGAAAAACTATCATGGCTGAAACTCCTAGGTATGCAGCAGGTTTTCGTTTTAAAGTCTTCGATAATTTATTTTAATTTATCATTATTTGTGGGTCTTTTGCGTGAATTATTTTCAAGATTCAGATTGCTAATTTGAAATTTCAGAAAAAATATTTGTATTGCTCGTTAATTAACAGTTTCTTATTTGAATCCTGAATTGATGTTTCTCTATACTTCAACTGCACTATACTCGAATTTAAATTCGTACAAAAAAAGAATTCGCTCTTACTCCATAGATAACATATTTTCGAGGGTTAATAAAGAAACCATTTATTAAAATATCAAGTGAAAGTAAAGTATCCTTTTTATATTAAATAATGACAAAATGGGAATAAACCTGAAAAATCCTCTTATGTTTGTGCAAATTTGAATAATCAAAAATTAGACATTTCTGGTGTAGATATGTTTTCAAATAAAATTGTAAAATATTCACAGTTTTCAAATTGGAATCATTGGAAGAATTAATTTTACAATCGAAATTATAAATGGAGTTTTATGTATATGGATTATATATAGAATTTCCTTCGCTAAAATCAATATTCCATTTTTGAAAAATCCATTAGGGCTGTTTACATTCCTTCACTTATTCATTATTTTCATAAAGTTTAAATCTTCGTCGACATTATGTACTGAAGAGGAAATAGCGTCGTCGTTGTGTAAAGACAACGTCGTACGTAAGCCACTGAAGAAGATGTAGTAACAGTAAGTTTAAGAATTCATGGATTCCATCGCGTCGTCGTCGATAAAAACGTCCACTTAAGATTCAATAACGTATTTTCTTTTTATCGACCGTTCGAAATCAGTTCGGCAAATGATTTAAAATTCGAATAGCGCTCCGGCCAAATATTAAATAAACACCTTAAACTTTTTCGCCGTCACGTCCCGTACGCCCTTATGCAAACACCAGCCGTTGCTCGTGCGCGTCAATTCTCATAATGCGAAATCCATGCGGAGATGTAATATTTGACAACTTTCGGTAAGCCTTTCTCAAAACAAAGGTCACAAAGTACACATCGACGGGGACGAGATGCGAACGCGCGTGTATGTGGAAAGGCGACGCTCGGATGTCTTTGATGTCGACGTACAAAGACGCACAAAGACGGTAGCGTACGAGCCAGTGGCGTGTGTGGATGTTTGTAGAGGGGAGTGGATCCGACACGACGGTATTATATTCGTGGGTTCGACGACGGGTGCCGGATTCGGGCGAAAATTAATGAATATTTTAAAGGACGCGCGTTCCTTTGAACGAACGAACCGACAAAGATTCTACGGATGATATGACGGATTTCAAATGTCATATAGTCGTGGAAATTCCTTTTTATTTTTCGAGAAACATGAAAGGATATCAGCCGAATGTTAAAAATCGTATAAGCAGGAGTCAGTGTGAAATAGTAATATTTATATTAGTTTTTTTTTAGGGGAAAACACTTTTATTTGATTTAAATAAAGTAAAAAGCCAAAGGTAGAGTGAAATTCAAATTATTAGATATGAATTCTTTTCAGAATTTAATCGATTTAAAACTGTAAATCAATAAATAGTAGAAAAATCATTTAAAAATATTTTTATGCAGATTTTTATTATTTGTTAATATATTTCTTTTTAAACACAGATAAAATCACTTTTCACAATATTTTATAATACTGTTCAACAATAATTTATTGTTCTCTTTATTTGCTGAAGTGCATTTCACTGATCGTGCTGTCGTGATCAAAGCACTGGATATAAAATTTCTTTTTTAATGCAGTATGAACAGGAGTCAGTAAAAGGTATAAATAATTATATCTTTTTTTAATAAAAAACACTTTTATTCGATTTTTACAGCAAATTCAAATTATTAGATATGAATTCTTTTTAGAATTTTATCAGTTTAAAATTCTAAATCAATACTTTAAAGCAAAAAATCACTTTAAAATACTTTTATACATATTTTCATTATTTGTTAATATATTTCTTTTTAAAAACGATTAAATCATTTTTCACAAGATCTTATAAAACTGTTCAACGATCATTTATTGATCAATTGATTCGCTGACGTGAATTTTGATGGCCTTACTGTAATAATCAAAACATTGCAATACAATGCTCTAATGATCCTGATATCTTCATTGAAATGCATATCGGCGAATAAACTAAACAGCAAGTGATTATTAAACTCTTTTATATTATCTTATGGTAAAGTGTATGTATGTGGAGTGATAATTCATTCTTGTTCAAGTAAACTTCCCACTGTATCAAAGCAAATATAAACTAAAAAAATTATTTCAGAATTTCGATTTTCTTCAATCCGTTGTTTTTTCAATTTATTTTTAAATAAATTTGAATTTTTAATTTAATATAAATCATTTAATTATCAAATATGTGATATATTATTAAAAGGGTATTTTAATATATTTAAAAAATTATTTCAGAAAATATTTTTTTATGTAACTAAATTGGATCAGTACGTTAATATATTTAAAAAATGACACTAAAATATTATTACAAAAAATAAAGAATTTTTATAAAGCTAAACTGAACCAAATTTGAAAATTAAATCATGTCTCATATGTTAAAATAGCATAAAGATAACGTATATATTTTTTCAACAAATTCGTATTGAAACTTGTACTCATTTATTTATATTCTAAGTATGTCTAACGTCATATCAAATTTTATTTGAAAGTATCTCAAAGCACAATCATTTTGAATGTAAAAATGGTATTTGTTTAAACAATATTTTGAAAAATCCAGATATGCTTTTTATTCGTTATTACTGACACTGTGCATAAACAAATATATATATATATATATATATATATATATATATATATATATATACATATATATATATATATATATATATATATATATATATATGAGTTTTTCGAGCGTAAGACTTCATATTAGTGTAAACAGTAAATATTTGACGGGACGTTTTTTAATATGGCGTCGTTGGCAAAGAAATAAAAGTTGTTCGGCAACGGCTCGATCTCGGCATAGAAACGAAGGATAAAAGATAAACACGGAACTGGAACAGCGGATGGAAGTGAACGGTGTCACGGTACACGGTCAATGTAGGAAAAATTCATCTTTTGACGCTCGCGTACCGCCGTCGCGTCTCCATCCGCCGCGTCGGTCCACCGGCCGCGCCATATCTGTTATTCATGAGAAAATCCTTTGATTTTCCGCTGCTTACCGGCCAATATGTATTTCGGGAGGGTCGGTATACGAGGCGTCGGTTCGATCGGAGCAACGGCGGGCCGTTGCCGTTTTCGATGGAAACGAACGACGACGGGGCCACGGGTATAGTTTCGGAAGATGTATTCGGAATGATGGGGAAAAATGCGATTCATTCGACGGTTTGTACAATGTATGTGAATATCTCAAGATGATGCAGAAATTTTATTATCGAGAGATGGATAATGTATATCAAATATACAGTGTGGCTAGAAAGTCGTTTGACAGAATCGTTTTTAACAACTGGTTAATTGATACAACTTCATATTTATTGGATGTTGATACAGTTATTTATATAAGGTTTTCCAATAAGCGCCTCAGAAGTTTAAATGGAAATAAAACAAAAAGTATTTAATTAATTAGTTATTTATTTTCAAGTATATTCTATGGCATTAATGATGGAATACAATTTCACTTATATGACAATCTCGACTTCATTTGAACTAGTGTATTCGTTTAGTCCAATTTTTAGTGTCTATTTCACATAGTTGTGGTTCAATTTCATGAATTACACATTTAATGTTTATCTTTAATACTTCTATTGTTTGTGGTTTATCAGCATAAACCAATGACTTTACATAATATAATCTAATTGAGTTAAAAAACTATTATTTAGAAACTTTTTATGGAATTATTAAACTTTTATTTCAATAAGTCTATTGAAATTTTTCAATTTCTAACCGTTGTTAAATTGTTTAATGTTTCATGATAATTTAACAAACTATACTAAGTTGAAATGTCAACATGAGCTTAAAAAAATCAAGCATGGCTGCCACTAGCTGTCAAAGTTCTAACATTGTAATTGGAAAACCCTATATACAGATTAACCTAAAAATCTCTATTCATTATAATCCATAGATATTAATCTGTTAAAATGGCCCCAAATCTTTTAAATTCAGAGTTAGTGAAATTACCACAAGAATGTACTGCACTGATATCCAATTTATTATCTACTTTTTTTCCTAAAGCAAATTTTAATAACTAATTCCATAGTTTAATCCTTTCATTTCAGTAAATTCTGGTTAAAAACTAATTCATACACCAGTACTTAAAGTTTTTTAAAAAATAAAGAATAATTATTTATTATCTACCTTTTTCCCCCAATGGACATTTTTATGACTAATTCCATAGTTTCAATAAATTCTGGTTAAAAACTCATTCTCATCCAAGTACTATAAGATTTTTTAAAAAATGCAGAAAAATCATTTATTATTTACTTTTTCCCTTAATGCACATTTTAATGACTAATTTTATAGTTTCATCATATCATTTTAGTAAATTCTGGCTAAAAACTGATTTTCACCACAGTTCAATGAGGTTTTTTAAAAATGCAGAATAATGATTTATTATTTACTTTTCTCTCCAGTTATAATTTTAGTTACTAATGCTATAGTTTAACCTTTTAATTTTAATCAATGTTTGATAGAGAAAATGATTCTACAAAATTAAATTTTTCTGATGCAAGTTCATATATATTCATTTTTTCTACACTGCAACCCAGAAAAGTAGATTTTTTAGCATTTAATTTATGTCAATATTTGAAAGTTACATTAAAATCGATTTTATCAAACAGTAGACATAGACATTTCAAATATTGTAAGCAAAAGTCACATTTTTTATATAATTTAAAAAATAGAGGTATATATAAGATGGTCCTAATGAGACTTAAGGATTTAATTATACATTTGCTTGCTAATCATCATTGATTATTCTTTACTATCTTTCAATCTCATTTGGGCTATCTTATAGTATTGTAGTTTAAAAAAAGGCAAGTATAACTTTAAAAAATTCTTTACTTGAGTACTGTAGGAATGTATGGAATCTATATTCAATAATAAAACGAAAAACACAATAATTCAAAGAAATGCTACTATTTTTATACTAAATAACACTCATTTCAACATAGATAGTCCTACTGAAATGATTAAGCAACTCAAGTAAGACAATTTGGACAATTGATGAAAGATCATGACTTTAATTTGCATATGTAAAGCTTTTATAGTCTATCCAGCTTGAGAAAATGTTTCGGTAAAAGAAAAGTTCAACATCTAAAACTAATTAAATTTTTTTGATGAAATCTCATTATGTTAAAATAAAGATTTGATTCTATAAAAATAAATCAACCGTAGTACAAATCGAATATCAATTCAGTTTAATAAAACGCACGGTCAGATGGAACTTTTTGAAACGATGATTGCATTTTATTCGAACAACAGAACCATCACATCTGTTTCGAAACGTCATCTGAAACATGTAACACATCTGAAGCACGACTCGTATGTTTGATATTCATATTAAGTTACCGGAGTAGTACAAACTTGACGCAACTATTGGCATTTGACTGTCAACCTGTCAGTGATCTATACAATGCATTATTATGAGTTTATGCATTTACAACCCCCAGTCCATACACATACATATATCAACCAATATACGTACACATAAACGAATATGTATTTGTGTCTATATTTGCATTGAAACATGTCGGTTCATGTGGATAAATTGTTTCCGTCGTTGCGACCTACATCTCTCCGACACGATATTCGTTCAGTTATTTATGGAAAGTGTGATTCAATGTCATTTTCGAACGAAGTGCATGCATTATTTATTGTATATTAAATTCAACACTGACTTGCAAATTTATCCTCTCGAACGAATAATTACAATTGTGTTAATCCGCGGATCAGCACGGATTCGAACCGGATAATGAGATCAAACTCGATCGAAATCGTGAATAGGGTGAATACTGAAAGTGCAGTAGATCGAAGGCCAAGTTCGAGATAGTTATGTTTCAACTGTGTTATAAGAGTTTGAGATATGCAGAATTGAGAGAATCGGGTCGAAATTAAAAAAAGAAGATAAATGTAGAAAGTTAACTGAAACTGACTAATTTAATTGTAGGAAATCTTTTTTCGGCTCAAAAAAGTATTTTATGTGCTAAATAGTAGAATATTTAAAATGAATAGTCCTATTGAAATGATTGAGAAGCTCGAGTGAAAAAAATCGAATGGTAGTTGAAAGAAAGTAACTTTAATTTGCATATTTAAAACATTTACAGTTGATGTATCCTGAGAAAATATTTAAATTCAAACAAATCTTATCATCTCAATCTAATTACACTTTTTTGGATTATTTTTTGTGAGGTCATGTGAATCATTGGTTTATGCTGATAAACCACAAACAACAAAAGCATTAAAAATAAACATTGAACGTGTAATTCATGAAATTAGACCACAATTATGTGAAAAAGTGACTAAAAATTGTACGCTATAATTAATGCCATAGAATATGCTTAAAAATAAAAAAATAACTAATTAATTGAACACTTTTTATTTTATTTTCCATTTAAACTTCTGAAGTGCTTATTGAAAATCCCTATACATACATAACTTAATTTTTCTTGATATCTAGTCGATCCATAATATCGAATTTATCATTCGTGTAAATATTTTTACTTGATTTATCCTGTTCATGATATCTTTGATTTTAATTTAATAGTGCATATTGAAATAATTTTATCGAGTGGTCCAAATAAAACTAAAAAATAGTAAAAAATAATAAAGGATAGTAGACAAATAAATGTGTGAATAACCATTCAGTATTATGTAAGTCATCCTATATATCTTTTAGTCTATTTTTATCATTGGTGACAATTTTCATGTGTTTTTTAAAACGCATAAAAAATCATCAACCATCAATTGATTCAAAATATTAAAAAAAATATTATCAAATTATTTCATATAATATTGTTCTCTTCGACTAAATAATATATTTTGAAAAAAAATTAAAAAATGTATTTTAAAATAAATGAGAAAGAATAAGAACGAAATATAATAAATTATAAAACAGACGTAGATACAATAAACTAAGTCAAAAATATTAGCAAACTAGGAGATAGATAAGACATATTAATAGATAATAGAAATTATGTATTGGAAATCTAAAGATGTTTGAAAAAAAATAAAAAAGAGGATTACAAGTCTATATATTTTATTATAAATTTGTTCAAAAAGAGACAATGAACTGTTTTTACTAGAAAAATCAAAAAAGTGATTTTTCAGCAGTGAACTGATAAATGAAACTAATTCAGTAATGGATCGATTTTATATATATATATATATATATATATATATATATATATATACAAATAGAGGTATAATAAAAGGTGTTCTTTTAAGTTAAATGGAATTTTCAATAGAGATTCAATTTGTATCACGTTTAAAATGTATATTAAATAAATATATATATACATAATAAAAATAGTTGTCGAAGAAAACGTTATCATTTATGTATAACAACCAATTAGATCATTTTTAGTTAGTTTCATATTCAGTTAGTACACTCTAAGTAGTTATCAAGTGAATTTTATGTGCGTGTCAAAAATATTTATAAACTGTTTTAAAGAGATTTAATTTTTTATTAATAACATTTGATGAAACTGAAAAATGTTTAAATAAATAATATTTAACTTATCTTCTTACTAACATTTTCATGTCTATACTTTTAATGAAAACTTAATTTAAAAATAAATTGAATGGTATACTCTCAATTTGCCTAATAGCTGGTTTCTATTTTAGTTATCTAAAAAAAATTTAATATTGCAAAAAATTTGGTACTTTTATATAACAAATTTTTCGGTATTTTTCAATATTTCTACGAAAGTGCAAAAAAGTGAAATAAATATATTAATTAATGTAATATATTTAAGTTGCTATATTTGACAAAACTTATTTTTATTTTTTTCTAAATATATATATATATATATATATATATATATATATATAAATAAATAAATAAATAAATAAATAAATATGTATATGTATGTGTATATTAATATATAATAGTATTGCTTTAAATTAAATAGAATTTTCAATATGGATTCAATTTAAACTTCTATCACGTTTCAAGAATCATTCTATATTATATAAACGTATATACTTAATAAAAATACTTAAGTTACCTAATAAAAATAGTTATCGAAGAAAACATTATCATTTATGTATAACAACCAGTTAGATTATTTTTAGTTAGTTTCATATTCAGTTAGTACACTCTCAGTAGTTGCCAAGTGAATTTTATGTGCGTGTCAGAAATATTTATAAACTGTTTTAAAGTGATTTATTTTTTTATTAACAACATTTGATGGAACTGGTGAGTGTTTATTTAAATAATGTTTAATTTTTCTTTTTATTAACATATTTATGTATATTCTTTTAATGAAAACTTAATTTAAAAATCAACTATTTGATATAATCTCAATTTGCTTAATAACTGGTTTCGATTTTAGTTATGTAACATTTCTTATTTTTTTATCTAACAATTTTTTCAGTATTTTTGATATTTCTACGAAAATACCAACTATATTCGGAAAAAATATTTTTATTTTTATTCCAAATTTATATATATATATATATATATAAGACCATAATGCGTTTTTCGTTATCGTATAAAATTTATCGCATCATCGAAACAACACTTAAAAACAAGTCGTTTGTACGATATTAACTGAGTAACACATTTTTCCAAGTACGCCTATTAAAATGACTTAATTGCTATCATTAAATCGAAAGAGGTGGAAACATATCATCTCGCGGCCCATCGCTCTCAGATAATGGGTCGAATGAGACGTAATAAATTCCGCGTGCCATAACACATAAAATCACCCTATAAAATACACTGGGCTCCCTTCATTCGTTATTATTATTATTCTTACACACACACGTATACATAAATCCTTATATATATATATATATATATATATATATATATATATATATATATATATATATAGATGTATGTATGTGTAAATCATCTTCAGTTCAAGTTTTGTGTGTGTAATTAACTATAATGTGTATTTGAACTTGTTTCATTGCAAGGCAACTTTTGTACACCGATGTCAAAAATGTGTTTCGGCTGTAAAAAAAAAACATCCTGACGCGTAAGCGTTTTCCTTTTTTAATTCTTGTTCATCTACCGCCACTTCGACGCTCCGTGTGCTCGTCGAAACGATGTTCGGTAAAGTTATTTACAGTTAAAGTTGCGGTTCGTAAAAAAAAACGAACTGAAGAGTTTCGGAAAGTTGCTTCTTGTAAATTTAATTATGTGTAGTTTAACATTCGGGTTTTATAAATATGGCTCTTTAAGTACTAAAAGAACTTAATATATTATAATGTACTTATATATATATATATATATATATATATATAACATTTTGAAAATATTCTCTAATTATAATCAATATCATCATATAAATTCCTTAAATATTGAAACTTTGTTGATTAACTAAAATGTTATTTATGATACTAACAAAAATTTGATTTGAATAATAATAATTGTAAATTATAAAAAGTCAGCATAAAAAGAAAATTCATCTAATTACCAATTCATTCAATCATTATTTATCTAATTTTAATTTTTTAAGATTTTACAATCTGGAAATAATCATTCCAGTAAAGAATAAATTTACACAATTATTATTATTTTTTATTAATCAGATTTTAAAATCCATCATTGATGAAGAAAATAATTTTAAAATACTGAAATAAAGCTGTAACAGATTTTCATTATATTCAATTTATTTTTTAATTATAAACTGGTAGATCATCTTATATTTTTTAAAGATTTTTAATGTGACAGCAGTCATTCTAATAGAGAGAATTTTTTATTTTATTATTATTATTTTTTATTGATCATATTTTAAAATCATTCACTAATGAAAAAAATAATTTGAAAATACTGAAATTAATATCATTCCAAGCTCAACTTTTGACATGTTAACCTCAATCGTTTATTTGATTTCTATTATTTTCAGATTTATTTTTTAATTCCTGATTATTTCTAATATAGAAAACTGTATCATCTTACAATTTTGTATGGTTTTTCAATTTAGCAACAGTTTCTAAGAAGTAACAAATTTTACTAAATTATTATTATCGTTTATTAATCAGATTTTAAAGTTTTTCACTGATCAAAAAAAATGAATTTCAAATACTGAAATTAATATCATTTCAAACTCAAGCTATGAAAAATTAATCTCAATCGTTTATTTCATTTTTATTATTTTCAAAATTATTTTTCAATTAATGATTATTTCTGATATAAAAAAATGTGTATTTATTATTTTATTAAAATGTTTTCATGCTAATAAAAATATTTCACAAAAACTTTTAAAAAATGTAATTCAAATTTGTGATTTTTTTAGTAAATTTTACTCGTTTTATCAATTTATTAAAATTCTTAATTCACAAATATTTATTACAAAACTGAAAACTTATAATTCTCAAAATTAAAAATAATCATTGAAATTATTTTTAGTAATAAAGAAACAAGAAGTTATTATTGAACAATTGTACAAAACATCACGATTTATATATTTATACAGGTTATTACATCAACATTTTAATGATAATTTAAAACGATTAGTTTTTAAGAATCTAAAAAGCGAAGAGGAAATAAAAATCATACAAAACCTATTTTCTCACTTGTATAAAAATTAATTATTACAAGATCTTCAAAACTGACCACACATCTCGACCCAAACCACATGTCGACAGATTAAAATCAATGCGTACTTAAGAAAGTGTAACAATCTATTCTGTTGAAACGGAATCGAAAAAATTAACATTATTATGATTACTGCACGGTTCGATTAGAACGAGTGAAAAAATCTGCATTAATTTCTTTATGATTGCAGCAGACTGTATTTTTGTATTTAACAGGCAGCGAGAATGCCGCTTTCAGCACAAAAATACGGACACGTCCGTTCCGTGTGCAATAATGGATATATGTGTTTTTTCTCCCCTTCGGGTACTTTCATGGAAATGAGAATTAGTTCGTCGGTCGACTATATGCATGATACAAACCTAGATTCGAATTGAAATAATCATACGTTCGAATAAATGGAATAAGTGAACGGTATCGAAACGAACGAGAAAAATTTGTTGAAAGTGTTGTATAACATGAGATAAAGCTCAAAAAATTCCAAACATTTCAATAAATATTTATAGAATCTTATTAGAATTAAATATGGATATGTTTTAGGAATGAAACGATTTTTCGATTCGACATTTTTGATTATTTTGACAGAAAAATATTATTTATATTTACACGTTCAAAACAAAATAACGATACTAAAAATTGTAAAGATTTTTGAACAAGAATCCTATTTTTTAAAGATCATGTTTTTTCCAGGCAATCAGAAAAAATCATTAGGAATATTATATGGTATAAGATAGAGCTTAAAATTTTAAACATTTCAAGAAATATTTGTGGAATCTTACTATAAATAAATGGATGTATTTTAAAAATTAAACTATTTTTTTATTCGAGATTTTTGACCATTTTAGTAAAAAAATATTATTTATATTTATATGTTAAAAAAATTGAAAGTTAAAAAAATAAAATATAGAGATATTTGAACAAGAATATAATTTTTTAAGATGATTTTTTCCATGGAATAAAAAAAATCATTAGAAAGATAATATGATATGAGATAGAGATTAAAAAATTCCAAACATTTCAATAAATATTTTTGGGGTCTTGCTAGCTATAAATATTGATATATTTTAAAAATTAAACAATTTTTTTGTATTTTTAATTATTTCTATATTTTTAAGTATTTTTTTGAATGTGTGAATATAAATAATAAAAATCTTATTTATATTCACACATTCAAATTAATAAATTGACAAAAGTAAAATATAAAGATATTTGAACAATCCGATATTTCGAAGATTGTATTTTTCCAAAGAATCAGAAAAATATTTTTTATTCAAGTGATTTTATAAAAATATTTAACAAAATGACAGCTGTTCTACAACTGCACAAAAATGCAACATTTCATCTGATTTAGTTGAATAAAAAATTTATAAAATAAATATTAGACATTAAAATAGTAGTAACTTCGAAAGAATTTAATTTTATATGGATATAAAAATTATTTATGGAAAATTAGTAATCAGTTGTAATGAATATAATTTATTTACTGTTATTTATTATTTCCTTAATGGAACTCAATAAGTGTATCGTCATTAATATTTATTTTTGAATAAAACAAAATAATAATAAAAAAAATTATTATATAACAAAATTTATATAAAATGAGTTGTATCAAAATAAAACTATTATTGTATTTACATCAATAAAATTTTACTCTGTCACGCTTATCAATACTTTTTATTCGAATAAAAAGTTAATGTTTACGTATAGATATTTATACAAACAAATAAATAATTATATGTATTTTTTTATTGCATTTACAGTAATTAGCAAGTGTTTTATTTGAAAGTTACAACGTGTGTTGTAAACATATAAATCCAGTACATATACAATAACTTTTACTGTAGAGTAATCGTACGAAAATTAGTGGAAAAAAATTACACAACGCGTTACGTGTGTACGATATAGTTCAATGGATTTTACTCAAGCCAGGAACATTGTTGTGGTTTGGTTAATGTGCTTATACGAAATCGTGGTTCATTTTCAGTGTTAGTATCGGTCTGTGTGTTACGAAATTTTTATCTGAAATCAAATAAGTTTTTCAAAAATTTAAAATTATATATACGACGGTCGTTTGATAAGTATGGTAAAAAATAAGAAAAACTAAATTGAATAATTTAATTAATTATTAAATTAAAGAATAAATAAATTTACCATACTTATCAAACGACCCTCGTGTTTATTTCAATAGCAATGATATCATTTGTAACACAAATGAATTTTTACTCCCAACACCACAATATATTATAAATTGTTCAATAATCGTAAAACAATAAGTGATCATTAAACATTTTAAAACATATTGTAATGTTGGGAATGAAAATTTATTTGTGTTATAATAAATTTACAATAGTTTGAAAACAAAGGGTACAATGATATTATTATTATAAAATATAGACTAATTTTTGATTAAAAAATACTTTTATATTATTCATTCAAAATAATTAATAATAGAAATGGATGCAGATAGTAGAAAGATTAAAATAAATATTCCATATTATCTAAAATACACAAGAGATATATCAAAAGTTCTATTCGAAATGAGTTACAGAATAATTTATATATTAAAAAAATAGTTTGAAAAATATATCAGAAAATCCAAAAGAACTTCTTGATATTTTAGAAAAATTCGGAATTTATAAAATGAGTTTCAGTGTTTATATTATATATACTCTTAAATACAAAATTACTCAAATAATAGTTAAAACTGAAAATTATTAAATACTTACAATACCATTATGGATGTTAAAAACTCAATTTAGATTGTGATTTATCTTTTTTATTAAGATATTTACATAGAAAATAAGAATAACGAATTATAAAATTAATGTTAATTTATTTGATTGGAATATAACTCTTTTTTTGATCTCATTTTTAAAACTGTAAAGGTGGTGATTTATGAAAAATAATATAAAAGACAATTTTCACGAACATAAAACATTTTCAGTTACATTAACAGAAAATTTTAACAATTATCTATAAATAATTTATAAATATATCATAATTATATTTATTATCATCAGGTTCTTCTATCCATTACTAGCTGAAAATCTTTTTCAAAATTTTCTACTTAAAGCAATCCCATGTTTTTATTTTCACTCTGTATTTGTTCCTCTATTGATTTTTTTCCTAGACCTTTTTAATATTTAAATTCTCAATTAACAATTTCTCTTATCCATCAGTGATCTCTTCTTGATTTGTAACCAACTCATCTCCATTTTAAATTTTAACATTTGCAACCATTTTAAACTTTTCACTTTGATTGTCCATAACTTTGATTTTCTCTCAGATCCAATCGATTCTTTTTCTCTTACTACATCTTATTTTTAGCATGCATCTTTAAATACTTTGTATTGTCTGTAATCATTGATTTTAGGCAAAACCATATATCAAAGATAAATGTAAAGGCACTAATTTCAAAATAATAATGAGTAGATACTCGAAAGTAGCTGAAAAAATCAAAAGATACAAAATCATTTACAATAAATGATTAAATAAAAAAAATAGAACTAAATACTTCGTTTATTTTTATTTAAAAAATTATATAATTTTTTCTCATAATATTTTAAATAAAACAAACTTTTTTTGTAAATATTTCTATTTTGTCTCTGAATATTTTTTCTAACATAAATCTTTCACAGCTTTATGTTTTGTAGCTACTAATTTGAAATAACATCATATATCAAAGCTCAATTGGAAGCATTAATTCCAAAATAATATTTATTAGATACTCAGAAATAGCTGGAGAAAATCAAATGACACAAAAAAATTTAAAAAATCAAATTGTTTATTTTTTTAAAAAAAAATTATAAAAATTTCCTTTTATATATTTTTTTAATAATACATTCCTTTTTTCTGTTTAAACAAAACTTAAATTAGAAATATTTTTTTAACTAAATAAACGAAATATTTTTTTGTCTGATATTTCAACCAAAAATGTATGTAATTATTATTATTAAATAAAAAATCCAATTTAAATTAAACCTCGTTTTCGATTTTTAAAAAATATCGCGATGAACATTTTTGTCCAATCTCGACTGAAAGAAAACAAAATTGTCTATAAACAAATATCTCACCCCCGCACGCACGTCACTGCATCCCCGTATCGTTCTCGGTGATACAATCTCTGTGAATTTACGATCGAATCGATGTCGAAAAGTTGTACGACGTCGCCGTATCAAATAAATTACATCCATTTCGGTTTATATTAAGAAAAATTTTACATTATTTCTGAAGCATGACAAGAAGTTGCGGTTCTGGTCGCGGCACTAAATCACATGTCACATAACAAATTAGACGTTCGCCGTCTAGCAAATGTGTCGGGAATTCGCGTGTTTTTATTTTCGAGACGCGGATATATTGTTATGTGTTTGTTACATCCACCAGTCCATGAATGATCTCCACAGTTCTGTCGGTCTGTTTTATATTCGCCTATTTATTTTTTTCTTGCTTTATTTTTACTTTTTTGCCTCGCTTTAACCGGTTTCTTCGAATCAGACGAAGGTTAGAAAATCAGAAGGGTGTTTGTAAATTTTAGTATTAGTTATAAACGAACGATTATTATAAGAAAATTTCTTTATAAATCAATCACAATTTATTTAAAAATGTTGTATATTTTAATAATATCTTTTGTCAACTTTAAAATTTGAAATACATTTCTATAGAAAATACAGGTAGAATAAACAGGATTTATAGAAAGAATCAAATGAGACAAAATTATTTACTTGCTTACTATCATTTACTATCTTTCATTCTCCTTGAAATATTTGTTTATATACATTTTTTTTCTTATATATAATTATATATAACATTTTGAAAATATTCTCTAATTATGATCAATACTACTTTATAAATTCCTTAAATATTCAAACTTTGTCAATTAACTGAAATGTTATTTATATCAATAAAAATTTGATTTGAATAATAATAATTGTCAATTATCAAAGATTGGCATAAAAGAAAATTCGTCTAATTACCAATTTAATCAACCATTATTAATCTAATCTTAGTTTTTTAGGATTTTTCAATCTGGAAATAATCATTCCAGTAAAGAACAAATTTACACAATTATTCTTATCATTTAATGATCAAATTTTAAAATCCTTCATTGATGAAGAAAATAATTTGAAAATATTGAAATAAACTATGATAGATTTTTATTACACTCAGATTTATTTTAATTCGTGATAATTTCTGATAATGAAAAATGTAGATCATCTTATAGTTTTTAAGGCTTTTCAATTTGGCAGCAGTTATTCTAATAAAGAACAATTTTTACTTAATTATTATTATTCTTTATTGATCAGATTTTAAAGTCATTCGCTAATAAAAAAATAATAATCACTAATAAAAAAAATAATTCACTAATAAGAAAATACTAAAATTAATATCATTCCAAGCTCAAGTTGTTTAAGTCAAGATGGTTTTAAACATACAGATTGGACAAAAATGTTCATCGAAATATTTTTAAAAATTGAAAATTAGGTTTAATTTAAATAAGATTTTTATTTAACAATAATTATGTACATTAGTAGTTAAATTAGCAGACAAAAATTACTGTAAATATATATATTAAAATATATTTACATGCTATTATTCTGATTAAATAATGATTAAATTAATTTAGAACAATCTAATTTCCTTATACACATTCGTTTCATTGTTATGTATCGTATATACATATTTAAAAACATGCGTACGCAAATATGTAAATATTTTTTTTGTATAAAAAAATCAAGCGTACAGACAATTGTGTGTTCGTATGACATAATATAATTCTAGCAACTACATCGCAACTAACAAACGATTTTTTTTATATAACGCATTTAATAAATTACCTTTCTTGTGTTCTCATTCTCAAGAGAATATTATGGGAGTAGACGCGACCATCAAAATACGAGATTATGTTAACGCAGTCTCTCATAAATTTAATTACTGTCATATACAATGCTCTTGTCTACTTTAAGTACTTTCATAATTACCTCATGAATATGGTTATGTGGAGTAGCTTCTTTGACGCAATTTAAAATGCTCAGATAATTAAATTCAATTGTGTTATAATAATTCTGCTCAGATTTTCACTTGATATTGTTTAAGTGAGATTTCGCAGGCGTTCGACGAACGATACATGGACATGTGTTCGTTGTCAGGTCTCGAAATTCTATACATACATTAGTTCGGTTCATAGCTTAGTAAGTATTTTTAACGTAGTGTAAAATAAAATTAAATAAAGTTTGTTTGATTCTTTTTATAAATTCATTATTAGTAACAATTTGTTATTTTAATTGAAATCTTTTTTTTTGATGCTAGTAAATTCAATTTTATACAATTTAATGAATGATTTCAACTTTTAATTAATTTCACAAGAGTATATAACAACACCAAATAATTACTATATTAAACAGTATGTATTTTGATGGTTATCTCAATGGAATTGTAAAATATTATGCTTCGATGATAATGACATAGTTATCAAAATAAGTGACTGTTTGATTTCGTACTCAAGCAAATTCACTCAATTTAGGAATATAAGACGAATTATATTTACAGAAAATACTGATTTAACCATTTAATCACTGGTTTGAAATTAAAAAGTCAATATTTTCATTTTCGAGCTAGCCTCAAACCAAATTCATATTTTTTCAAGTTTTGAACTTACTGAGTATTCCAAAGGTTAACTGGAGATGGGATAAATTATATAAATTAGTTAGATATATAAGAAAAATAAATCTAAATTCTTATGCTTTCATTTAAGAGAACTTGGACTTACTTTTCAGCAAAAAAAGTGGATTATAGGAAATTATAGGTTATGGGATATATGGATATATATATATATATATATATGATAAACGTAAAATTGGTGAGAAAAAGAGGTGTGTACGCCTCGTGGGTGAATGTATATAAACGGATAGATAGATATTAAATTAAGTGCGGAATATTTCGACTAGAGCCGCCGTTTTCGTATCGAAATACGTTCGGGAATGAATGTTTGCTCCTGATTTGCATGCAATGTATTCATGGTTAGTACGGATCGTGTACCAGATCAAACACTGAATGGTGTTTTGGTACGTACGCGGCGAGACACCGGCGGCGTCGGCGTCGTCTCCGTCGTCTCCGTCACCACCACCACCACCACCACGAGCGCATGTAAATTGAGTTCAGAAGTAGAATATAATTTCTGACATATAATGTACTCTATATATCTTGACAGAAATAGCATTAATTTCGGCTTGTTCTGAACACATCAACTCAATTAATTGCCTCCCGCAAAGATATTCCTCATCCACACTAATGTATTCATTCCATTAGACACGGTAATCAAATCATAACACGGGCTCGCGCGCGCGCATTCGGTTTCCGCCATCGGATGCTCGGCGTGTCCCCCTTCGGCCGTCCCTCGTGCCGCCCCCGCCGAAACGCAATTATACATTTTGAACATTGATTGAGTTATCGTGCGGTCTTGACGTGCTGCTTGCGACAAATCAATTCCGAATTGACATATTATTATCGGGGATAGACAATTAAATAGACGTGTCGACGGCAGATCGCGACTAAACACCGTCAAGAGCTCACGTATCCTCGTGTGTGATCAAATAAATATGTATCTAATTTATAAACTGGTTCACGATTCGCTCTAAGACAACCTCCAAAACGAAGTCTTGCAAACATTCAATTTTATTAAAACATAACAGTCATAAAACTGTTTTCATTACATAACCTTATTTTCATTCGATTTTTTACTGATTTTCAAATCTCAAATTATAATAAACCATTGAAACTAATAACTTCATTACCTATATTTTAATCAAAATACTTAATAACTACATTAATCTATATCGTTGGTTTTCGTTCCTATAACTACTTTCATTTCCATTTTTAATTCTTTTAAGTATAACAACTTAGGCTTATTTTTTGTGAGTATCTAACATCACAACTAGTTTAAAAAGTTATTTTTTATGTTTATTTAATCCTTAGAATACTCAGTAATCCTAAAACTATAAAACAACATTAAATCTTGCTATGAGACTCATTCAAAAATTAAAATATTAAATTTCTGATTTCGAATCAGTAACTGAATTGTTAAATCGGGTTTTATATAAATAAAATTCATTTTACGTTCATAAATTCAATTCCAATCATTGTTTCGCTATATTTAAAAGATACTCTTTCGTTTAAAATAAAAAAATACGTTTTTAAGCAATTCGATTTTTTATAAACTTTTCCATACTCATTGTTTTTGAGCCCAAAAGTTGAAAATTTTAAAAATCACTTCATGTTTACTTTTTGTTTTATTAATAGATTGCTTTGAGGAAGAGTAATAGTTTTCCAGCAAAATTTAAATTTATTATCAGAGAATAAAATTTTAATAACTAAAAGATCATGTTAGATATTCTTTCTATTTATTTAAAAAATTAAGAAAATAATAATTCAATGATCAAAACTTAAAATAAAAATTAAGTATTAGTTCCAATATTAATTGAGGATATTTTTAATGAAAAAATTATTATTTTTTTTGAGAAAATCATTCTAAAATGAAAATACTAAATTTTCGATTTTGAAGTAGTGATTGATTGGTTATATCAAGGTTTTATATAAATTATATTCGTTTTGTGTTCATAAATTCAATTTTAATCATCGATTCATTTTATTTTATACAGTCTTTCAATCCAGATGAAAAAAATTGATTTTCGAAACATTCGATTTTTTATGAAATTTTCCATACTATAGGATTTTTCTTAGTCAAAAAAATGAAAATTTTAAAAATCGCTGTATATCTACTTTTTTATTATTAATCGATTATTTAGATGAAAAATAATAGTTTTCCAGTAAGAGTTAATTTTATTACAAGAGAATATAATTTTAGAAGGCAAAAGATGACATCTGATAATTTTTGTATTTATCTAAAAATTAAAAAAATCTAAAAAAAAATAATTCAATGATCAAAATTCCAATTAAAGACTAATTGTTAATACTACTAATATGTGTGGATGTTTTCAATAAAAAATATACATTTTCTCCAAAAAATCATTCTAAAATGAAAATACTGAGTTTTCGATTTCGAAGTAGGTGATTGATTGATTAAATCAGGGTTTTATGTAAATAAAATTCGTTTTATGTTCATAAATTCAATTTTAATCATCGATTAATTTTATTTGATAGACAGTCTTTCAATCTAGATTAAAAAAATTGATTTTCTAAACATTCGATTTTTTATGAAATTTTCCATACTATAGGTCGTGGTTTTTCTGAGGCAAAAAATTGAAAATTTTAAAAATCGCTCTATATCTACTTTTTTCATTATTAATCGGTTATTTAGATAAAAAATAATAATTTTTCAGCAAAAATTAAATTTGTTATTTGAAAATAAGGTTTTAAAAGCCAAAAAATGATTTTTAGTTATTTTTGTATTTTCCTAGAAATTTTAAAAATCAAAAAAAAATATTTTAATACTCAGAATGTAAAAATTAGACTAAATATATATTATATATTATTAGTTTCAAATATTTTTAACAGAAAAATGAACTTCTATTCAAGGAAATCACTAAAAAATGAAAATATTCAATTTTTCAATTCCTGGAAATAATTGACCGATTAAATTTAAATTTTATATGAATAAAATTCTTCTTAAATTCATAAATTCAATTTAATCATTAATTTGCTTTATTTTGTATATAATCTTTTATTTTACACAAAAAATCGTTTTTTAAAAATATACATCTTTAATAAAATTTTACAATCTATAGGTTATGGATTTTTAAGAGACCAAAAATTGGATTTTAAATTGCTTTATTTATATATAAAGACTCTTTTTACTATAAATAGATTGTTATTAAAAAATAATCTCTCTCTCTCACACATACACACATACATACATATAAAAGAAATAAATTCGTAACAAATTTATTGAACCAAATTATATGGACACTTTTTTGCACACACTTTTTAATTCCATCGTAACATATATTATTTTTTTGTTCAAAAAAACACATACCATTAATATAGGTTAATTAAAAGCTTATATAATTGCACGCATCGATTTGGTACGTTAATTTCGGCACTAGACCAATACAGAAAAAATACATTAACTGTTAACTGTAAATCATATGTACAATATATCGGTTTTAAGAAGAAAAAAACTAATTAAATTAATTCTATATCAGGTGTTTTGCGGACACTGTGTGCACGTACAGCATGCGGTTACAACATTTAAGAATACGCGATTTGCGGCATGTGCTAATTTTTCTTTTATGTATATTATATGTATATATATATATATATATATATATATATATATATATATATATATATATATATATATATATGTGTGTTATAAATTTGACCACACACGTTTTTCTTCGAGTTAATTTCTGTTGTAATAAATCCGTGTAGGTAGTAGTCAAATCATTCAATCGTTTGAATAATAAATATAAATTTAATAAAGGCAAAGAACAGATTTATTGTAAGCGGATTTTGAAAATCTCAGATTATATAATTATGAACATTTAAAGTATTTCTTTTCACTCGATTTTTCTCATTATCTAAAGTGTATAAGAATATTAAATACATGAAACGAAATTTCTGGTTTTATATTATGTAATTTTTCTAATAAATAAATCTTTTACGGTGTACATATATAGAGTGTTCCATTAATTCACACACTCATTGTCGCACAAAAAACATCATTGGGTTACTCAAAAAAAAAGTATTTTATTTAAAAATTAATTTGTGCGCTCCTGATGGGATACTTTATATATATATATATATATATATATATATATATATATATATATATACGAAACCGAATACTCTTACCTCCCCCCCCCCCATATATAAATTATTAAATTCTTCAATTATTTACTGTTTTTTATTCTCATTTTGATTCTCGAATCTAATTTTCTCTAAAAGATGTATTTTTAATATTATTAGTAAATATTTGAATGAACAGTGTTATTTAAAACATGTGTTCTTTTTATATAAATGGTAGATAATTTCTAAAACAATGTTATAAATCATTTTCTATTCACACAACTTTTAAATTCTTTTCAATTGAAAAAACTTAATACAGTGTAAAACAATTTCAAGCTCTTCAAAGGGTTAAATGAAAAATCCAAAAAATGTTTACATTTGAGAAAAGGATAGGCGATATAAATTCGTAACTAAAAACCTATATAAAAGATTCTCTGTCGCTTATTACATCTAGTTGTACAGTTAGACCGGTCCGTCGAAGCCACAAATTGATTTTATATGAGAGGTATTCGTTCGAAAACGAATCCGTGTAAGAAAAAGCGCAAAGTTAGTAAATAAACGACAAGGGTGTATATTAAAAGAGACGACGACGGGTGGAAATAATACTTTTTCCAGTAAAGTTTACGCGATATGTGAACTCAGCACTTCATCGGATGACGTAGACGAACGAAGGCCGGTTCGTTCTTCTCATTTCTCAGCAACCCCGTCTCGCGTCTCGTACCCTCACACACACACAGGACGAAAAACACAGAGGCATACAGACAGATTGAGCTCGTTTCAGTTTCGACTTGTTCTTCTTGTTCCTCGAACCGATTTACCAAGTCATTTGATTTAATCGGTTTATATAACCGAAACTCGATATAGCAAACGACCTCTCAGACAACGCTGTCGCGTTTATGTAATTGGCTCGGGCCACGGATCCGACTTTTCCCCGACTGTGCGCGCACAGCGACGCGTGAATGCTTTATGGACAGATTTTAAGTTTTGCACGGGTTTTTTTCTCTTCAATTCGCAAGTTTGAAATTTGTTCGATAGTGTCGAGTCGATTTTTCCGTTCGTCTATTCTTTCAGAACGATGAAAGTTTTCTTCCAGTTTTTTCTCGCGCGGACGGAAGCTTCAAAGAGACGATATTTATGAGCTTCGCGTATCCGACTCGAAAGCTTTTGATTTATCGACGGTTCCACGAATTCGCACTATTTAAATAACATCTTGCGCTGTGATATCAGTAAATCTGAAATATCTATGCTATATATGTATATATATATATATATATATATATATATATATATATATATATTCGTTTAAATGTCAAAATTCCTTTGAATAATTCGAATATTTACATACATATATTTTTTCGTGTGGATGTACCAAAACGAAAATCAAAATTGAAAATCTTTTATCAGTTAGACGAATCTCCATCGAAATCATATATATTGTTTGATAACAAAATTGTCATTTTTCGTTTACCAGGGAATTCCGCCCCCTATTCGCTTTGATTATCAACCCCCGATCTTATTTCTATTTCACAATGAAAATAACTTATGAAAAATAAAACGTTAAAAAATCATAATAAATGTTTAGATGATGTTTATTATAAATTGATAATCTGATGTGCATTTAAATCTAATGCCAATGCAACTAAAATTTATTTTATCCAAAAAAATATACGAAAATCTGTCCAAAAAGTCTGCCTGAAAATCTTTCATTTTACATTTTTTATTAACTTTATTATTTCATAAAATGTGTACTTCAATAACTCTTGGAAAAATTCAGAAACGAATTTTCACAACATACCGGAGACGAAGCACATTTTTTAATTTTTTCAAAGAATTTTTAAATCATTATATAAATTTAATTAACATTCAGGTCAGCAAAAAACGAATATAAAAGAGTGGAAATATGAATTCTAAATTATATGATATCAGACAACTATTAATTTAAATTGATGGATCCATTTCGTGAAATAATGGACTTATTCAACTTTTGTTTCAATAAGTCTATTATTTTTGTAGGTGTATGGTAGCACTGTCTTGTTGAAACCACATATCGTGCAAACCATTTTCAATTATTTTTAGGAAAAAAATTCAATAATCATGGTTCGATAACGCACTTCATTTACTTTAATGTGATCTTCAACTTTGGTTTTAAAAATTTGAATTTGAAAAAAATTCTCTTCATTTTGAAAAAAATACTTTCAGTTACTTTAAATGGATGCAATGGTCTTTGTTCAATAACTTGTGGATTTCCTTCACTCTAAATTCTGCAATTTTCTTCATTTAGTATTAGCCATAAATTTCACTAAGCACACGATAAGTTTTACGAATCGAAAATTGATTTTTATAATAAGTTTTACAATTTCTAAGATTTGTTGAAGTGCTAACGTTCCATCATAATTTACCAAACTGAGTTGAAATGTCAAAATGAACTTTAAAAAAATTCAAACGTGGCTGCTACCAGCTATCAAAATTCTAACATTCTTAATGGAAAAATTTATATATATATATATCTATATATACACGAGGGTCATTTGATAAGTATGGTAAAAACGTAAGAAAAATTAAATTGAAAAATTTAATTAAATTAAACATTAAATAAATTTACCATACTTACCAAACGACCCTCGTATATCAGCAGCATAAATTAATAGCAATGACTGTGTAGCCTCCGAAATGCACATCGACAAATAATGTGAACAGTAATTAATTATTGAATATTTAAAAAATCAGATATTTGAATGAGTTATTTTTGAAAAAGTTTTATCTTGAAAAATTACTTAATAAAACTAAACTTAATTTTCATAATTTAATAAGAAAATACATTATTAGTAATGTTATTTACTTAACTCGCGCAAAATAAAAGCTAGTACTTCATTTTCATTACCAAAGAAAATATTTTATAGGCTGGTTTAAATTTTATGTTTTGTACTTTCACTTGTTGCATCACATTTTTCAAAATTAGTTTCAGTATTTTTGTGACAGTATATATATATATATATATATATATATATATATATATATATATATAAGTGTGTGTGTATTTTTCAAATTCTACTCGCACTCTAATTCGTATAAAACAAAAATCGTACTCTCGCAAAACTGCAATCTCGCTAGACACATTTAAGAACATCTACAAACGAACTACGTAACTACATATAAACTTTTATACTAGTTGAAACTTGAACTTTGCCAATTTACTTTTTTTAGCATTTAAGTGAAGTGCTATTACTGGTACAGTGACGGACCGTCTCGTTAGGAGCATAAACCGCATGTTTGTGTCGACGAGATAGTTTCGTGTCACTTGGAAACATTTTTCTCAATTAAAGCTCGTTAGGTTTACCTCCGTCCGATAAAAATGTTTGTAAGATACGATAAACGAGCTCAATCTAGACAAATAAACATGTCGGATGATTCTTTTAATACACGATTCGTCAATTTATGTAAACGACGACCCTGTGCGATCCGACGGTGGTCGAATTGGAAAAGTCACCCGATTCCATAACACTTCAGCCCGCACACACGTGATGTAGTTGCGCGTGAGATCCGACCGTACATTCTTGAATAATAGTACTCTTTTTTTTATTTAAAGTTGTGAAATGACGTTACGCCGCCGTCGGTGTCGAAATAATGGGGTTGCCCCCACATTCTCATCGTCATGCGACGTGAAACGGTAATTACGTTACAGGCGTCGACGAAAAAAAGAGCGACCCTCATTTATTTTATATCCAAATAAATCTTTGATTGTTTTCTGCCGGCATGCGGCAAAGGGCCCACCATTCACGAGGGCTGCGAGCCGGAAAATACATTCGCACCCCAAGGCCGTACATGAACATCGTTATGCCCGCGTACGTGTGTGTATTTTTTTCGTACGATGTCGTAGAGATACGAACAGGGTTAGGTACGTAAACGTACATTCGATTAATTGGTGATAAGAGATATCTAGTATTTATATAATTGTAGAACTTGTTATCTACAATTCGATGACACTTGAAAATTTAATAATATCGAATGGGGAAGATCAATATTAACATCAACTCAAATAAATCACTTGACTCAACTACACAAGATTTTATATAAAATTCCTATAATCAATAATTGTTCTTTTTGTTTCATAATTCTCATTTGGAAATAAAACTCATTAAAGATAGTAAAATTTTGAACAATCAAATTTATTTTTTTGTAGATCTGTATAAAAAATAAATCTCAATAAATAAAGTAAATTAAAAAAAACACATTCGTTATATTTACAGTAATAAATCTTTAAAAAATAATATATTTTCAAACTACGAGAGTCGTTGGTAAAAAAGTAAGAAAAACTGAATTAAAAAATGTAATTAAATTAATTAATTAAATTAAACTATAAATAAATTTACCATATGAATTTTAACCCCAACACCACAATAATTTAAAGTGTTCAATAATCACTTATTGTTCACTTATTATTTATAATTATATAATCTATAATTTATTATTTATAATTATAAATAATAAGTGAACAATAATAATTATTAAATAAATTAAGTGTTGGGGTTAAAACAATAAAGTGAATCAGCCACAGTTCCAAAACAACAAATAAATTTACCATACTTATCAAACTACCCTCGTATATCTTCTAAATTTATATTTTTATAGATCTATTGTATATAAAAAATAAACCTTGTTAAAGAAAGGAAATAAATTTAAATAAAAATAATTAATAACTACTTTGTTATTTTTGGAGTAATGGAACTCCTAAAAGATGTATATATTTTGAATTATCTGTTTTATAATAGATATATTTTTTGTAAATATATATAGAAAAAAATCTCGATAAAAAATAAATTCAAATCAAAATAATATTTAACTCGTTTGAGATTTTTAAATTAGTAAACCTCCAAAAAGAATAATATATTTTTGAACTATCTATTTTTTAATATCAAATGTATTTTTTGAAAATCTGTAAAGAAAATAAACCTCGTTAAATAAAGACAATAATTTCAATTAAAAATAATCATTAACTCGTTTGTTATTTTTAAGTTAGTAAAATTCCAGAAAATTTATATATTTTTAACTATTCGTTTTTTAAAATCGTATATATTTTTTTGTAAATTTACATATAAAATAAATGTCATTAACAAAGGAAATAATTTCAAATAAAAATAATTATTAACTCGTTTGTTAAATCTTGAGTAATAAAGCTCCAAAAAAATTATATATTTTTTAACCATGTATTTTCTAAAATTGTATATATTTCTATAGATCTGTATAAAAAATAAATTTTGTTAAATAAAAGAAATAAATTTTAAAAAAATAACTCGTTTTTACATTTAGAGGTAATAAAACTTCAAAAAATGATATATTTTTAATTTTATTGTAAATTAATAAAATACAGTTAATATTTCAATGGATGTTAATTTGTTTGAATATATATATATATATATATATATATATATATATATAGAGAGAGAGAGAGAGAGAGAGAGAGAGAGAGAGAGTAATCCAAATGAAACTGAAAGATGTCACCTTCAACTCCAGTTTATATCCTCCAGTCTCAGTTGGGTCATCCTCTCTCTCTCTCTCTCTCTCTATATATATATATATATATATATATATATATATATATATATATAATCTGAGCTATACGGTTTTTAAACCGATATCGGTTATCGAACTTCATAACTATCACTGAATTTAATCCCTAAACGGTATTAAATAATAAAAAAAAAATGACGAAGCAGCACCGCAACGCGCCAACCATATTCTAATATGAAAATTGAATGTACACAGGACGACGTGATAGCATAAAATATCCTTATTTTCATAATGCTGACAACACGAAAAACAAAAATGTTACTTTTCCAAATTATACGAGAGTAAAATTCCTGAAGATTTACGATAAGGCCGCAACGTAAACGTAAGGAGCAAAACACTGAAACGTCAGCTAAGCTCGGCTTTAGTGACGGGCGCTGCAGCGCCACAAGGACACCCGAGCTTTTATACGACGAGGTGAAATCCGTCGAATAGGAGAGGGTTAAGTGCGCGGACGCTCGGCGATCGGTACGACAAGGGCCTCGAACCTACGACAATCGGCTCGTGTTTCCGTAAATACGTCTTCTTGGAAAAATACTCGACTTTATTAGATATTCATTTCGATTGTTTGAATAATTGAGTTAGAGAAGTACATTAATAATTGAAATTTGCGTTACGGCTTAATTGTCAATTAGAAGTTTATTCGAAAATGGGTCTTAATTGAAAATCTCTCTGGCGTATTTAACTAGAGTTTTTTTTGTAACTTAATGAACGTTTATTTGAAAGTTTATATTTTATTATATGTATATTTTAAACTACTTCAAAGGGAATTTATTTCTAAAAAAGGATATCTGTAAGCGACGAGTTATATAAATAGAAATGTTGTGTCGTTCTAAAATTTATTAAAATTTATAAGAATTATATAGAGCGTGGAATTTGTCAATGGAAAATTTATTATAACTATGTATTAATATATTAATTATTTATTAAATGGCATTTTAAAAATAACGCATCTAATAATCTATCAAATGCCTCTTAGTAATATATATATATATATATATATATATATATATATATATATATATATATATATATATATATATATATATATATATATATAAGATTTTTCAATAAGCGCTTCAAGATAATTTGGCTATCAAAATGCACATCAACAAATAAATAATTATTGAACATTTTTATAAAATTTACTTATATTGTAAAGCAGTAATTTCCCTAATGTTAAAAACTAATCAATAATCTATTTTATATTAATAATGACTTATTTGTGTAAATAAATTGAATTTACAGTTGTGGCAACTTTCAATGAAAATTAAATAAGCTCAAACTATTTTCGTACCATTCGTTTAATTTTTATTATTGTACTTTTCCATAATCTGATATTATCTGAAATATTTTTTCTCAAATATTCATGTAAATGTTTCACGTCTCGATACCCATGTTTGATCCGGCAAAGACGTTAACATCGGATTGTTATCGACGGCCGCTGGGACGTCAGTGAACGTCTCGTTCGCCCTAAGTCACGCCGCTGGCGGTGGCCAGTACTAAAAACTTCCAATTGAATTTATATGCCCGTTTAGCAACATACAGGAACACACCTAATGATTTTGTGCTAATCCCCTTAACAGCGGCCGAGGCGGACAAACACACACACACACACACGGACTCGCTGCGAATTCGACTACTAGTACCGGTACAGACGTTTCGACTTAGGGATGAACAAATATCGACAATATAATGATTGATACTAAATATATGACTGGTTAAATGTGTAGACAATTAAGAAAAAATATTTATAATTAATATAATTAAACCAAATTAAAACCAATAGAAATAATTTGAATTCAAAATAAATTGTTTTGTTGACCAATTCACAATTTTTATTTTCTTCAAAATTCCAAAAATCAAAAAAAGAAAATAATTCAATAATCAAAACGTATAATGTGAATTAAATATTTACTTTATTAGTATTTATAAATGTTTTCAATACAAAATTTTGAGATTTTTTTCAAAAAAAATATTTAAACGTGAAAATACTAATTTTTTTTATTTCTAACTCGATTTCGATTGTTAAATCAGGGTTTTATGTAAATAAAATTCGTTTTACGTTCATAAATTCAATTTTAAACATCGATGCATCTTATTTTATAGATGATATTTTATTTTAAACAAATAAAATCGATTTTCAAGAAATTTTATTTTTCATGAATTTTGATATTTTATTTTTTTTAAAAAAAAATTTCAAAAAAAATCGATTTAGATTAATAGTTTTCCAGTAAAAGTTAGGTTCATTATTAAATAATAAATTTTAGTTATTTTTGGATGATTTTTATATTTACCTTTTCCAATGATCAAAACTTAAAATAAGTCTAAATATTGATTCTATTTTGAGGATATTTTAATAAAAAAAAAATTTTTCCCAAAAAAAATTTTAAAATGAAAATACTGCAATTTTACATCTACTTTTTTCGTTATTAATCTGTTATTTAGATAAAAAATAATAGTTTTCCAGTAAAAGTTAGGTTCATTATTAAATAATAAGATTTTAGTAGCCAAAAGATGTTTTTTGAATGATTTTTATATTTACCTAAAATTAAAAAAAATCGAAAAAAAAATAATCAATGATCAAAACTTAAAGTAACGACTAAGTATTGATTCTATTAATATATATGGATATTTTAATAAAAAATTATACATTTTTCCCAAAAAAACATTTTAAAATGAAAATACTGAATTTCAGATTTTGAATTAGTGATTAATTGGTTAAATCAGGGTTTTATGTAAATAAAATTAGTTTTACGGTTATAAATTCAATTCTAATTATCGATTCACTTTATTTTATAAACAATCTTTCAATCTAGATGAAAAAAATTGATTTTCGAAACATTCGGTTTTTCATGAAATTTTCCATACTATAGGTCGTGGTTTTTTTTGAGGTAAAAAATTAAAAATTTTTAAAATCGCTGTACATCTACTTTTTTCATTATTAATCGATTATTTAGATAAAAAATAATAATTTTGTAGTGAAAGTTAGGTACATTATTAGAAATTAAAATTTTAGTAGCCAAAAGATAATTTTTAATCACTTTTCAATTTTCTTAAAAATTACAAAAATAAAAAAAAATATTCTAATTATCAGAATATAAACATTGATCTAAATATTTATTATATATTAATTCACTGTAAATATTTTTAATGAAAAAATAGAATACTTTTTTAAGAAAAACACTCAAAAATTTAAATAACGAAATTTAGATTCCCAATCACTCATTATTCTTCATTAAATATGTTTTTTTTCACTGTTTGTTTTGAAAATATGGAAAATTCTCTCTCACATAAATAAATTATCATCTCTACACCACAATATTTATAAAAATGTTGAATAGTTATTTATTATTCACTTTATTTGTTTATAAACTGATGTGAATTTCGATGACAATGTCAACATCATCATCAGATAGTTACATTATAAAATTTTGGATCTAAAATCTCAATTAAAACTTTAATAAAAACTGTGTTGTTGGAGGATGATAGTTTGTTTTTTACTTATTACTATCTTTCTCCATTATCAATGACTTCTTTTATTTCTCAAATCTAGCTCTATTTTTTTAATTAATTTTATGATACATTTATTTAATTCCACTATTCTCTTCGTTATCAAAAAAATTCCAATTTTCAAACCCCTGTCCGTACTTACTTCACTACCCTGATCTATGTACACACGCCACTTGTCCGGATTTAGGGTTCAGTTTCTTTTTCGGCGCTATTTCACGACGAAATTGTACAACTTAAATCACACTAGTCGAATTGGATAAACGTGGTAGGAAGCAGTGGCTGTAAAGAAAACGGAACACGGAGACCTGCAGTTGGATAAAGGAAAAAATACGTTCACACGCACACGGAGGGTAGAGTTTTTCACAGGTAATCGCATCGAGAGGATCGAGTAAATTAAACGGCCGCCATTGAAAATTTATCGTATTGTTTTTGAGTCGAAACTAAATACCCTCATTATTGATTACGTTCGCAACAGGTACAGCGGGTTCAGTAATTACAGATCAGTTGACAAGCATGTACAATACATAGATACGAACGGGAATTCGATAGATGCCTATAATTGTAACAGAAACCACATGTGGATGGAATGTTCTTGTCTTTATTCAAAAAGATTTATCAGAAAATCATATTCTGTATAATTTTTGAGTGTATTATATTGACAGCATTGTCATCGAAATGCGCATTAGCTCATTATTGTTATAAACAAAAAAATGAACAAGTGATTATTAAACACTTTAAAACATATTGTGATGTTAGGGGTGAAAATTTAACATTAATTTTATCTTACTGAAATTTAACATAAAACTAATATATATATATATATATACATATATATATATATATATATATATATATATTTATATATATGTTATGTATATGTGTACCAAATGTATAATTAAAAAGATATTTGCTTTGTTGCGGTTCGCACGACTATGTGTTTGATGTTGTTCATAGTAAGTTTCGAATAAAAACACGGAAACGTTTAATGAAAATGTTTTCGTCGGCGGTATATCTCGCTCGAACAATCTCAACTTTTCGACGACGGTACGTCGGGCCGGATCCAAGAAGGTGCTGAGTTTGTTTACAACTGTTTTTTTTTGGTTCTGTGCTTTTTTTGGTTATCGCGTCGATCAAGTAAAAATCAGTTAATACGACATTAAAAAAAAGTATAAAAAATTATATAACTGGAAGAATTATTTATAGCCTAATAATATTCGTTCTCTTCGTTGATAATTTCAAAAGTTTCTTTGACGATCTTGTTTTATAAAATTTTCTGGTACAAAATATTTACTAGGAAAATGAACACTCAAACAATACCGTCACCAAAATGCCCATTAACCAATTATTGTTTTAAACAATATGAAAAATAAGTGATTATTAAACAATTTATAACATGTTGTGGTATTAAGAGTGATTATTTATTTATATATAAAATAATATATTAACTGAAATAATTAAATAAGTACTCGTAGCATTTAATTTTGTAAATATTCTATAATCACTTATTGTCACTTCATTCACTGATATATATTTCTATAATCATACTACCATTATCATTAGATTAATGCAAAAAATTCAATATTTATCTATTGTATGAAATTCCACTCCTTTTTTATACAAATTATCTATCACCCCAATACCATAAAATGCAAGAAATCAATAATTATTTATTGTTTATTTTCTCTTTTTATAGCTCATATGCATTTCAATGGCAATTCCGTTATAGTCAGAAAATTATGTTAATAAATCTAGGATTTATAATACAGAATTATTTATCAATTTTATAACACAACGCTCTGAAGATGATACAATTGCTGTCGAAATTCGTATCAGCTTATAAACAATATTTCATTAGAGTCTTACGTTATAAAATCTAGGACTTATAACAGATTTATTCTTAACTTTTATATCGCAGCGCTCTGATGATGATAAAATTGCTGTCGAAATGCATATCAGCTTATAAATAGTACAACGTCAGAGTCTTATGTTATAAAATCTAAGATTTATAACACAGATTTATTTCTAAATTTTATAACACAGCGCTCTGCTGGTGATAGAATTGCTGTCAAAATACATATTAACGTATAAAGAAAATATTGACAATTTTTCATTATATTTTGGTGTTGTCAGAGCCGGATTTAAATGAAAATAAACCCTAGACTATTGCATTTTTGAGCACCCTAACACTGTATATATAAAAAATTGTTTGAGAATATCAAAAATATTATACACCTTATCCGAAGCTCTTTAGAATGTGAGATCCTAAACTTTAGTCTGCTAAGTCTATAAATACAATAAATCCAGCACTGGGTGTTGGAGTGATAATTTATGTGTATGGAATTAAATTTGTCACAGTTCAAAAACAAATAGTAATTATTTAATTGTTTGGAATTAAATTATGGAACAAATATATAAAAATTAAAAAATGAAAATAAATTGAAAAACGAATTAACCACAGTTATATAATTATTTATAATGTTTGAAAAAGAAACGGAAATCAATTAAAAATATATTTTTTAAAAAAAAACTTTTACAGACTTAAACATATTGTTTAGATTGTTAGATTTCTATTTATATTGCATGAACATTTTCACAAATGTTTATAAATAAACACACAGTCACTCCTCTTTCCACGCACATTAATGAAAAGAATATTCAGCCTAATCAATCTACCACCACGTTTCTAAATATAAACATACGTTCGTTTTCGATATGACAGGTACATAAAATAACCCGTCCGAGTGATTTATTAATTAATTTAGTAAATATTAGACCGATTCGTTTATACGCCATAATATTCATTAGTTATATTGCAGTCAGCATTATAAATAAATTTCTACGAGTGGCATGTGAATTTATGCAAGGGTTCGGTGAAAGCTCCGTCTCGAAAACGACATTTAATAAAAACATATTTAACTAATTTGAATTTGTTCGATGCACATACATACCTAGACATATCAATCGATATATATATATATATATATATATATATATATATATATATATATATATATATAGGGTGTGTATGTATGTACAATTGTGTGTGTGTGATGTGTATAGATTTCACCCACACACACAATCACCGCAAGATAGGAAATTTCGTTTGATCTCCGTGGAAGATAGTTTCATAAATACGAACATGTCATTAGCTAATTACATTTATGTGGAACGGTATGACATATAATGTTTGAAGTAATACGCAGACACACAGACAGACGGTGAGTCGCGCGAGAGCTCGGCATGAATAGTGCGGTGGCGGTTGCAGAGAGATCAAAAGATACGACTTTAATGGATAGTACGTACACGTCATGCCGTCGGAATGACAATGATTCGCGTGGAAATATGTGCAGAGATGTTGAGATAACGGCGTTGAACGTGTGCGTGCACGTGCGTGTGTCTATGTGAACGACGACGTTGTTTATTATTATTGTTCTTGTTGTTATTGCGATTACGATTATGAATTCAATACAGATCGAACGGCACTCACTTATGATTTATATGTCGGATGTTACAGGTCGAGGTTTTGTACGATTTACATATGTTAAATAGATTAGACAATAATATGCACCGTAAACGATGACGTCTATGTGTAAGGATTATGCACAAGCCTTTGATTTATTCTCTTTGTAGATATTATTCATACGGACGTGTCGATGGAACAAATTACATTTACAAACAGTTCAATCTAACGATAGATTTATAATGTAGGATCATCCAAATGTGACACCTAGATTTGTGTTCTATTAAAAAGAAATATGTGTATAGTTTCTTTTTTTTCTTTTTAATAAAACACAATCTAGGCGTCGCATTTAGATGACTATACAAACAATTATGAATGAAAATCAATTTACTTAATATCTTACTATAATCATTGTATAAATAAAGTACTAACTTAGTTTTCAGTACTTTATTTATACAATGAGTGCAATATGAAAAATAAAATAATAATTGTTGTATTAATCAATAAAATAAAAATAAATAACAATTAATCAAAAAATAAAAATTGTAACTTGTTTTATAAGGTGGCCAAAAAAAGACTGAAGGATATTAAAAAATAGTAAATGATAGTAAGCAAGTGAATGTATGTCTAATTCTTCAATCTCATTTGAAACACCCTCTCTCTCTCTCTCTCTATATATATATATATATATATATATATATATATAAATAAATAGAGAGAGAGTGTGTGTATTCACCTAATATGGCTCCGTACAACTTTTTCCTATCCTCAAAACTAAAGTTACTACTCTAAGGGCATCGTTTTGAGTCGATTAAAGCCATAAAAGAAAATTCGCTGCATGAACTGAAGACTATACCACAAAACACGTTGGCAGGGGCGTTCAAGGACTGGAAGAAGCATTGGTATATGTCTATTGCCTCCAATGGGGAGTACTTTGAAGCTGACAAAATAAATATTGATAAATAAATAACTTCTTATGTGTTTTAATTAAAAAGTCCCATTAGTTTCCGGACTAAATGTATATACAGAGTTTTTCAATAGTCACGGCTCAACTTTGACAACTGATCATGGTTATGTTTGAAATGACAGCCTGCCATTCAGCGACATTAATGTTCTGTCATAGCTGTCATTTAATCATGGAAAACTACACGTTTCAACAACAAGTTAAAATTGTGAAAATTTATTATAAAAATTCATGTTCTGTTCGCCAAACGTTCCATGAGTAAAATCATCTTCAGTGACAAAGCGCATTTTTGACTGAATGGCTTTGTAAACAAGCAAAATTGTCTGATCTGGGACGATGCCAATCCACAACAGTTCCAAGAACTTCCTTTACATTCGTAAAAACTGATTGTTTAGTGTAGATTTTGGTAGGGAGGTGTCAAACATCTTCCGAAATGAAAAAGACGAGACGTTAATTGTCAACGGCAAAAGGTATCGAAAGATGGTAACTGATTTTTTTTGGCCCGAATTGGATGATATGGACATAAACAATATGTGGTTCTAGCAAGATGTTACTACGTGCCACACAGTATATGACACAATAGCGTTATTGAGGGAAAAATTTCCAAGTCGCGTTATTTCGAGAAGAGATGATGTCAACTAACCGCTAAGATCGTACGACTTAACGCCCTTAGACTTTTTTTGGAACTACGTTAAGTCTCTGGTCTATACTAATAAACCAGCAACAATTAACGACCTAGAGAATAACGTCATTCAAGCCATTACTGAAATTCAACTCGATTTATGTGGAAGTCGTCCAAAATTAGATCTCTTTCCTGCAAACGAAACCATTTGACTAATGTTATTTTTAAAACGTAATGGCATTGAATGTACTTTAATTTACAATAAATATGTCCGCCTTACCTTACATACAACTCTTTTTATTCAATTTTAAAGATTGAGTGCTCTTATTGAAAGACTTTATAAAAACCAAGAAAATGAACTCAAAAAAAATTATTCAACCTATAACAATTTTATGAAAAATAATTTTTCCAAAAAAATTGAATTTCTTACTTTATTGGATAGATCTCGGTTCTTAAAATACTTCTCAAGTTATTTTTTCAATGAAAAAAAAAATAATCTTTTAGTAAAATTGTTGAATTATTTTCTTTTTAATATGAGGTTAGTGTGTCTAAAAGCAAGTAAATAGTATTATTCAATGAGAATTTCACCTAGTAATGGATGGATATATATATATATATATATATATATATATATATATATATATATATGCACATGTATTTATATATGTATGACAGTTCATAATATAACAGCAAAACAATTACTGGCTGGTGATAGACGTTTGGTATTGTCCATCAATCGAACGATCGTGCACGAAACGCAATTTGATTTATACGCAGGTCACACGAGTTCAAAACAAATAATAAAAACGACGTGTCGAAATAAATCAATTAGCCCATTCGTCATTTCTAGATTCTGTGTTGATGTTATTGTGTACGTATAAATCAATTTGTCGATCGTTCGACCGGTTCACGGATCGAACGGCTCGCGCGTCCCCCGTCTCTTCGCCGATGGAACACCGTTTCGATGCAACTAAATGTACGGCGCCGTCGCCACTGCACACTCCATAGTTTTGTTATAATGAAGTGACACGGCCGCAGGATGAAATCTATTAATGGATTCCTACCGGGATTTCGACTATGCAAATTCGATATAAACGTCGACGCGGATAAAATTACAATTGTAATTTTCATCCCCGATTCCGGTATGATGATAACGGGATGACCGTCCTCGGAGATTGGATTTCGCTGGAATTTTGCGGGATGTATTAATTATAATTTGCATATACGAATAAATAGCTCTATCTAGTTACAGGTATACTTCTATGTAGACGTATTATATTATAATATATATATATATATATATATATATATATATATATATATATATATATATATATATATATATATATTATGTATACAAGTATGATTCTGCTGTTTTTTCGCAAATAAAAAAACGTTTATTTTGAAGAAATTGTAAATAATTTTTTATTCTACATAACTTCCATCGTTAGCTACAATATTTTTCCATTTAAAAGAAACCCTTCAGTCTGATTTAAGCTACCTTATACATATATTCAGAAAAATAATAATTATATTATTCCATATCATTTTAATAAAAAATACATAATAAATATATAATCTTGTACGTCATCAACTACAACCCTTGTAAGGCCTGACCTATCTCATAAATCTAGCTCAGTGAATTTCTCTGAGAAATACATAATAATAGTTATTGTCTAATAGTTATAAATAATAATCAATAATCTAACTAATAAATAGGATTATATTTTTATAAAATATTTATTCACATCTTTAATTATTTTATAGTTTTTTTCGATCTAAAAATATTTTATTTGAAAAATAGCTTTCCTTTTTTGTAGTAAAAATGATCGTATTAAAAATAAAATTGAAAAAATTAAAAGAATTGATGAACGTTTAAACTTTTATAAATATATTTTGGTTTGAAGTTTTCTTCATTTAAATATTTTTTAACTAATGCATTTCTCAATAAAATGAAATTAATAAAATGGTCAAATGTAATTAATAATCTTCTCAAAATAGATATTTAATTTCGATACTTTTAAACAATTGCATTTCTCATTAAATATCTTTAAAAAAGAAATTTCAAAATAGTCAAACTTAAGTAAAAATCGTCACAAAATTACAACCCCTTTGCTTATAAAATAGTTTAATAATCATTCATTATTTATTTTATTTAAGAATATTAATTTCAACACCCATTCCATTATCATCCTAAAACTATATTACAAGCTCTTATAAAAATTGTATATTTTAATACACTGATGATGATAAAATTGCTAACTATAAAATATGCAACTTTTATAAAATCTTGTAATGTAAAAAAAATATCTCTCATTTTGAAATAAATTTCCACTTCGTTGAATTTTTTAGAGTAAAATTCGAAACAAAATTGCCACCCTTGTTAATTTTTCCACAAACTATCTCTCTCTCTCTCTCTCTCTCTCTCTCTTTATATATATATATATATATATATATATATATATATATATATATATATATATATATAAATATCAGTAAATTAACTTGTCAAAAAAAAAATCTTAAACATAAAATTTTACTAGACTTTCCACTCGAAGAAGCCGATTCAAAATTTATCCGTTGTACTTTTGAACAAAGCCCCGTCTCGAGACCCCCTCACTGCCATCCGATTTCTATCTGTCAATAAAAAAATATATTTATGTGTACCAGACGTAGACCGTTTCGACGAATAAATAAATCCAATATGTCTGCCGGTTCGTTACTGTGTAGATTTTTCCCCCGTCGTCGCAAATAATCCCATCTTATTAATTTATAATTCGAACCAATACCACACGATCCATCCATAATACACGAACTCGCACTGTCTGTATGTGTCTGCCTGCGACGACGGGGATGATGTCGGGTGGGGTGGTTCGTCGACGAGCGTTTTAATAGAGCCAGAGTGTATTATATAAACAGTACGCCTTTAGCTATAATAAAAATAAACATGCTGAAGTATGAAAGCTCTGTTGTTGATACATAAACTATGTCAGCAATGTCTGACAAATATGTAAATATTGATCTTAGTTTTCGACAGAATAGGAAAAAAGACATGTTTGCGTATTTTGTACACACACATTTATATATATATATATATATATATATATATATATATATATATTTGTATTTATGAATGCGGTCTTTTTATGTTCGCTCAACTAGATATTCTAACAATAACGTGAACAACGATAATCTTCTTGGATAAACATTACGCGCTTCGTTAAATAAATACTTTCTTGATATGAATTATATTAAACAGTGTTGTGTGTTTTCTTTCTTTAGTTTTTTTTACGATTAGTTTTGTACGTATTCTTTTATTTTATATACTTCAGTCGAAGAAAAGACTACAACGTGTTATTCCAAAAATGTGAAAAGCATCTACAACAATATATTTTGATTGACAGTATTTACTTTTATGATAATCTTATTCAACAGAAATATTTAGAGAACTATTTTTCCATAATTGTCATAAAAAAATATTATAAAAATTGAAAATAATGTTTTAGTATTTCATACGAATGAAATATTACCTCAACAAGTTATTCCAAAAATGTAAAAAGCGTCTACATTGTTGTAAACTTTACAACAATGTATTTTTATTGACAGTGCTTACTTTTATAAAAATCTTATTCAACAGAAATATTTAAAGAACTATTTTTTATAATTGTCATAAAAAATATTATGAAAGTTGCAAAATAATATTTTAGAGTTTCATACAGACGAATTATTACCTCAACAAGTCATTTCAAAAATGTAGGAAGTGCCTACAACAATGTATTTTGATTGACAGTTTTTACTTTTATGAAAATCTTTTTCAACGGTAATATTAAAAGGACTATTTTTTCATAAATTGTCATTTAAAATATTATAAAAATTTGAAAATAATATTTCAGAATTTCATACAAATGAATTACCTGAACAAATTATTCCAAAAATGTGAAAAGCGTCGACAAGAATGTATTTTGATTAACAATATATACTTTTATGAAAATCATTAATTTTCATTTAATTATTGTATTATCATTTTTGTTGTAAAAAAAGAAACTTTTCTTTAATTAAAATCCTTCTAAATCAAATACATAATAAAAACTTTGACCATGTAATTGTGTTTTTAAAGAAATGTATTTATAATTAACATTGATTTTTAATTCACAAATTTAAATTATAGTGTATTATCATTTTTGTCTCAAAACAGTATTTTTTAATTAAAATCTTCTAAATCAGATACAACATAAAAGCTTTAAACGTACAATTGTATTTTCTAAAAAAAATATATTCATAATTAACTTAGTTTCTTTTAATTTTACAATTTCAGTTATTGTATTATAATTTTTGTCGTAGAAAAAAGAAACTTTTCTTTAATTAAAATCCTTTTAAATGAAATACTTTATAAAAACTTTAAGCATACATTGTGTTTTTAGATAAATATATTTATAATTAGCATTAGTTTGTGATTTTACAGATTTTAATTATAGTATATTATCATGTTTGTTTAAAAAAATATTTTTTAATTAAAACCCTTCTAAATCAGATACATCATAAAAGCTTTAAACATAGTTGCATTTTTTAAAAAAAATCTATTTATAATTAACATTGTTTTTTTTTAATTTTAATTTTTGTATTATTATTTTTATCACAAAAAAAGAAACTATTATTTAATTAAAATCCTTTTAAATCAGATATATTATAAAATATTTAAACATACAGTTGTGCTTAAAACGTATTTGTAATTTAGATTGATTCAATTTATTAAAACGCCTTCAGATAAATTTATTAAACGACGTCAAGGCGTCGCAGATTAGGAATTAATATATGAAGGTTAAAAAAAGTTTGAAAACAAGCTTGGACGTGATTTTTATCAATCAAATTTCATTAAACTAATACCCCAACATTGTTAATCAGATAATAAAAGCTATAATACATTTGCTGACCAGTTACTTATTACCTTGACTTCTCTGAAATTACATCAATTAAACGATGACGTCAGACACTGTTCAGGAACTTAGAGAATAGCATCGTATTGTTATCACCTTCGATTATTGTAATATTTCCTGAGATAAGATCGTTTGCCGGTCAACTAGTCTATCGTACACATGTCCAATAAATTCAATCGTATGTTGAAAACGTGACCCGGCTCACAGAATGCAGAACGTCTGTCCGTTACACGTGAACGGTTTTCACTGTTCTATGCTAATTTCAATAATATTCAACCAACAGAGTCGTGTTTGTATATTCGATGTCAGAACAAGGAACGATAACCTTTTCGTTACAATGGGAATAATAAACGTACGCGTAATAACATAGCAAAAAATAGTGATGAGTCTTTATGTGAATCGTGATGAGAAAAATGGCAAGGAATGTTGTTTTTATCGAGTTTATTATACAAATATGTTAACAATTGATTAATCTTGTATTTAAGAAAAAATATAAAAATGAATAGTCTTGAGAATACAGATTTTTAGTTATACGTTCGAAACTATAGGATCCTTCCAATAAGCGTTTAAAAAGTGTAAATGGAAATAAAAAAAAAATATTATTAATTAGTTATTTATTTTTTTAGTCATATTCTATGATATTAATGATGCAATACAATTTTACTCATATGACCATCACGACTTTGCTTGACATAGTGCATTCGTTTAGTCCAATTTTTAATCACTCTTTCACATAATTGTGGTCCAGTTTCACGAATTACAGTTCAATGTTTATTTTTAATACTTTTGTTGTTTGTGGTTTATCAGTATAAACCAATGATTTCACATAAGCCCACAGGTAATAATTCGATGAAGTTAGATCACATGATCTTGATGGCCAATTGATGGGTCCATTTTGTGAAATAATGGACTCATTAAACTTTTATTTCAATAAATTTATTGAAATGTTTACAATTTCTAAGCCTTGTTGAAGTTTAAAACGTTCCATGATAATTTATCAAACTATACTGAATTTAAACGTCAAAATGAGGTTAAAAAAGTCAAACATGGCTGCCATCAGGTCTCAAAGTTCTGATATTCAAAATATGTAACTAATGTTTCAAATTATTATACAAGATGTTATAAAAAAGTGATTGATTTTATAATACGTTTTGATGATAATGACATGATTTAACTTCTAAACAAATAAAATAAATATTCTCAGTAATTATTAGACATTTTTAGAATTTCTTATGGCGTTAAGTTAGGTTATCTGTGTTAAAATAAATTTTCCACAATATCAAAATTTATTTTCAATATATTATTTTATGTGGATTGTAAATTAAATACAACTTTTTTGAACATCTCTTTTTGATGAAATAAAAAACTTAAATGATATAAGCTTGATTTATTAATATAGAGTTTTTCAATAAGATTATCAAAACTTTGACAACTAGTGGCAGCCATGTTTCATTTTATTAAAGCTCATTTTAACATTTCAACTTAGCATAGTTTGACAAAATATCATGACACGTTGAACACTTCAACAACGCTTAAAAATTATAAAAACCAATGTTCGATTCGTCAAACTTACTGTACGATTTTTGAAACTTACGGATAACATAAATAAAAAAAATGCAGATTTTGGAATAAAAAAAATCCACAAGTCATTAAACAAAGACCACTGCATCCACATAAAATTACTGTCTGGTATACATTACATTCTGGTAGTGTCATCGGGCCATATTTTACTAAACGACTAAACAAATGCACTATATCAAGCGAAGTCATGGAAGTTATATGAGTGAAATATATTATATCACTATTGCCATAGAATATGCTTAAAAATAAAAAATAAAAATTACTAATTAATCAAATACTTTTTGTTTTATTTCCATTTAAACTTCTGAAGCTCTTATAGAAAAACCTTATAATAATAATTTTGTTTGAAATTATAACAATTGAAACAACTTTTTAATTAATATATATCAATATGAACTACATTAATAGATATCAAAAATGGATTCAGAAACAAAACTAAGTCACAAAGACTACAAAATCATTGATCTGACTATAAAAATTAATTAAAAGCTTAACAAAACAGTCACAAACTAAAAAAAGAAATTATTTTATATAGCATGTATTTTTTTTGTATTTATTTTGATTTCGTTTTAGAAAAGAAATAAACACTCTCAAATGTCAAAATATGAAATAAACAGAAAATCAATATCTCTGTAACAAACAATAAAATATATGAAAACAATAACATATAAGAATATTGTATTTTTAACATCATTGATTTGTTAATGATTTTGATCTGTATTAAATTTGTAAATATTTTGCAATAGAAATATCGATTTCTACAGATAACTAAATATATAGTAGCTTACAGGTATAATTTTTAACGAATAAATATATATATATATATATATATATATATATGATTGTGTTTGCAAAAGATATCTCTTTACTTACGCACTAGTTATGAAAGAAATTGAACTGCGGTCTCGTAATACCAAATAAATATATATGCATATACACATACAAACGCATGAAAATATATATAAAGTCTATGTGTAAATACACACACTCGATGTTATCATATAATATATATGAAATATACCTGTACCATAACGACAAATGATTTGAATCGAGAATAAGTATTACGTATGTATGTAAAAATACGGTAAAGTTCATACTGCTAAAGGCACTCGAAACGGATCCTCATGTCGACAATATAAAATTTATATATACGCGCGCGTGCATTCAACGATAAAATATCCAATAAATATCATCATGTAAATTGAAACATAAGTGTATTGGATGTAGTTTATAGGAAAATGTAATATGGATATGTATATGCATATATATGTGTACATTTTCAGATATGTTTAGGAACGGCCACATTTATACGTAAATATATGTTCAAAAGTACATATATATGCATATATATATATATATATATATATATATATATATATATATATATATTGATATTGATATACCGAATTGAACGTTCACATTTACGAGTAAGTACCATAACAATTACCCAAGCATTAATATCTACATATGAAAATATATAATTAACTGAGTTAAAAAAGTCTATAATAACACTAAAAATATACAAAATGTGTTTATTTATATTATATAGAGTGTTTTTTAAGCATGATGAAACTTAAAATTAAATCCATACCGAAAATTCTATCTTACCTCAAAAATACCTTGATATGGTGTGTGTATATATAAAAGTGTTTTTAGGTTAGATAGAACTTTCGATAGGGATTTAATTTAAAATTCTATCATGCTTTAAAAACATTCTATACATATTTACTTGTTCGTTAATATAGACTTCAAGTTTTAAATCATATGATAAATTTAAAAAATCTCAAAGAAAATATACTCAAATTGATTAGTTAAATTATAGTTTTTTTTAAAAAAAATAAAACTTTAAAGTTGTTGTTCCTTGAAACTCTTATTTACCTATTTGTGAATATGGTTTTAAAATTTTAAACCAGTTAATTATTTAAAAAAGTCCCAAGGAAAATATTCACAAATTACTCAATTAAATTATAGTTTTTTTAAAGAAATAAAACATTAAAATTGATATTTCTTGAAACTTTTATTTAACTTTTTCGTTAATATGCTTTCGAAATTTTAAATTGGATGATTATTAAAAAATCTCAAAAAAATATACACCTGTTAATTAATCAAATTAGAAGGCTTTTTGAAGAAAGAAAAAATAAAACATTAAAATTGATTTTTCGTAAAACTTTTAATTCATTTTTTTGTGAATATGCTCCAAAATCTTAAACCAGATGATTATTTAAAAAAATCTCAAAAAAAATGTACACCAATTAATTAATTAAATTAGAGGGTTTTTAAAAAAAGAAAGAAGAAAACTTTAAAGTTGATATTTCTTAAAACTCTTATTTACCTGTTCGTAAATATGGTTTGTGGAATTTTAAACCAGTTAATTATTTAAAAAAGTCGCAAGAAAAATATACAACAATTAATCAATTAGATTACAGAATTCTTTTAAATATAAAAAAGAAATCATTAAAATTGATCTTCCTTGATACTCCTATTGAACTTTTTCGTAAGTACGCTTTCGAAATTTTAAACCAGATATTTATTTTAAAAATTCCCAAGAAAAATATACACCAATTAATGAATTAAACCATAGATTTTTTTAAAAGAAAGAAAGAAAACTTTAAAGTCGATATTTCTTAAAATTTTTATTTCACCTGTTCGTGAGTACGTTTTCAGAATTTCAAACCGGATGATTATTAAATAATCTCAAAAAATATATATATACCAATTAATCAATTAAATTACAGTTTATTATAAGTTAATAATTTAATTAATTTTTGTAATAAAATTATTTTTTTGTAATCAGAAAAAACAATGCTCAATTATTTTTTTAATACGTAATCATTTCTTTAATAGAAAAGAGAATTTATTTTGATTAAATTCTCTTAAACTAGATGCCTCAAAAAAAATATTGAACTTGAAAATTAAAATCTCAAGCATCCATCCATTTTGCAATCTCTGTTATCTAAGCTACTCTATCATTTGAATAATCTATCTAGAAAAAACCTATATAGCCTGAAATATTTTTTTAAAACAATTTTTTTGTGGAATAAATATAAATAGTGAAATAGAAAAAGACCAAATGCACTGACTTAAGATACTACTAAAATAACTATTTTTTTATGGAACAAAGCATTGAAATTTGATATTAAAATTGTAACTACTCTTACTTTATTTTAACTTCTCCCAAATTCTTTCTAAAATTTAATAATGCAGTTTTTATAAGAGTGTAGGTTTTATTGTGTGGTTTTTGAATTACTTCCAAGGACGATGAGTAATTGGTATTTATGTATACATAAACTTTTAGAAAATGTATAATTCGAGCAATAAAAATGTAATTATATATTTATATATATGTAAATCTTAAAAACTGCATACAATCAATAAACATTTCTTGTAATCTATAACACTGATTCATTCAAAATATTCTATGCCAATGGCAAATAATAAACACAGGCACCATTTCAACAGGATATACACATAAATCTAAACCGTACCGTCTGTTTTCGGAACGTGTTTCTCAACAAAACGCGACGTTCTGTCGTGAATTTTTCTTGAGCACGATCCGATCTAGGTTGAACAGCCTCGGGTGTACCGTAGGCTCACCCAAACTGTACAAAAATCAGTTAATGCCTCAATGCAAATCCTGACCATGCAGGTGTTTACAATAAAACGTATTCGTATTGTGACGCAAGTGGTTCGATACTTTCAAACGCATGCATATATATTTTTTTTTGCTAAAACCATAAACAGATTATTATAATTAACGCGGTTTCAACATGCTACTGGAAACGCCCGAAATATCGATTCGAGTACAATCCACAGACCACAACTCGATGGATATTTTGTATCAATCAGTTGAACATTTTATATTAATAGGTTTTGTGAACGACTTTTACAATCATTGCTATTGAAAATGTATAATAAATATTTTATTTAATGATGCAAAGATATTTAACTTTACAATATATATCAGCAGCAGCAACCTATTTCTATTCACTGCTGAATAAAAATCCCTCCCAAAATTTTCCATTTTGATTTATCTAATACCTTTCTTTTTCAATCCATTCCAAAGATTTTTTTGTCTGTCTCATCAATCCAGAAGTCTCTTTCTGAGCTTTTTTATATATTTAGATTTGCAATTATATGTAGGGCCATCCAAATGTAACGCCTAGATTTGTATTTTATTAAAAAGTAACTATATACATGTTTCTTTTTATTAAAACACAAATCTAGGCGTCACATTTGGATGAGCCTATATATACACTTATGTGCAAAAAATTGCAGTATTTGATAATTTTTTTTATTCTTTACTACAAGGATATTTAATTATTTCAACAAAAATGAATGTAATAACTTTTTTGCGCTTTAAAAAAATAATAATAAAATTTATTCATCTGTGTTTATAACACAAAGAAAATTTAATTTTTCAAAAGATTATATTTTTAATTATACAAAAAATAACAGCAAATAATTAAAAATTAATTTATGACCCTAGAACTTAACATTTACTCCAATATCCTTTATTTATTATTGGTATCTTTCAACAGTACCCTCCTATATAATGAATTTATTTATATTTATATTTTTTTGGTATGTATGTATATAACCAGTTTTAACCCTTGAATGTCTCAATTCACACGGCATAACATTTTTACTGATTAGGTCGAATGCTGCGTGCATTGCGCCAAAAAATAATTATATTATTTTTATCATTGTTGTTGATATTTTATATTTAAAAAAGTTTCTAAAGCAGGCCTCGCTCTAGATGTTTACAACACAACGAAATTTGTGTTAAACATAATTTTTTTTTTACACCTAATATAAAAGTCTTTAGTACATAATTTAGCTTCATATAAAAAAAAAGTTTCTACATACTGATAAGCGAACTAAAAATACTTCTCGTTCGCCAAAAAAATTTTTTATATTATTTTCATTTTTATAATATATTTATTTTTATATATTGAAACAGTAATAATCAATTTCAAAGACTATTTTATTATTATTTTTCAATTAGTCATTTAGTATTAACTGTTCAATTATAACAGACCACATTTAATCACTAAAATCACTATCATTATAAAATATTCACTCGCAACCACTATCTGCACTGTTCGTACCGTCGTGACGTTTTCCGGATCAGAAAAAAATGATACAACCGTTCAATCATCTAAAAATAGACGCTTGTCCGTACGAGCGACACAGACTGTACACCAAAAATACATTTCCGTCGCGAATGTTTGTCGTTATTTTCTTCCCTTATGAGCTGATGACCCCTACAGCTATCGGTGCCCCATTGTCCAAGTGTTCCCCGCTGATCGGTAATGGTGTTTCTATGTTCTGATATAAAAGAATCAAACGAATTATTTTTAATGAAACCCGTGCATCTGACACGGCTCCGGTCATTAGATTTAAATGAAATATAATGTAATGTACATTTGATTAATGGTCAACACATCGCGACGACCTTCTCTGCGAGTATTTCTGTCCATTTATAAATTCACATACATACATACATACATACATACATACATACATATATATATATATAATATATATATAGATATAACCTCAAATATATTCGATGACATACATTGCATTCAGTTGATCGATTTTTCTGAATTTATACATTTTTATTTCATAATTATATAGGATGTCCAATCAGGAATCCACACTCATCATCGCTCAAAAAAACATCATCATTCATTCAAAAAAGATTCGTTTTATTTAAAAATTTAGTTGTACACTCCAAATGGAACTCTATATTTTTATATCACTCGATAATGCATTAAAAATGTATTATTGATGTATATATATATATATATATATATATATATATATAAATGAGGGTCGTTTGATAAGTATGGTAAGAAATAAGAAAAACTAAATTAAAAAAAATAATTAATTAATTAACTAAATTAAACAATAAATAAATCTACCATACTTATCAAACGACCCTCGTAAATCAACAGCAGCAGCACCTCAATCTACTATTGAATGATGGTCTCTTCCAAACCATTCACTTGAACCAATCCAATGCCTTTCTCTTCCAGTCCATTTCAACGAATTCCTTATTTCTCTGTCCCTTGTATCCATGGATTTCTTCTTAGGTCTTTATTATATTTAAATTCCCAATTAATAACTTCTCTTATCCATCAATGATCCTTTCTTCTTAAAGCATAACCAACCCATTTCCATTTTTATCTTTTCACTTTTTGTACAATATCTATAACTTTTGATTTCTCTCTAATTCATTCATTATTTTCTTTTTATTTTTCATATAATTCCCAACATATATCTTTTTATACTCTTTATATTATCTTGAGGTGCTGAATCATTTTGGTATTTAATACCTATGTTTCACACACACACACACACACACACACATACACACACACACACATACACACACACACACACATACACACACACACATATATATATATATATATATATATCTTCTTTAAGTCATCAATATTGCAATTGGTTTGTCCCAACTTTTTATAATATCTTTTATTCACCTTTTTTCATTTTCTTATAATCTTAACATAAATTTTATCAAAAACTCCTCCCTAAGAAGATATTAGTCAAGGGATATTTATACAATAGTTAATACAATGGTTTCTTTCTCTCTATCTCACATCAGGAACAATGAGTTTCCCCGTTCTTCAAAATATGGGTTAATAGTTATCTCAGAAATCTTTTTTGATTTAGCTGCTTGAATAATATACTCAACCTTTACTCATTCTTTATCACTATAAAAATTAATAAAATTCATATTCTTTACCATAGACCTGATATAGGCAATTTTAATTATTCATTTTTAGTTCTTTTAATAGTTTACAGAACATTATCTCATTTATAGTTGCTCTAACCATCAAAAGATTAATTAATGTTTATCTCGGCAATCATTTGGACCTTGTTTGATTTAGCTGTTTGAAAAATATACTTAATATTTGCTCTTTATCTACTATCGGAGACACTGGCTTAAAAAATCAACAAAATTCAGTTTCTTTACCACTAACTTAACATAGACAATTTTCATTATTCGTTTTTTGAAAATTTCACAAAAATTATCTTATTTAAAGTTGCTCTGATCATTAAAAGATCCATTAATGTTTATCACGGCAATCATTCGGCCCTTTTTTGATTTATTTAATTAAATAATACACTCAGTCGTTACCCTTTTTCCACTATTAGAGAAATTAACTTAAAAAATAACCAAATTTAGTTTCTTTACCATTAATTTAACATTGGCGATTTTTAATATTAATTTTTTAAAAAGTTTACAAAACATTATCTTATTTAAAATTGTCCAGACTATCAAAATATTTATTAATGTTTATCTCGATAATCATTCGGCCCTTTTTTGATTTAGCTAATTTAATAATATATTCACTCATTGATATTTTTCTAATATTAGAAAAATTGTCTTAAAAAATTAACAAAATTCAATTTCTTTACCATTAATTTCACATGGACAATTTTCACTATTCATTTTTTGAAAAGTTCACAAAATATCTTTTTAAAATTACTCTGACCATCAAAAGATTGATTTATATTTAATATTGCAATCATTCAAACATTGTTTGATTTAGCTAATCGAATAATATACTCAATCTTTGCCCTTTTTCTACTATCCGAGAAATTGGCTTAAAAAACTAAAAATTCATATTTTTAACCATCAATTTAACATGGACGATTTTCAATATTAATTTTTTTGATAAATTCACAAAACAGTATTTTATTTCAAGTTGCTCTAACTATCAAAAGATTTGATATTCATCTCGGTTTGATTTAGCTTATTGAATAGTTTATTCAATCCTTACCCATTCTGTACTATTATAGAAATTGATTTAAAAATTAATGAAATTCATATTTGTTATCATCAATATAACATGAACAAATTTCATTATTCATTTACAACTCTTTGAGAAATTCACAAAACATTGTGTTATTTATAAAGAAAACTTAGTAACTTTCCAGAATAACAACTAGTCAAATAATGAAACGTTCATAATAAACAATATTGTAGACTGCAGTACATTTAAGTTATATATAAATATTAATCTTTTTAGACGGTTTTGCAGTAATTTTCAGTGTACGGAGTGCTTAATAAATATAAATAATTTGAGAATTGTTATGTTCAACTATAATATTACATTATATAATTTGCACATGTAATACAAAATGAAACAAATGTATATAAACACAACTATGAACGTCATCTGAACTGTAGAAAAAACATACATCCACTTCTAGTCTCATATATTTATATATATATATATATATATATATATATATATATATATATATATATATATAATGTTATATAATGTTGGTAAAATGAAATTCGTACTGATGGACAGAGACAAGCTCTCCGAGTTAATAGTTCGAACCGTCCATTCGAAAAATGTATCCTGAACCGTCGTTCTCGCAAATGTTTCCACTGGATGCGTGGATTAGAATTACATTTCGTTTATAATTGAATGTGCGCGCGCGCGGCGTTAAGAATCCCGCATAACAGAACAAATGTTACCTAAAACAACAATGTAATATGTTCCCTTATTGCTTAATTTACTATATGGCAACGGGAGAACATCTTCGCGAGCGGTTGTAAAATTGCACCCTCTGTTAATTTCAATTGTGCGCCGTCGAGCGCCCGGCCGCCCATCAACCCCCGAGCCGACGTAGCGACGTACGAACCGCCCGATCCCCCCGCGACACTGGAACGCAATTTAAACAAACCATACTTGAGATAATTCCAGAACAATTACGTACCGTTTCGTATGTAGGTCATTGCTGTTAGCACATAGTAATGAATAGGAAACCTTTTTATTACACCCGCGACGATAATTAATTTGTATAGTCTTTATTAGTTTATTATATTCGTTAATTGTTTTTCTTTTGTGCGCGTTTAATCGTCGACGTATAATCTCGAGTGTCGGATGATCTATGTACCGAACGTTTTAAGGATTATTGCGTCTTTGTTGGGAGGGTGCGGCGGTTCGACGACGACGTCGAAGAAGATTCGAGCTGTTGCGTTGAAACGTGAGAATATTTAGAAAATGAGAACGGTTTAAGCGTTTTTTTTCTTTTAATTTTTAAGATTTTCGTTTTATAGTCGTATCATTTGCGCGTTTAAAAAATATGTAATTAAATTTAAAAGAGTATGACTTGAAATCAGGAATTAACTCTTTTTTGTTCTTAATGGAATTATTTATTTGAGGAATTCAAACATTGTTATGATTCAGTTTTTTTATTACCAACATATTATAAAATAAATAAATTTTAATCCCAACATCACAATGATTATAAAATAAAGTGTTCAATAATCACTTATTGTTTATAAATATGTCGGCTGATGCGCATTTCAATAGCGATTCCATCATCGTCAGAGTCTTTCTATTAAAATCAAGTCGTCATCGAAATGCGCTTCAGCCGACATATTTATAAACATTAAGTGAACAATAAGTGATTATTGAATACTTTATTTTGTAATCATTGTGATGTTGGGGTTAAAATTCATTAGTGTTAAAGTAAATCAGCCACAATTCTAAAACAACAAAAAACATGTTTAATTTTCTATATTTAAAAAAAATATTTAATAAAACTTTGGATAAATAACGTTTGTAAATTGCTTTTAATTTAAAATATTTATGACAATAATAATCTGTCTGCATATATATATTGGTGGTCGAAAAAGTCTGAAAAAATGTTGACTATATTTTTCAAATGTCATTTATTTATATAAAATACAAAGATTAATCTGTAATATATTTTCCATTTTATTCGATAACCTTTTGTCATCTTTTGGTGAGCTTTATAATTCCACATTCTTAGAAAGACCTGTATTTATCAGAACAAGGTGCTACTTTATAGCCTTATCGAAATTTGAACGATTTATCACGCAAGGAGTTTTGCAAAGACCAAAACATGTGGAAATATGACGATACAAGGTCAAGTGAATACACTGAGTGTGATAATACATCCAATCCAAACTCCAATAGTTTTTGACAGGTGGACAAACTTGTATGTGGTCTCATGTTGTCAACTCCTTTACGATTAACAAGTTCTGGGTGGTTCTGGATGATCAATTCGTTCAACTTGTCCAATTGTCGACAGTACACATCAGAGTTAATTATTTTATTTGTTGGTAAGAGCTCAAAATACACCAACACCCTTATAATACCACCAAACTGAGAGCATGATTTTCCTTTGATAAATATCTGCTTTCGATGTTGTTTTAACTGATTCATAGCCCGAACTAAAACCGTTTGTATTCCACATTATTGTATACGATTCAATTTTCGTCTTCAGTTATCATACACTTTAAAAATCGATAATTTTTTTCTCGTTTAATGAGCATATCGCAGATTTTTATACACCCAGTCAAATGAACTTCTTTGAGTTCATGACAAACCCAAATATCGAGCTTATTTATATATCCCAGTTTTTTGAAATTGTCGCGAACTCTGGAATGATGAATATTTAATGTTTTTGAAATTTCACGTGAGTTTGACTCAATCAATGCCTTTATTTTGTCGTCATCAACCTCAATTGGCCTTCCTGAGCAAGGATTGTCATTAAAATCAAAATTACCAGCACGAAATTTCGTGAACTGTAGGGCATGGTCACTATAAACTTTTCGCAACTCATCACAAATTTGCCATACGTTCTTCCCTTTATGGAAATATAATAGTAAAATATGAATAAAATGTACAGTTTGATCTTTCATATTCAACTTGTTATAAAATCTACAAAACTCGACCAAATTGCTCAATTTTTTTATCTGAATATAGGCAGAAGTATCAACTATCAAACGACATAATAATTATATAGATGCAAATGACGTTTCTATTATAGAAAATATACTAGCAACATCTATTACAAAAATCCGACTTGAGTTTGTATATAATTACATTTGAAAAAAATCAGATACATTGATGTTCTAAAAACGAGCTCGTATTGAAAGACCGTGGCTTCTAGTTTCATTTACCAACACAATTACAACGCCCAGCAGGCATTCACAAACCGCCGATACACCTTCATAATTAAAAATATGATTCAGTAGCCGCATAAAGTACAATACCACAATCAGCCAATCGTTCTTTATCGCCACTTGAACCGTACAGCAATCACGTCATCCTGTACAATTGTGTTGCAACGGTTGGAAGTCGAACTGCTGGACCTTTTAGGCGCGGCATCGTTAATTTAAAATATTCGTTCGTACGATTACGAAACGGAACAAAGAGACTTTTTGTACGCGCCTCCCGCAACAAAACATTAGTTATTGTTATCAGCGAGGAAACGGACTACCAAATTAATAATAATAATAAACGAAACGGAATACTTTTGTAAGGACACACGGTCGAGATTAGATGTAGGGCCGGAGAGATGTCTGACCTCTGTTCATTGTCGTTAAAGGTACGATTGTAATTCTCGTGTATCAAGGATATACGTCCGGTATACGGGAAATTGTCTAATCAGAACGGAAAGATAAACACGAAAACAATAAGAACCTTGACACTAGAGATATGAGGAAGTTGTTCGAACGTTGCGGTTAATTCAGATATCTAAAGAAAATAATACATGTATGGATTTGAGATATTTCAAGTACATTCGTATGACATTTAATAATTTTACAATGGAGAGAAAAAATCGTACATAAATATAGATTTATATGTACATACGGATTTATATTCGACACTGTACGAGTATAGTAAAACGTGCAATTTTTTCACATAGAACATTGATACAAATGTGTATGTACACAACATTTATTATAATTGCATGCGTTATAATCTATTTCGTTGTATTGCTGTTTTGTAATCGTAAATGTTGAAAAAATACGTGAATACATGTACGAAATAGAAAGGTGGACCGTTTTCTGATTGTTTTCTAATCCATTTTTATTAAATATCACGCGTGAGAGGTTGGTAAATAGTACAGAACATTATTATGTCGTTCGTTTCAATATTTGTTATGTGTTAGACATTTTCTAAACATTTATATAATATTGAATTTTTTTTGTAATCACTAATTAAAATATTTTATGTATTTTTATGACAAATATCGTTTTGCGAAATGTAATTAGTTTTTTTTAATACAATTTATCTATTACATTTCATAATATATGACACAATATCAATTTAATTATATTAAGAATGTAAATTTATGTTCACTTCATTTAAATATTTTTAAAATTTATTTCACTTCTATCAAAATATTTAGTTCGTTTGTCTACTTTCATAAATGAAAATTGTATATAAAAACGTACATTTTTTATGTCTCAATTATAGACAAATAGTTTATTTAATTCTCAAATCAAATTAAAAGTTATTAAATTCAAAATTATTTTTTAATTTAGTTGTAGATTTCTTTGTTCATTTATTGAAAATATAAATATTAGGTTGGCAAATATCTCCCTTCCGCCTTCTGGTCTTTTGAATTTCGCAGCTATGTACAAAAAAAAAAAAAAAGCGGAAGGGAGATACTTGCCAACCTAATATATAGGGTCATCCAAATGTGATGCATATATTTGTGTTTTATTAAAAAAAACATGTGTATAGGGTGGTGTATAGAGAAACATATGTATAGTTTATTTTGTTTCTTTTTAATAAAACACAAATATAGGCTTCACATTCGGATTACTCTCTCTCTCTCTCTCTCTCTCTCTCTATATATATATATATATATATATATATATATATATATATATAAACATATAGCATTATCATATTTTTTCTATCTATTCCAACATATTTTCTTATGACTATCTCATTTAGTCATAAAACTCCTCCTAGACTTTTTTATATATCTTAATTAACATCAATAATTTCTTTTATCTATCGATGATCATTTCTACTTACTATTTTTAATTTAATGTTTTCTATTTTTATTTTTTAAGATTTTCGTTTTATAATTATATAATTTTCTAGTTTAAAAAAATAAATTTAAATGAGTGTCGCAAAATTAGAAACTATATCTTTGTTGTTGTTCATGAAATTATTTGTTTATGAAATTTAAATACCGGTACAATTTAATTTCTTGTTAGATTAAAGAAGTTTCACGACATTTATATACTCTTCTTGCTATTCCACTGTACTTAAAAAAAATGTTTCGAAATTTACCATACACAATTAAAATATTATTTTAAGAAATGAAGAGTGTTTAAAATAAATAATTTTATAATATAGATATTTTATAAAAAAAATAAGTTCATGTGATAAAATTGAAATAATTGTAAGATTGATTCTTCCCTCTCAATAATATATAGATTCTTTTTTTAAGCGCGACAGAAATTTAAATTAATTTAATTGTCAATTTCTATCACTATTTAAAAAACGTCCTATATTCTATTTTTTTTTTTGAACGATTGTGCAAAAATCTCCGAAGATAGGAAAAATCTCTGAGTGAAATTTGCTATCATCAAAGTATTAAAACTTATTTTTAACTTGCTCATCTATCTATCTATATGTTTGTCTGTTTATTTATCTACATATATATATATATATATATATATATATATATATATATATATATATATAAGAGGGTCGTTTGATAAGTATGGTAAATTATTTATTGTTTAATTTAATTAATTAATTAAATTAAATTTTTCAATTTAGTTTTTCTTACTTTTTACCATACATATCAAACGACCCTCGTATATATATATATATATATATATATATATATATACATTAGAATGTTCTAAAATTCCAATACAGTAAAAACTCCAGGCACGTTTACTTTTTCTTCACTTTTCAATCGAACTATTCAAACTTTTCTATTTCTAATAAAAACTCAACATGAGTCAATAATAAATTACCACAAACAAATAAACCAGAAATCTTTCCGAATCGTTTCAAAATATTTACATAATGATTCATATATAAAAACATATCGATCGAAAGTACTCTTTTTATTGAACTCCCGACACGTGTTTCCCTATTCACTTCTTATATAAATATTGAACAATAACGTGACACGTTCGGTTTTTTCGTTCTAACTATTCGATAAGAATTTCGACAACCGCGACGAATTTAAAACAATAGATTTATTTTTTCTCGATGAGAAAAGAAACGAAAGACAAGTCATTAAAAAGACCATGAAATAGTTGCGAACCGGTGTCGCAGATCCGCGGATCGAATCACCGAATTGTCGAAATTTGTTATATAACGATGGACGATTCGGTCGTGCGACGAAAGTTGGGAAAAAACGTGTCGAATAATTGATTAGATACAGTGGTATGTAAGCCAATGTCACTGCCGAGTTGCTGTACTTTTTTTAACGTACTGTGACATTTTTTCAATCGAGGTAAATTCCTCTCTTAAAATACTATAAGTCGGTTTGTGTAAACGATTATAAATACAAATTACTACGTGTAGAAAAAATAATATCAAATATTCGATTTATACAATGATGTGAACAAAAATGTGTGCAAATCTTTGTTATAGAAAGAAATCAATCAAAGTTGGGAATGCAATTAATATTCTCAAATTGTTTTGCTTCTCAGCTGCTTATCGTGCAATAAATATCAATTTCGGGGTATTTCAGTTTTATTAAAAAATGACGATTGCTTGCATTTATTATTTTTTTCTTAATTTTCATTTAAAAATATATTCCATCTATTTTTATCTCTTTTATTATTATAAGTATGATTCGTAATGATTTTAAAATTTATGCTCTTCTCATATCTTCTTGTTAATTCTGAAAACTTTTTAAAGAGATTTTATTTTAAAGATCTATCCTTCGTTAAAACTCTTTTAAATCTGTTCCTTCTATTTTACCTGAAATAATAGCACTTAAATCAAAATAAATCTTTTTTCTTTGATGGAATTTTCATTAAATCAAAATTCAATTTCCTCTTACAATTTGGTAATAAAACGTTATAAGAAAAAATAAAAATTTACGACTGGTGGAGTAGTGGGTAACATCACCACTAGTCATTCAAGAAAAACGTTCAATCCCTGGTCGAATATACAAGACAAGCGGGATTCTTTAGTCTTAGTAAACGTAATCTGTCCAAAAGAATAAACCTTGAGTAAAAATCTTCATCAATCCTCCGAGTCAGGGTAGTATGACCAAATACCAGTGAATAGTAACATTAATTGAGGCTTTCGCCCAACAATTAGCTGATATAAAATGATATATGTGTGTATATAAATATATTTTTTCTTTTCAGTGATTTTCGTGGTTTTGGTGGAATCTCTGTTTTCAATTTCATCTCAATGTACCTGATTCCTAGTTAAAATCACAGATTGGTATAAAGAAATGTTTCTTTCGAGGTGAGTGAAATAATTTATTTATAAGAAAATAAAAATGTAAAATAAATAAAAATAGATTATTATTTAAATTTTAATCGATCAAGATGATATTTAACAAGTAATCTTCATAAATAAAAATTTATCTATATTTTAACATAAATGAATTTTTATCTCCAATACGACAATCGTTATAAAGTTTTCAGTATTCAGTTTTTATTTGTGACAATAGTCGGCTGATGTGCATTTCGATGGTAATTCCATCATCGTCAGAGCTTTTTTGTTAAAATCTAGACTAATTGTTTAATTTACTTATACAATAAATATATATATATATATATAGGTAAACCCCCCCCCCTGTTTAACATAATCGTGTTATAATACCAAGTTATACGAATTCGAGTTATACGAAATAAAGAACTAGTAAAAAAACTAGATGAAGTCCCAAAAATTAAAAAAAAACATACTATTTTCTTTTTATAACTAAGAGATATGTTTATGAAAACAATAATCGATATAAATATTATATATTAATATGACAATGTTTTCTTTTTCATCACTACTAAGCACCATTAAACAAGGGCGTTTTCTTTACATCCAAATAACCTCATCTTGTGATCTTTTTTGTACAACTCTTGCTTTCTATGCTCTACTTCTTGAAAAAAAATCTGTTATTTTCGTTTGTTTGATTTTAACTAAAAGATCTTTATAAATTACGAACTAAGCATTTGTAAAATTCTCTTTTAAATTTTGTGGCTTCTTTCAATGGAAGGATCTGTATTTAGAAAATAGAACTATAATTTTTCAGCTAAGTGTAAGGCTTTCTTTAGAATTTTTAGGATAACATTTTAAACTTCTGCCTTTGCATCTATGCTATCGTCCTATGTGTTAATTTGGTTTATCTCAGATACCATTTTCACTAAATTTGCTTCATCTGCCTCATCTTCCACTAGTAATTCTTGAATATCTTCAGAATTCATATCATCAAAACTCTCAAATCCTGTTGTGTGAATTTCGTGCTTTACAGGATTTACCTGTATATGTGTATATATATATATATATATATATATATATATATATATATACATATGTATATGTATATATTGTGTGTGTGTGTATTATTTCGTTCCAACGAAATAACGATGTCAATAACGTCCGGTTGACAGTTTTATCGTTTCATCAAAAAAGCACCGCTCCGAACTGAAAATGGAAATTTACACTTGACAACGTAATGACCCGTACACGCAATAATCGCAATCTACGTTTAACTTTTATGACCGTTTAATGTTTTCATTTCGTTTCGTTTGTTGTTACTTCGACACGAATTTATATTGTAGTTGTTATATGATAATTGGCGATGAGTGTAAAACAATTATGTGTTTTGTGATGCGGTCCGACAAACAGCGCACGTACGTATATACACTTCTGGTACTGCTCTTTCGGTATAGTTGTTGTTGTTGTTATTATTGTTGTTGTTGTCAATGCCAATGCTGTCCATGTTGATAGCGATGGGCCGACGCACAAATATGGAAATATGTGTGTTTCTGTGTGCTGTAGATTGAACAACTGCGTGCTTATATCTATTTATCTAAATAAATATGTACTGTTGAATATTTGTAATCATCGATGATCATTTCAAACAATTTCTCTAAATATTATTCGTGATTTCATTTACAATTCTGCATGAATATTAAACACGTCAAGTATGTATATTTCTTTTATATAAATTGTATATGTACTGTTTTTTAAGGGTGATAGAACTTTAAATTGAATCCCAACCGAAAATTGTATCTAACCTAAAAAAACTCTTTAAATATACATGTATGTGTATGTATATATAAAGTTATAATAAAGGTATTTTTTAGGTTAGATAGAATTTTCGATAGGGATTCAATTTAAAGTTCTATCACTTTTAAAAATCACCCTATTAAATATATATAACGTCATTGTCAAAATATCAGCCTATTTCTAGGCGGAACCCTAATTCAAAAATTATCATTTATTAATACTTGGTCATATTCACCACTCTAACCAAATTTATTAGTAAAAATTTCATTTAAAATTGACTCCCTTAGGAAAGTTTCCTTTACCCGCCTGTCCATATCTCTGACTGGAGATTAAACACATCTTCTTCATGACAGGCGATGATACACTACTCATAGGTTATATATGTATATATAATGTTTTTTTTAAGCGTGGTAGAACTATAAATTGAATCCTTATCAAAAATTCTATCTAACCTAAAAAAACATCTTTATATATATATATATATATATATATATATATATATATATATATATAAGGTCATCTAAATATGACTCATAAATTTCTGTTTTACTAAAAAGAAACAAAATAAACTATACATATGTTTCTTCTTTTCTTTTCTTTTTATTGTATTATTGCAATGATTTATTAAAGAGTATGAAATAAGTTACATTGTCTTCTAAAATAAATTATTTATTATTTCAAGACCAAAAAAATTGTCATTCGTTAGTGTTAAACCTAAATACGAGGATCGTTTGATAAGTATGGTAAATTTATTTATTGTTAAATTTAATTAATTAATTAATTCAATTAAATGTTTCAATTTAGTTTTCCTTACTTTTTTACCAAACGACCCTCGTATTCAGAAAATTTATTTTAAATATAAAAACTTAAGTATCAATAGAATGAATTGTTACTAAAATTTAAAAATAATCATTTTGGTCAGCGAAAACCATCCAATCGAAAATATCAAACGAACAAAAACTCAAGTATGGCCGAAAAAAACAAAAACGACCCGTATTCGAATAACACGGTACGTACAAACATACCTACGAATGAGGCACGTCTTTATTAGAAAGTGTATCGAATTGTATCGACTAAGGTCACACTAACAAAAATTCTAATACGAGATCTCGTGTATACGGAAGTGAGCCGCAATGAAACGCCTACAATGTACGTGTGTGTATATATGTATGTATTTATCTATGTGCTTCGATTTAAATAGATCGGTTGCACGGATTCAAGTTCACTGTCTCGCCAGTTCCGAACTTAAAAACGGAGCGGTACTTCGGCCTATATATCTCGAACATTCGTTCCTAAACATATATATATATATACATATATATATATATACATATATATATATATGTATATATATATATATATATATATAGATACATGTATAAATTACTCATGAACAGTTTGTAATCTATTGTGGTTTCATAATGGTATTACGAGCGCCATGTATTATTACAATAAATTATATATTTGACAATCGTTGTGTTCCCTAAGGTTATACTTTGACATTCATTAATTTATAATACAATTTATACCATTATTACACGTTATGATATCTATAAAACGATTATATGGATAAATACATACATTTATATACATACATGCATATATATATATATATATATATATATATATATATATATATATATATGAAGTGTGACCATAAAATTTTGAAAATATCTCTAAAACAGACAACATCTCATTCACAAACATATCGTAAAACTTGTAAAATGTCAAACGGATAGAAAATATAGCTTAAACTGCATATACGAATATAGTCTAAAGCAACGATTCCCAACCTTTTATCAAGTGACATAACATTTTTTTTGCAAATCGGTAAGGTAAAAAATTAAAAACATTTGGCAAAATAAATCATAAAATAGTAAATAAACTTTTACACTATACAAGAACAATCTGAAATAAATAAATATCCATTCTTTGTAATAATAAAAGTAAAAAGGTTTATTACTTGAAGTGTTCCGGACAAAATAGTAACAAGTCACATTCGTTTTAAAATTTAATTTCAATTATTTTTTTTTTTTTAATAAATTGCATAAATACATAAATGGCAATAAAGAACATAGTAAGCTTAATACAAATGAATTTTAATCCCAACACTACAATAATTCAAAGTGTTCAATAATCACTTATTGTTCACTGATTATTTATAATTATATAATCTATAATTATATCGGCTGATGCATTTCGATGGCGACGCCATCATCGTTAGAGCCTTTCTGTTAAAATCTAGGCTAACTTTTTTTTATACATATACTAATTTGTGTTTTATGTCCTTATTCAATCCATCTACAACTGGGAGTTGTATCTTTCTTTTCATCATCTGGTCTGCAAGCATGAAGTGTTTTCGGTTATTTATTGTTTTTGCAACATGTTCTTTTTCATAGATTTGTGACCTTTTTTGATTTCATGAATTGACTTATTTATACTTGTGACGGTGTTCGAAAATTTTTAACAATTTGTGAGGTCTGTTCTAGATGAATTGAATATCTGCATGCGTTAGTATTGTGATTTATTTTTTTAAAAATTACTTGTTGGAGTTAAAATTCATTTGTGTAAAGCTTATTTACACAAAAATATAAGAAAAATCAATATTTGTAAACTAAAAATACTGTTATTTCTGTAAATTCTAAATACTGATATTTCTGACGGACCAACGGTTAGGAAACGCTGGTCTAGAATGTTCTATTTAGGATGTTTATTCTCTAAAATGATATAAAACCGTATGTTTTCGAAATTGAGTTTCTGGTGTTTGATAAAAAAAAAGTGTCAAATAATAAATTAATGCAAATAAATATGATAGTTAATAATTCCATAGGCTATTTTTTAAACATAATTTTAAGATGATTTAGGAAAAGACCTATGAATAGATGGAACATAGACATAAAAAAATTATTTGAAATTTACTAAAAAAAAAAATTGTGTGCATTACATGCTGATGGTGTCATTGGACCATATTTTTGAAAAATGTAACTAAAGATCATGTTACAGTTAATGGAGTGCGTTTTCAAACCATGATTAATGATTTTTTTACAGAAATGATTGAAATGGTTTACACGATATGTGGTTTCAACAATCTACAGAAACTATAGATTTATTGGAACAAAAGTTGAATGAGTTCATTATTTCACGAAATGAACTCATCAGTTTGTCACCAAAATCATGTGTTCTAACTCCATTGGATTATTTTTTGTGGGGTTATGTGAAATCATTGGTTTATGCTGATAAACCATAAGCAACAGAAGTATTAAAAATAAACATTGAAGATGTAAATCGTGAAATTTGATCATAATTATGTGAAAGAGTGACTAAAAATTGGATTAAACAAATACACTATGTCAAGCGAAGTCGTGGTGATCATATGAGTGAAATTGTATTTCATTATTAATGCCATAGAATATTCTTAAAAGAATAAAATAAAGAAATAATCAATTAAATAAATACTTTTTATTTTATTTCCATTTAAATTTCTGAAGCGCTTATTGGAAAACCCTCTATAAATCATTACATACGGTAAGAATAATTTCAAAAACTCTGAAATGTATGTCTGTTACTAAAGTATGTTAAATTGAGTAAATAGAATGATGTAAACACATTTAAGTTTATTATAATTGCTGAAAATGTACGAAGCAAAATAAAATTTGAAATTGAATTCCCAAAAGATTAATCGAAATAAATTTAATTATACAACATTTTATATTTTATTAATTTTTTTTCGTTTATATATATATATATATATATATATATATATATATATATCAAATCACTTTCACTCAATCAAACAAAACTATTTACAAATCGACGAAATTCGAACCGATGGAATACACGCAAGATCTGCACACGCGTCGTCAATAACAGACGGAAACGATTTGGGATTTATAATCACTGTAATTGGTAACAGCTGAGTCATGTAAGGCGCTGTTCAAGTCGCAATCGGTTTACTAGCCGATAAGTAAAAGGAATTCAGATTCATGAAAAGAAAAAAAAACAATAACCGCGATTTTAATTGTGCACTAATTATATGGATGGATGTCTACGGATAATTGCCATTGAGGCGAGTCGAGGTTTATTCGTCGTGCACCTCCCTTCATATATACATTCAGAAAGCAACGGTACACGCTGTACGATTTTTTGTCAGTCTTTGTTCTTGTTTCAAAAATCGATTCTTATCTAACATGCAAACATATATTTATGTATGTACTTTTTTTGTATTTGTATCGATTGAAATGTTATTATATACTGCACTTGGAAACAATCGTTGTTAATTTCAATCTCAATCGATACACTTCTGGATAAAATACTACTTATAAACTCTTTCATATCGAATAACTTCTTATCTCCTCTTTTATACATTTCTAATAAAATCCCTACTATCACTATTTAATTTCTCGATCTTTTTGTAATCTCTAATTTTCTCTCTTAATGTTTTCTCTTCATGTAAAATATTCAATACACTTCCACAATTTTTTTTATATCAGCTACTCCTCGTATTTATTTCAAAATCCATTTTATTATTCTCTTATGATCTCTCTGCTAGTTATTCCTAATATACATATTTAACTTACTAAAAATTATGTTAGCATTAATGTATATAAAAACTGGTATTCTATAGAGTCATCCAAATGTGACGCCTAAATTTGTGTTTTATTAAAATGAAATATGAGCATAGGGTGGTGTATAGGGAAACATGTGTAATAATAAATACCTCCATTTATGTGTTTTAATAATAAATAAAATAACCTCCATTTTATTCAACTAAAATATTTTTTTATTAAATATAAAATTGTTTCATTCAAATTCGCTCCATTTCATTTTTATTTCCATTATAAATAGCCCATCATCAAGCCCAAATAATAAATAATACCAAAATAATAAATAATACCAAATAACAAATAGCCCATGTGTAATAATAAATACCTCTATTTATGTGTTTTAATAATAAATAAAAATACCTCCATTTTCTTCAACTAAAATATGTTTTCATTAAATATAAAATTGTTTCGTTCAAATTTACTCCATTTAATTTTTATTTCCACTATAAATAGCCAATCATCGAGCCCAAATTGACGTACTTAGAAATTTCTTCAATTTTTATTTTTTTTTCAGATTCAATAATATTTTCAGAACTATTATTTGGTTATAAATATTTGGACTATTATTTATCTAATTCTCCAATCATCTTGTGTATCTCTTCCAAAATATTTTTAAGATAACAATATCATCATAAAATGATCGAGACTTCTATCTTTATTGTAATACTTAGTCCTATCATTTTTTTTCAAAATCATCATAAACAATTTTGGTGAAATTGCGTTTCCTAGTCTTATGCTTTTCCAATTATAATCTTTTCTTTATATACGAGTATATATATATAAATATATATATATATATATATATATATATATATCAGCAAAAGCACTTTTCTTTAATCCACTGCTGAATGAAAACCTCTTCTAAAATCTATTCACAATTTAATTCCTTTCCCTTTCATTCAATATTAATAATTTTTCTCATGTTTCTCTCCTATCTATTAATAATCTTCCTAAACTTTTTTATATTTCTAAATTCTGTTATCATCAACAGAAGCTTTTTTCAATCCATTGCTGAATGAAAATGTATTTATAACATTTTTCTTGCCTTCTATTCTTCCACGAATTTTTTTTTATTTTTTGTACGTTATTTGGTATTGTTGATGTTTATCATAAAATCAAAATTTTTACTTACATTGTCTCTTATTCTTTCTTTTATTCTTCTATTCTTTTTTCAAGTTCATTTCGATTTATTAAAAGAATGTTATATGCAAATCTATATTTTATATATAGAGAGGGGGGAGAGATTAATAAACAATGTTATATTGAATATCACTTTCATTTTTTCTCAAGTCAACAATTTGGTCAAAAGCATTTAATTTAAATAATACTACATTATATCCACTTCCACGCAAATGACTTATAATCACAACACCACAAGGTATTTAAAAAGGGTTTAATAATTATTTTTGTTCATTTTTTTTCTTTTTAAGCTGATGTGCATTTCGATGCCAATGTAGTCATCATCAAAACGCTGCGTTATGAAAAATAGATTCAATATTTTTCATTTCTTTTTCAATATTTTTCAGTGTTGGGATGATAGTTCATCTGTACGAAAATGAATTTGTCACAATCCAAAACAAGTGTCTACTTGTTTTCAATTTTTTACAATGCATAATATTAATTATAAAAATTTTCAACCATCTTTCAGATCCAAAAAAATATTATATTAATTTATTTTGTAATAAACGAAAAACAATGCATTATTTTCTTCTCTATATATTTAGTGTTGTTGGATTAATAATTTTTAGAAAAATAAATTCAATTTCTACCCTGTGAAAGAGATTATAAAATTGAAAAATCTTCTGTATTCGCCATATTTAGTTTATTTTTTTAAAAATTTCAAATTAAAGAATGTTTTAATCATTCTAAGGTAAAATAATGTTATTGTTTGTTTTTGGAACTGTGGCGGATTCACTTTAACAAGGCTGTGACGATAATGGCATCGCTATTGAAATGTACATCAGCCAATTATTGTTATAAACAAAAAGTGAACAATAAGTAATTATTAAACACTTTATAACCATTGTAGTGTTGGGGATAGAAATTCATTTGTGTTAAAATAAAATATCTTAAACTAAAAAATATCTCGTCATTATCTGATATTTTTTGTAGCTAAAATATTATTTTATGTTATATTTATAGAATATTTTTATTACATTTTTGGTGTCTATAAAAAAAATCATACCAATAATATTTAGAATAATTATCGTCAAATCTAATTAAATATATTGTTGTGCACTTTGAATATTTTTATATTATTTGATAGATAAACAAATATCATTTTTACATACAAATTCTAGAAATTCGTTTTGACACGTCCCGTATATCAAACTTGTCAGTCATGCCGATCGAATATCTTTTATACTTGAACTCCATTCTCGTTTATATTCGAACACTCATCGTAAATAAAACGAAACTACACAACAATTTACTACATCTGTGTATAGGAAAAAATAACTCAATTCCATCAACTCGATAAAATGTGTTCTAGCTAGTCGGTTAGCCGTCCCATTCACCCCGTAACACCATAAACGTAAAATTAATTGACACGAACGACGTTCTGCTGAAACAGAACCGTCATTTGTGGCCCCGACGATCACTTGTACATTAATAAGTCAAATGCACCGTCGTCTGATCGCATCTGAAACTGAACAAACATTGTATATTTTACGGCAGTGTACAGTTTGTGTTCTTCGACGTCGACTTTTTCTCACCGCCGTCGATCGTCCGATTTGCATGAATATGGTCGGATATATTCGAACAGATGTTACGATAATGTTACGAGTAATGTCTTCCGGGCGAACGACGGAAGGCCATTATAACAGATATAAAGATACAGTCAGTCACTTATTATGTTAGCGTCGTCGTTGCAAAGTGGCGAAACTTTTAGATGTATCGTCGGAGTTAATTCTTATTATTCAATTTCGAATTGAGTTGCAAGACTGTTTGGATACATTATGGAAAATAACGGCTGTTCACGGCGAGTATGTTTTCGAACTACAGACTCGTTGCTCGGAGAAATTTTTAAATTATGTTTGTAACGAAGGAAACTTATCGCATAAAACCTACGAGCGATTCGCAATTCGAAGCGAAAGTGATTTTGAAAAATACGGTACAGTTGGACAAGAAAATGTTCAGCTATCCTTGACGTGACAAAGTTTATAATAAAATAAAATATAGGGTTTTCCAATAAGAATATCAAGATTTGATAGCTAGTGACAGCCATGTTTGAAATTTTTTAAAACTCATTTTGATATTCCAACTCAGTACAGTTTGGCAAAATATCATGGAATGTTTAACACTTTTGGGGTTGATAGGACCTCACTATACACTTTTTTATATAATTTTCTTCTATGGATTTTTTTCCTACTATAACTGTCTGTATTAATCATAATTATAAAGAACTGTACTTTCCTCAATTTTTTCTGATTATTAACGACATAAAACGAGAAGATTTATCCACTTTAGTTAAAATAATTTAAAAGATTGAAAAGACGGATAAGGAAGAAGTGTGTGCATTATTTCGTTTATTAATTATAATGTAAGTTTTTGGATCTACATATTTGTTATTTAATGATCTATGAAGTATTAGTTATGGACCATCGATTTTTCATGCAACAATGAAAATAAAACATTTTGTGTTCTTGCTTATAAATCTCAATTTAACTACATGAACACAAAACAACAACTTGCTTTTCAGCTTCTTCTATAATTATCAAAGTGTAATCGATAATGAAAAAAAAACAAGCTTGAATGAATTTTATTTTACAATATGACCAAAGATGATATTGACTCATTAGACAAAATATGTGTTGTGTGTAGCACATAACAAGCAATTCAACATCATCCCATGGTTATTTTATAAAATCATGAATATTTATACAATAAAAACTGCAGTAATCTTCAATAATATTAATCCAAAGTATTTTTAAAATCAAATAAATTCGAGATGGATTTTTATTAGAGAAATAGGAGATTTTCTATACTGAAATATTTATTAAATGTACGAAAAAGTATGAAACGTTGTGAAATTTAATCTTCTGTTGTAAATAGATCATATTTTGATAAAACTGAAATACAAGTAACTCGTGAAAGATGCAATAAAGATCTCAAGACAACTTTATAGTGTAGCAAGTACAAAATATACATATACAAGGAACACCCTGTATCATTATATTTCAAATGCAGTAGATAACTCTTTCATTTTATAAGGTTTTCTTATAAGAATGTCAGAACTTTGACAGCTGGTGACTGCCATGTTTGATTTTTTTCAAGCTTATTTTAACATTTCAACTCAGTATAGTTTGTAAAATTATCATGGGACGTTTAATACTTCAACAATTGTAAAATTTTCAATAGATTTATTGAAACGAGAGTTTAATGAGTATATTATTTTACAAAAAAGACCCATCAATTAGACACCAAGATCATGTAATCTAACTCTATTGGATTCTTTTTTGTAGGGTTATATGAAATCATTGGTTAATACTGATAAATCACAAACAACAGAAACATTAAGAAGCAATATTTAACGTGTAATTCATGAAATTGGATCACAATTATGTGAAAGGGTGACTAAAAATTGGATTAAACGAATTCACTATGTCAAACAAAGTCGTGGTGATTATATAAGTGAAATTGTATCCCATCATTAATGCCATAGAATATTCTTAGAAGTAAAAAAAAATAACTAATTAATTAAACACTTTTTATTTTATTTTTATTTAAACTTCTGAAGTGCTTATTGTAAAACCCTATATATACTGCTTAAAACATATTAATGTTACCAAGTAAAATATCAACTTCATTTTGAAAGTTAATTTGAACTATCTAACCTGAAATATTTAAAATCACTCATATCCCCAATAAAATCATTTAGTAATGTTTTCAGTACACAATTACAACTTATTATAATAAAATTAATACAAAATATATTTTTTCAGAGTGTTTTACCCCCTACCTTCTAAATTACTTGTTTTAGCAATGTATGGAACTACATTAACTTTTTTCATAAAATTTGTATTTCAGAAATTCTCGAGAAAATTCAAAAATGGCATTTTAACATCACGCCGTAGCCATATTTTTTGAAAAGTAGGAAAATATTAACAATTTTCAATGTTAGGTTGTTGTATGTGACTTGTCTGACTTTCTAATGATTTTTTAACATCTCTAACTTTTTAAAAATCATTTTTAAACTCTTAGAACTAATGACTCATACCAGATTAATTATGCATTATCAAAAATTTAAAACTGAAGTCGATGGAAAAAAATTCATATTATTTAAAAACGTATTCGTGAACGATGTTGAGATTGTCATGTATTTCGACTTCATGAACGTTCATCGATTTCATACGAATCTCGTGTACCACTCTTACATGTTCGTCTTACAAGCCCCTCGAATTGTCACAATTGAAACTGAGAAATAATAAAGTAACACACATATCAGTTACGTACGATAGCGTCGCATCCGTCCTCGTATCATAGACACATGTTTCGTTGACAATGCACACTTGAACTTAGACAGTTCAAGTGTACATTATTCCACCCTATGAAACACTGACTTCGACTGAAACTATCCACTAAGTTTTGCAGACGTTGGCACAACAATTTCCAGTCGAGTGACTAATGAATGTTTAAATCACATTCGAAGCTCTCTAATGAGAGAGCACGTATATAGATATACAAGTATGTATCCATACACACATTATATATATATATATATATATATATATATATATATTGAGTGTGAGAAATGATGGGAGAACGAGAGAGACGAAACGTGTCGTCGACCTCAAGCCTCCACCACCGATCCTCTTTGTTAACTTGTGAAAATTTTGTACGCAGCAATTCTACAGACTGCAAAATGTATTGTTTTTATCACTGTTCCTATTTATTACCATTTCAAATTAACGTTACGCCCGCGTCGGTATGATTCAAGTATCACTAACGAACAAGTTTGTACATGTCATCAAATCATATAGCGTGCTCATAGACACGGATACGAATAATTGGATCGTAGAAATACAATACACATATTTTCATAGTTATAAACGCATTAGTATATTATTTTATATATAGGGTTTTCCAATAATAATGTCAGAATTTTGACAGCTGGTGGCAACCATGTTTGAATTTGAGAAAAGTTGAAAGATGTTGATGATAATAGTGATTTTATATATACAAGATGTTTTTTTAAACGTAATAGAACTTTAAATTGTATCCCTATCAAAAATTCTATGTTACCTCAAAAAAACACCTTTATATAAAGGTAACCCTCGTTTTTCTAAAAAAAATGTCTTGTTATACGACACAAGGAACTAACGCAAAAAAGGGAGTTAGATTCTAAAAATTAAACAGAAAAACATACTACTATATTTTTATAATTAGAATGAATATATTTATTAAAGCAATTTTCATCAAATATATTGAATAATGTTTTCTTCGTCATCACCAATAAGCACCATTAACCGAAGGCGTTTTCTTTTTGACAAAATATCCTCATCCTCTAAACTTTCTTCAGCATTATCTTGAGTTCTATGCTCTACTTTTCGCAAAAAATCTGTTAATTTAGATTGCTTGCTTTTAGCTGAGAATAAAATCTGTAATTTTAGTTCTAGCGAAATGAAATGTCTTTGTAAAGGTATTTTTTTATTTCCGCCAGACAGTTTAGGGCTACAAATTAATTCACAAATTGAAAAACATAATTATCATTTCTAAAAAAGGTTGAACAATACACACCCGAAAATTTTTAATCTATATATATAATGTAATAAAAAGAAAAACACCAAATTTTAAAATGTACTTAATACTCCATGAACAAAATGGATTTCAAATTCTAATAAATTTCAAAATTCTACAAATAAATCTGATACGACATACACGCTCAAATGAAAAATTTTCAATGAGATATCTTGTGCACTTAAAAGCTCTTATTTCATTCCATGTTGTACGGGAATTTTCCTAATTTCGAATTTTATTCTTAAAAACTTTAAGCGTTATGCAGGGATTTATCTAATTCTCAAACCTTGTTATAGAAGTGCCGTGTTTTACGGGAGTTACCTGTATATATATATATATATATATATATATATATATATGTGTGTGTATATATACATACATGTTTGTGTATGTATGTATATAGAAAAATTATGATAAAGATGTTTCTTTAGGTTAGATAGAACTTTTGATAAGGAATCAATTTAAAATTCTATCACGCTTAAAAAAACATTCTAACTATGTAAAAAAATATTTATCTATTTTTTTAATAGACAAAAAAAATTCTTCACATAATCCCCACGTCTCATCCGATTAATACATCAACAGAATATGTAAATATCGTCTCATAACAGCTCACATAATTATTATCTAGCGGTGCGCAGTTCGAACTCCGAGCATAAACGTTTTTGTTTTTCCTAACGTCGCATTTAACGACGTATAAAGACTCCCGGTTATTAATATCTTGTATACATTTCCGCCGACATCTTGGGGTTAGGTTATTATCTGCCGTCGTCTGAACACGAGACGCTTTCGTTAATGAGAAAACTAGGTTGTTTATTATGTATCGTCGTTCGTTAACATCTAACGACTACAATTAGAACAGAAAATATGGTTTCCGTTCGTTTTGTTTCGATTTTTGAGACGTCGTTTATATATTTTCAGACACGGATCGGTTGAGCTCTCCGTAATCTGATTAGTGTCGATGTAATACGATTAAAGACTGGAAATTCAATCACGTGATTAATTCTTGAGCTGACTGTCGTCGACGCTTGTCTAATAGTTATTTAATTATGATTCATTAGTGGTCTTTGTTAGAACGATGGCGATTAAGATGCTTCATCTGAAGAATGGATACAAATACAGACCATAGAATCTAATATCCGTGACCTTGAACTTGAACTTTAACTAAAATGTTATCAAGACTGAAATTCATTACGAATTCCAGACAACTGCTTTCTCAATGAAGATGAGATACGGCGCGAAAACGGATTAGAAATCTTGACAGATTAGTAGATCAACTTGTTTAGCGTTTAAATACAAAGTGTTTTTGTTTGAATTTTTGATGAATGTTTGTCTGGGTAGAATGAATGTACATTATATTCAATATTTTTTATATAAAAATAAATAATAAATTTAGTAGTGTTTGTTTGGGAATTGTGATGAATTCACTTTAACACAAATGAATTTTAATCCCCAACACCATAATGGCTATAAAATGTTCAATAATCACTTATTGTTCACTTTTTATTTATAACAATAGTCGACTGATGTACATTTAAATTGCGATGCCATCATCGTCAGAGCCTTTTTGTTAAAAAAAATTAACAGAAAGCACAACAAACATTTTTAACAAAAAATCTCTTACGATGATGATATTTTTTTTCTAAACTCGCCTCGTATATTATTTAATATTAGTCCTCACTAGCATTTCGAATTTATAAAATCACGATTTTCCACCTTTGTTCTAAACTTGGCTAAGTGATTTATTCTATCTTTTCATTTAGACTATTCGTCCTGGAAAATCTATTTACCACTAAAAGACATTTTTTTCTCTATACTCATTCCATATTTCGCATTTAACTTACTCTGATTATATTCAAATAATCTTGTTACTGAAAACAAATCGAAATCTATTTTGTCAAAAAATACATCACTTAATTGTTTTCATTTCAAAATTAAAATTGCTATGATATTTTTTACATAAGTAAACTATCATCTCAACACCATATGATATTGAAAAGTGTTTAATTATTATTTATTATTCGCTTTATTTTTTTATTAGTTGATACGCATTTCGACAACAATACCATCATCATCAGAGCGTTGCGTTATAAAATTTGCTCTCTGATAATAATGGAATTGACGTTGAAATGTATATCCGTTTATTAATTAAAAAAGTGAACAATAAATAATTACTGAACACTTTTTCAATATTTATGGGGTGATAGGTCATTTTTATGAAAGTAAATTAGCGATAATTTCAAGACAGTGTTTTCATCTCTGTGTATAATATTTGAAAAAGTGTTCAATAATTATTTATTATTCACTTTATTTTTTTATTAACTGATATGCATTTCGACAACAATGTCATTATCATCAGAGTATTGTGTTATAAAATCTGTTCTTATAATAATGGAATTGTTGTTGAAATATGTATCAGTTAATTAATTAATAAAAATGAAAAATCAATAATTATTGAACACTTTTTCAATATCTTCTGGGGTGACAGTTTATTTGTATAAGAGTAAATTCGCGATAATTTCAAAATAGTGTATGATCTCTGTTTACAGTGTTTAAAAAAAGTTTTCAATAACTATTTATTATTCAATTTATTTGTTTATTAGCTGATAAACATTTCGATGACAATGCCATCATCATCATAGTATTGTGTTATAAAATCTGCTCTTATAATAATGGAATTGTTGTTAAAATGTGTATCAGCTTATTAATTAAAACAGTGAACAATAAATAATTATTATATAATTTTTCAACATCTTCTGGAGCTATAATTCATTTGTATAAAAATAAATTCACAATAATTTCAAAACAATTTTATGATTTCTGTGTACAGTTTTTAGAAAAACTGTTCAATAATTATTTTGTTCACATTCTTTGTTTATCATCTGATATGCATTTCGTTAACAATACCATCATCAGATTATTGTTTTATAAAATCTTCTCATTGATAAAAAAGAAATTGCTGTTAAAAAAATACACATGAACTTATTAACAAAAAAAGTGAATAATAAATAATTACTGAACAATTTTACAATATCTTGTGGTGTTTGAGTGATAGTTTATTTGTGTAAAAATAAATTCGTTACAATTTCATACAAATGTCATGATCTCTATTTACGATATATAGAAATTCAGTCCATCTGGTGATAATAAACTGAATTCTTGTATATCATAAAACCGGTTACCTCAACTACGTTGAATTTCAACCTTGACATCGTACCAAATTCGATTAAAAAATATCACAGAGCTACAGGCAAGAATGTCAATCGTCCAAAATCGAATCTAGACTGATTGACAAAAGGAGACTGGAATGTTATCCATTTCCATTGATCAGACGTCCAGTTTCCAGATAGATAAATCATGTCGATCGTTCAATATTCGATCCAATGTATGCACACGCCTTCGAAATAGTTTCATAATGACTCCAGTACAAATATTTTAATCGTCCGACCGATTTGCATTGTTATTCCATTCTTCGTATCAAAAAAAAAAACGAACATTCAACAGTAAACGTTTTAAAAAATGTGACAGCGAGCCAGAGAAAAAACGGCTCGCGCTCTCGACCACGCTTCGCGTCACGTTGACTGCAATAAGTACACGTGCTGCGCGCACACGTGACACGTGAACGTTTTTTAATACTGTACAAGAAGTTAATAATGCGGCCGTAATCGAAACATTCCGCCTACGTACTATAAACGATTGTGGATCGACGGTAATCGATGGCGATTATGTGACAATTAAACGGACTTGTCGGTTGACATTGTCCACGTTCGTCGCGTATCATATTATTATCTGTAATTAGTGTACGCACATAAAAACGGGTTCTTTTTTTAATGGCAATTTGTGGTTTAATCGATTCGAATTTTTATACGCGCGTTTTGTTATTGAAATCACTACAAAAGCCTACGTACAATGAATATAAAATGATTTGTACTATTTTGATTTACAGCATATGCCCGAACAACAATGAAATTAAATCAATAATATATATATATATACAGGGTGGCACAAATAAAATTAACTGATAATAAAAAAGAGTAAACGATAGTAAATAAGTAAATGTATTTATAAATCCTTTAATTTCATTCGGACCATCCTGTAGAATAATGATGATCTGTACGATATTCATAGCTCTATTTCAATACTATAGATTATTTGAAATTTCAGCAAAATCTAAATTTTTTTTCGAGAATTTCTTTATCATCTCAATTATTTTTTCCTCGCACTTGTTAAGTTGGCCAAAAAATAATATCAGATCTTTGCAATAGATGGAATTTTTATATTTTTCAATATAAAACACCATTCCTAACCTATAAAATATATACATATTTTGATATCTGACTCTTCAACGAATTATTTATAAAAAGCGTTATGTTTGGTTAAGTTTTCTTGATTGATCTTGTACTGAAACTCTCGACCACATGTTTTAAGAAAATCATTCCAGAAATTGCAGAAGTTGCAATATGAAACTCTTCCTAATTTGCCATTCTAAAAACAGATTACCACTTATTTAAATATTTGGATCATTTTTAGCAGAGAAAAATATGACACAACGACTAAAAATTAAAAAATTGCAGTTCTCTACTCGTCTGGAACAAAAATGAGCAATTTTTGTGTAGAGCGGTGATACGTGGAATGAAAAATGAATTTTATGTTATATTTATCATCTATTTACATAATAGCTGGATGCTGAATAGATGATAATTTGTGTGCCAAGATCAAACCTTCATCTAAAGAACATAATAATGATTTTTGGTGGTCTGAAACCTCAATTATTTATTATTTGTTTTTGAAATTTTTAATACTGGCAAATATACATACTGTTCCTAGCTGGATAAAGAAAATAGACCAGCAATTACGTATAAAATAACTTAAACTGATCAACAGAGATGGAATTATACTGCTTCATAACAATACTTAACCAAATATGTCAAAAATAATAGTCCAGAAATTGTAAAAGTTGCAATATGAAATGTTTTTTTTATCCATTACATTCACAAGACCTTTAATTAAGGGATTACCATTTTTTAAAACATTTAGATTTTTTGGCAAATAAAACAGCAATCAAAAACGTCTTCGAGGATTGATCAGACTTCTTGTTAACGGTGTGCCATTTTTTCCAACACTTGAATCATTTTTGGGTAAAAAAACAACAAAAGAACAGTAATCAAAAATGTTTTAGAGAATTCATCAGATCTCTTGTTAACGGTTGACCATTTTTTCAAACACTCCGATCATTTTTTGTTAAAAAAAAATTAACAAGAATCAAACACGTCTTCGAAAATTCATCAGACCTATTTTTAACAATTTGCCATTTTTTAAAACATTTAGATTATTTTTTGGCAAAGAAAATAGCAATCAAAAACGTCTTCGAGGATTGATTAGACTTCTTGTCAACGATGTACCATTTTTTCAAACACTCGAATCATTTTTGGATAAAAAACAACAACAAAACAGTCATTAAAAATGTTTTCGAGAATTCATCAGATCTCTTGTTAACGGTTTATCATTTTTTCAAACACTCCGATCATTTTTATAAAAAAAATTAACAAAAATCAAACACGTCTTCGAGAATTCATCAGACCTATTGTCAACAATTTGCCATTTTTTTAAACACTCGGATCATTTTTTGCCAAAAAACATTTAACGAGAAAATATCAATCAAAAACGTCTTCGAGGATTGATCAGACTTCTTGTTAACGGTGTGCCATTTTTTCAAACACTCGAATCATTTTTGGGTAAAAAAACAACAAAAAAACAGTAATCAAAAATGTTTTAGAAAATTTATCATATCTCTTGTTAACGGTTTATCATTTTTTCAAACACTCCGATCATTTTTTGTTAAAAAAATTAACAAGAATCAAACACGTCTTCGAGAATTTATCAGACCTCTTGTCAACGATTTGGCATTTTTTTAACACTTAAATCATTTTTTGGTTAAAAAAATGTCAACAAAAAAACAGCAACCAAAAACATCTTTGAAGAATTTCCCAAGTGTGAAAATTTAGTATTATACAGAACTGTCGTAATTTTTTGTATCTTTGGACGAAATATATTTCTTCCCATAGTTGTTATTTTAATTAATAATTTTTTTATTCAAAAAAATGACATTTGATTGATATTTCATTAAAAATTCAGCCATTTTATATGCAACAGACTAATATAATGTGGCCTAAATGAAACCAAAGACTTTGGACATACATTTACTTCTTTATTATCATTTAATATCCTCTAATGTCATTTAGGCCACTCTATATAACCATATATTATACAATAATAATATACAAAAAAATCTATGAAACTAACAGATTTGTATTTATTATTTATATATAACAAAAAATTGATCGAAATATACTTTCACTTGCTATACAATACTATTCAACAGTTAATATTGATATTGTCTAATTATTAAATTAATTACACGTCGCTGGAACGAAATCAGGAAAGCTTCTACCGCGCTGATGCAAAAAAAAACTCATCGCTGTGATGTAAATACAAACGAACGTGTTAAAACTTACATACAGCATCTATCAAAAAACCTGACAGTAATTACCGTCTTATAAATTACATACATTATCATCACTTATACCGACCTGTACATTAGCTGCGAATTAATAGACGTATTTGTAACATTCGATTGATACAAATATACCTGCTTTTATTGGATTCTTTTTTTGCTCGCGCGGATCCCCGTACGGCTTTCTTTAAACGAATAGCAAAAGTACTTAATTGGTGTATTTTTCAATGCTCGTTCCGGTAATTTCTGTACTGAAAGTAAAAACGGACCGACGAATTAATAGACATGTTACATCCGTACTGTCAGAAACATTAATACCAAATTACTTTTTTGCCAGTTTTCGAGAGTGAAACGTACCATCGAATCGGGTAATTAAAAGTAAACAAATCGTTTTAAAATTCTGAAGAATTTAAAAAGTTCATCGATCTAATAGTATAGGATCATCCAAATGTGACGCCTAGATATCAGCACTGTATAATTTTCACACATCATATCTTTTCAAATGATATAATAAGTATTTTTGTTTAAGTAGAAGGATACAATTTTAACCATAAATAGGTCTATATTGCAGCAACGTATTTAAATTATTCAAATTTATTATAAAAATGGGCGTTCTTGGAAAAATACCGATCGCAAAAATCGTGATCTTTTTGGTGTAAATAATCAGCTAAATCAATCTTCAATTCAAAGATTAGTGAAAAAATAGAAAAACTGATTGTGTTGTTGATAAACCAAAAAATGGAAGATCAAAAATTATACATACAAATGAAAATATTGCTGCTGTAAGTGAAAGGGTTGAAATTGAATCGACAACACAAGAATTGGACATATCTTAGTGCTCTTTATAGAGGATTTTGCATAAAGATTTTTATTTACACGCATACAAAATTCAATTAACCCAAGAATTGAAATAAAGAGATCATTTACAACGTTTTTATTTCACTAGTTGGATTTTTGACCAATAAACATCAGATCCATTGTTTTTAAGCAAAATTTTCTTTAGTAATGAATATCATTTTACAATGGATGAATTTGTTGTTTTTTAATCATTTTATATTATATTTTTGGTTGATAAGCAAAATGTTTATATCTAGGATGATGGAAATCCTCATTTCATAAAAAATCTCTACATCAACAAAAATTACTGTTTGGTATATATTTTGGGAAAATGGAATCATTGGACCATTTCTTTTGAAGATAATGCTGAAAATGCTGTTACTGTGAATTCTGGACAAACATAGTAACTAAAAGGACATGCAAAAGATAGTTTGAGAACTTAAGGATAGAAACTTTAAACTTAAAAACGACCCACACTCTGGAAAACCATTTGTGATCCATGATGATATTTTTTGGAGCATTTTGAAGTAAATCCCATTTCATATTCATGTACAAATATGGAAGATTGAGTACCATATGAATTGAGTGCTGGGAAAAGACATGATTTTATAATCATTTGTTCGTCTCTACTTTCATACAATGAAAATTAACTATTTTTGGAACTACTCGTAATTGGAGATGAAAAGTGGATTTTATATGAAAATGTAGTGAGAAATAGAGCATACTCCAAAGCTAGAACCTGAGTTTAAGTGGAAAAAGAGAATTTTGTCCATATGATATGAGAGAACCAATTTCTTATGAATTTCTAAAACCAAAAAAAAGATTAGTTCTGCAAAATATTTTCAACAATTGGACAATTTGAATAATGAACTTAAAAAATAATCTATCTTATATCATAACAACTCAAAGCTACATATTAATTCAGCAACCCAAAAAAAAAATTGAATTTGGTTTGAAAATTCAAAATTACCCAGAATATTCTCCAAATATAACACCTTCCAAATACTATTTATTTTTGACTGTACATTTTTTTTAAATAAAAAATTAATAAAGATTGAAATGTGAAAAAGACAATGAATAAATTGTCAGTTTCTAAGGACAAGTCATTTTATCGGAAAGGAATTCAAAATCTTTCAACAAGATGAAAAAATTGTTACTATTAACGGAAATTACATTTTTAATTAAATATTAATAAACAGTATATAAAAAATATATTTTGCTGAAAAACGAAGAGAACTTTTCGATACAACTATTATTTTTTAAAAAAAATCTTAAACACGAAACAAGTAGTTGGAAATATAACTCAAAACTTTTTATACGTCTCTCGAAAATTTTTAGTGACTAATAGTTTAGATGGTACTAGTAATAACAACAATAAATGTACAAATCAGGAACATGCAAGGAGTGTTTGATTCGTTCGCGAGTTTTTTTAACTTATAAAAAAGTTTTTCATAATATTTCCACTCATATGAACTGTTGTTTTGCTGCAACGTTATCGAACTTATCTTGAAAAATACAGTTTTCAATCTACAGATAAATAAAAGAACAACTCTTTGTTCTCTACACATCCAATATATATATATATATATATATATATATATATATATATGTATTTGTATTTGTGTATGTTTACTTTTAAAATACAAAACGATACTAGCGAAATGAAAATATTTCCAAGCATCCGTTATTCACTGAAGTGTTCAGAGAAAATGTTCGTAACCGTCGTCTCGGGATTCAATTAATTAAATATCATCATCGAACGAGTTCGATTCACATTGATCCATCTCGAGTTGTTCTTCCGTTATAGACGACATCTGTCTGTTCGAATAGTCAAGCATTTCTTTTGAAGTGTTGACAAGACTCGTCGTTGAAATATTTTTCAGTACACACGTTCCACTTTTAGTTATTTGTATGAAATAAATATAGAACGTTTTTATTTACAGATATGAGTCTGAGAATCGATTTATATTATTTTTAGAAAAATTCCAGTGGGGTCGTTTGCAGGAATTCAAGCAGGTATAAGATTTTTCTTTGGGTCTCTTTTTGAGATTAAGTATGGAGAAATGTAGAGTATTAATGTGGAAATAAATTAACACTGAAGATTAATTGTTAGTATCACATTAACGAATGACTTGGTATTGGCTCACTCAAGTACCAACTTCCAGGTAGCATCACACTACCCAAATACTTCTTTGGAATAGATATCTGAGTGAATCAATACCAAGTCACTCGTTAATGTGCTATTAAGAATTAAATCTAGAGATATTCTGACAATATGTCGTGAGGATTCCAGTTGAATAAATAATTCAACACTTAAGATTATTCTAGTTGTGGTAAAACAAACGTTTCTGATCTGCCATCGAAATGTGCAATAACTTATTGTTATTATAAACAAGAAAAATGAACAATAAGTAATTATTAAATATTTTGTGGTGTAAGGAGTGATAAATAATTTGTGACAATTTAATTACCTAAGATCCCTAAACAATTATGTATAATCTGTTATAATAATGTCTAATAGTAAGATTATTTCTAATGAATGAATAATTTAATCAAAAATTTGGAGGAAAAACTCACGGTATTTGATTTATATATAAAAAAGTGAGAATTCTAACATTTGGGGTAACCAGTTTAGTAACTGTTACAAATGAGACTAAAGAATAGTCAGTTATAGTAAGCAAATAAATTTATATCTAAACCCTTTAGTCTCGTTTAAATCACACTATAAAAAGCACCCTTACATACAATTAACCCGTTCGCTACCAACGTCACATATATGTGACAACACAGTTTTCTTACCTGAGCCCGGCGTTACAAACATGTAACGAGTGTTCATTATCAGTTTATGATAACTGTTTGTACTAAATCGTGCTAAAAAAACAATAAAATAGATACAGTATGTTATTTGTCTGCCGATAATTACATTTTTAATCATTTAAAACGTTATAAATAATCACAAAAAAGTAATAAAAATTTGGTATCATATTTAAATAATAAAATGTCTGGGCTATGGTGGCGGTTTTTTCCTGAGACCCTGGTAACGAACGGGTTAAGAGATGTAATTTTGTAGTTAAAAAAAAAACACGAATTGACTTCAAAGAGGATTTTCTTGAATACTGCGAAAGTGCATAAAATCCAGTTACAAGCTACCACAGTACTAAATAAAGTACTATTTCCATTTTAAACTATTGATTGCTTTGAACTCCCTATACGAAATCCACCAATTCTTTCAACACAACTCAACTCCCAACAACTCCACCCCACCCCCTCCTCCTATCACATTGCAACATTGTTCAGTATACCTTAACTGAACCGTACATTATTCGTCTAACAAGCAATCGCACATCAAATGATGTACAGTTGGGGATTTGCCACGACCGCCGACCGACGTCGGTCTCTGTGAAATTGTGCGAAACAACGAGACGACGAAAATAGGACGACGCGAGAACGAAGAGGCGTGCACGAGCGGAACGCTAACAAATCGTACTTTATCTGACAAACAATTTCTTATATTCTTGACATTGTCTACAATAAATTTTAAAGTATCGGCTCCGAGCAATCTTGTTATACGTGTTACTGATAAACGCGACGGCACAGAACCACCGGCAGGCAAGCGCGCAACGGACGCTCTGTGCCGAAGTGCCAAAAAGTCTTTTGCGGTGGTCCGATTTGGCGTCGAGGCGGCCGGCCGGACGACGGCGGACGTACGTTTAATCTGACGCTGGTGGCGGTTGAGAAACATGTTCCACTTATAACTTGTTTTTTCTTAATACACACACACACCCACACACATATATATATATATATATATATATATATATATATATATTTGAGAAACAAGACGAGAAGAGAGAACGAGGAAACGACCCACAAGACTCGTTCATTGTATTTTCTTTTTGATACGAAGAGTTAGAGATAAGCAAATAAAATATATGTATTCTCAGGTGGATGTATCTCACAATACTCAAACGTACATTAACTTTTATATACATTTTTTCCCAAACAATACAACAAAACGTAAAATAAATTACTTTTTTCCACTATTTGTATAAAACTGTGACTAATTCACTAATATACAAATTACATCACTCACCCCAGCAACAAAAACTTTTAAGCAATCAGTTATTGTTTATATAGGGTTTTTCAATAAGCGCTTCAGAATTTTAAATGGAAATAAATTAAAAAGTATTTCACTAATTAGTTATTTATTTTTTTTATTTGTAAGAATATTCTATGGAATTAATGATGGAATATAATTTCACTCATATGGCTACCACGATTTCGATTGACATAGTGCATTGGTGTAGTTCAATTTTTAGTCATTCTTTTACCTAATTGTGGTGTAATTTCATAAATTACACGTTGAATGTTTATTTTTAATGCTTCTGTTGTTTGTGGTTCATCAACATAAAACAACGATTTCACATAACCCCCTAGAAAATAATCCAATAGGGTTAGATCATATGATCTTGGTGGCCAATTGATGGATCCATTTCGTGAAATAATGGACTTATTAAACTTTTGTTTCAATAAATCTATTGTTTTCGTAGAGTTGAAACCATATATCGAGCAAATCATTTGTGGCAAAAAATTTAATCATCATTTACTGTAATGTGATCTCCAGCTTTATTTTGAAAAAAATATAGTCCGATGACACCACCAGACCAGACAGTCACTTTTTGTGGATGCAATGGTATTTGTTCAATGACTTGTAGATTTCTTTCACTCCGAATTCTGCAATTTCGTTATTTAGTGTTAGTGGCCGTAACTTTCACGAAGGGTACGATAAATTTTATAAACCGAACATTGATTTTTATAATAAGTTTTACGGACCGAATATAGATTTTTATAATTTTTTACAATTTCTAAACATTTTTTAAGTATGAAACGTGCCATGATAATTTGTCAAAGTATATTGAATTGAAATGTCAAAATTAACTTTAAAAAAAATTCAAAAATGTCTACCATCTGCTGTCAAAGTTTTCACATTCTTATTGGAAACTATATTATTAATTGATGACATTTTGATGGTCATGTCGTCATCGTTAGCAGGCTTTTTTATAACATAATTGGTTATGAAGATATGGTTCATTAATTTGTTGTGTTTTATCGTTAGTAACATCTTATAGGTTAATTAACTTTAATTTTTTTATAAATAAATTAATATCTGATCCAATTTTAATTTATTTACGAAATGATTTTGTTATTGCATGAATTAATCACTTATTCCACAATAATTTCTTCAATCATTAATACAATGTAAAAATGGATTTTTGGACGAATAAAATTATTTTAAGTGAAAAATACAAATGTTATTTCAATCTCAAAATAGTCAAAACTTTTTTAGTTATCTAACATTAACCTATATACTATTTTAAAATTTAATTTGTGGGAGTTAAATTTTTAGGATAAGTATTATTTATTCTATTTTAATTTTATTTAAAATGTTTAAAATATGTTTTATTATTTCAATAATCCAGAGTTTTAATTAATGTCAATGTCAAAATGTGATTTTAAAATAACATTTCAATAAATTGATTTATATTCATTTATTGTAAATTGATAGTTCTTTGAAATAATATTATTAATGATTTGAGATTTTAATTGAAATGAAAGTATTGTATAGGGTCATCCAAATGTGACGCCTATATATATATATATATATATATATATATATATATATATATATATATATATATATATATTATCTAGGAATTTTTTTGATGACCCTATATTTTGGATTAAAATGTTTTTTTAAAAAAAAACTACAAGGGTTTTTCGAATATAAATGAGAATTCAGTTCCCTTCCCTACCCCAATTAATCTGTGTCGTATGTCGATTTTGATTTCTCAAATATTCGAATCAATATATGTTCAAGTTCGTGACTAAACGTTTACTATATATGTACAAAATATACAAATTCTGTACGCGTACGTACAAAACATTTAATGTGCAGTATGAACTTTTCCAAACACAAAGTAAAATCAATACACGCACCCCAGTGGCTCAAGATCATACTCACCACCCTAGCCACACATGCATGTATGTTCGGAAGTTGGAATATTTCGATGGAGGTTACTATGTTCGATCTTAATGCATACACACACACACACAATCATTTATATATATAAATATATATATATATATATATATATATATATATATATATACTTAACCATTATTCATTGAATTATAATTGGTTATGTAGATATGGTCCATTAATTTGTTATGTTTCCTGTTATGTTTTGTCGTAGTAAACAAATAAACAGGTCGGTAGGAGTTGCTTAACGCCCTTCGGGCCTTACATACATACATTTTGTACGTTTTGTTAAAAGATATATATGTACGTGCTTTCTATGCTCTCATATTGAGTTAATCTTACATTATTTTCATATATATATATATATATATATATATATATATATATATAGGTGGCCATAAAGAGGCCCAAATGAAAATAAAGAATAGTAATTTATAGTAAACAAATAAATGTATATCTAAACCATTCAATCTCATTTGGGCCGTACTCTCTCTCTCTCTTCATTTCTCTCTCTCTCTCTCTCTCTCTCTCTCTTTATATATTTATGTATATATATATATATATATATATATATATACACGAGACGTATATATATATATATATAGCCGTATTGTTAAATTATATTTTAAAATTTAGTTTCCTTACTTTTTTACCATAATTATCAAACGGCCCTCGTATATATACAATTGAGGATTGTTTGATTATAAGTGAAAATTTGTTTTCATTTATTTTGTTCACATCCGATAATGTGTGCTTCCATTCCTTACCTTTTTTCTTTTTTCTTCAATCTTACTTAAATATCATAAAAGCAACTGACTGCTGAGATAATATAGGTACAATTTGGTACTGTTTTCTTATTTTAACATGTCTGAACAAAACACAACGAACTATGACACAGATTAATTAAGACGGAAAAAAGAACAAAATTCTTCTTTGTATTTAAATCACCTTCGTACATCCCTTAATTGTTCCTTTTACAAAATTTATATTTTTATGAGCTTTGTCTTTCAATTTAAAAAATAATATTAAACTTTCGTTTCTGAACTTTCTGAAAGTTTTTCGAAAACTACTAAAATACAAATTTTATAAAATGAATTAATAGTTCTCTGTATAATATTAAACAGAAGCCAGTTCGAGGGATGATGAGTAAAATGGAAACCTCTTGTTTTATAAAAATCATATTTTTGAATAGACATATTTTTCTAGAAAAAAAATGTCCATCACATAATAAAGAAAATTGTAATGTAATCCTGAGATATTTACCTGAATCAGATGTTATAATTTTTTAAAAAAAATTCATTGAAAAAAATCAATGGACAAATTTAATCTATTGATATTTGTATGGGCTTTGCTTATAATATGGTCATCCAAATGTGACACCTAGATCTGTGTTTTATTAAAAAGAAACTATATACATATTTCCCTATACACCACATGTTTCTTTTTAATAAAACACAAATCTATGCGCCACATTTGGATGACCCTAAATTTGAAATATTTTAATAATCATTATTAAAAATATATAATTTCTAAGGAAATAAAATAAGTTATCCTTTTGTATTTTTTTTAAATATATTTTTGTCATTTTACAACCCTAAATCTGTATACAAATTTATAAATCAATTTTATATAACATCTCTGAAATATTTTAATAATCATTATTGAAAATCTATAATCTAAGGAAATAAAATAAGTTATCCTTTTGTATTTTTTTAAATATATCATTTTATATCTGTATACAAATTTATATATATATATATATATATATATATATATATATATACATTAAAAATAAGTCGACCACATTACGAAACAAGTCAGAGGATCAAACAGGGTACAAAAGTGACAGTGAAACAGGTATATAAATCCCGATCAGGATATTAGTGTCGCCCGTCTGACTTTTCGCTAATTGACATTTGCGACAAAGTTTTACGGGTTAGATCTGTCACACGTCGCTAAAGTCGGATGAATTGTGATTAATAATATCGAATTGTTTTCTAAACGAATTAGTCGAAGGTCGTCAGCATTCAATTTAGTACAATTAACGCGCTCGGATTGTAAACGACGGGTCGTGCGTTCGACTGTCGGAAACTGTCCTCTTGATTACGACAGCTTTCTCGAATCGTCTTTCGGTTCGCTTCTCTCTCTTTCTCGTTCGCTCCTATTCCCGTTTAATACGTTTCGCGTGACAGACGTATTATTGTTCGATAATATACATGTAAATCGGGATATTTGTTTATTTTTAAGCCGTATAATCGGTCGGTCGTAATAATTACTGTAACGAAAAAACTATTAGTCATTTGACAATGATTCGGCTTATGTGCGATCAGTGGGATAGATACGTTTCGAATCGCGGTTAAATTCCGCCGAAACACTAGATACGTATCGATGACGGTGGATTATGCGGTCTTAAAGGATTTAATAGAAAAAAAGTATGTCAAAATAATTGCTTATTGAATACAGATACGTTTCAGAGATATACTCGGACACGAGAATCGATACGACATGTAGTAATCGATCGGTTGTGTTTTGCAATCTGACCGAAATACAAAAAATTGTTTTCTTTAATTACTGACAAGTTCAGGTTCACATCTCAATATGTGACAAGTACATTGTGAAAGTGATGAAAGAAAATAAACTGAACGGTGTACATAAATAAATATATTTCTGTTTTGTATTCAACGCATTTTTTAGTATTTTTACCAAAAAATGTGTCCTCAACTCTATTAAAATTTTATAAAAGTGCTCAATAATCACTTATTATTCACAGAAATTAATTATCACCCTTAACCACTTGCGCTGGAATGATGTGCTATGCACGTCGACTGTTATCTGTACCAAATACCGATATGACGTGCATAGCACATCGTGTGATCTTTGCTAAGTATAACATCGGAGTTCAGTTAGCAAATGTCACACTTTTGTTTTGAAGGCATACAAGTGCGTTTTTGTAGAACTTCATTAATTTTAAATATTTTCATTGAATAATAATCAACTAACTACAATACACAATATTTTTTTTATTATTATAAAGAACTATTTTATCCAAGAATTATTTTATTCTGATGAAACAGGTATCGTTAATTTGTTTAAAAGTGAATTTCCAAAAACAATATACACTAATTATTCACTTTATTATATTCACTATATATATATATATATATATATATATATATATATATATATATATATATATATATATATATATATATATGTGAATATATAATGTGTGTGTATAAATTCTTATCAAGTTGTTAATTTAAATATATGTGTGTAATACATAAAATTAAACAATCTCGATAAACATTCGCAAGTCATTCTTAAATAAATACAAATTTGATCAAATCTGGGACAAAAATTACATTTAATAAAAACAAGTTTTGCAATTATTATAAAAAGTTGATTGCAATAAATCAATATACGTTCGACAACGATAATAAATAGTGAATTAATAAGCTAATAATAAACCGTACTGATTAAAAAGTAATTAAAAATAATAAACGATAAAATAGAGAATATATATTATAAAGCGATACGTTTTTAACTTAACGTACTGTCGATTCATATATAGTTCTCGAACGTTATGTGTATAGACTGAGTGAGAATTAGCTCTCACAGTACGAACGCGACATGGCTGTTGTAAGATAGGCCTGGTAGCACGCAAAAGCATACTTACCTGGCACAGAGGTTACCGTGATCAACAAGGCGGTTCCTCCAGAGTGAGGCTCTCCCATTGCACTTCGGCTGGGCTGACCTTTGCGATTATCCCTAATGTGGATAACTCGGGTGCATAATTTTTGGTAGTCGGGACTGCGTTCGCGCTCTCCCGGCGATAATATTAATACAAACATATTTGAAAACACAAATGAATTGACTAATGCATATTTCAATGATGTCTGTCTTCATCATCATCTGAGCTTTGTATTAAAGTCTAGATTTCTGTTAAAATCTCTGTAAAAATAGATTTTAACAAAAAGCTCTGATGATGATGAAGACACCATAAAAATGCATCATCAGCCTATTATAATAATTACAGATTATATAATTATAAATAAATAATAAGTGATTATTTGAACACTTTAAATTATTGTAGTGTTTGGGGGGTTAAAATTCATTTGTGTAAAGTGAATCAGCCACAGTTCCAAAACAACAAATAAATATTAGAAAACTTTAACTCGGGAATAACAAAATTTGTTATTGAATTTTTTTTAATATTTGTTCAATTTCATTTTATCTTTTATTTTTATTCCAATTATTAATAATAAATAAACTTTTGTTTTTATAATTAAACTTTTTAAATAATTGCCTTGTTTATTTTTTAAACAGCCAACTAATGTATCTATGCATCAGTTATTATTGAATAACAAATCAAATTATGGAACAATGACCTAAAAACATAAATAATTCAATACAAATCAATAAATTAGTAAAAATTATACAAAAACAAGTAAACTAGTTAGTTGAGTTTAAACTGAATTACATATTTTTTTAAACAAATTATTTACTTCCAATCAGTGTTTTGCACAATTGATTTTTTAATTGATATGTTTTATATTTATTTATATTGTATATAGGGACAACCAAATGTAACGCCTAGATTTGTGTTTTATTAAGAAGAAACATATGTATAGGGTGGTATATAGAGAAACATGTGTATAGTTTGTTTTGCTTCTTTTTAATAAAATGACACGATTTTGAACTCAATGAAACATTTATGTGCGGTTTTAGATTAATTATTGTATGTAAAAAAAATTAATGAACGACAAAAGTTTTAGAACTAAATAATCATTAACTATGAAAGCATCAAACTCTGTAAATGTTAATAATTTTATTTAGCTGAAAATATTCTCAAAAGATTATTTATAAAATGAAAATAAAAAAGAGAATACAAGCTTTTTAAATGAGTAGGAGGAGGAACATTAATACATACATACATACATACATATATATATATATATATATATATACACCCGTCCCTCAATTTACGCGAGACTTTTTTACGCGGAACTTTTTATACGCGGTCAGATAGATTTCATTTTATATAATTTTTCATTGAATTTATTATATATCAAAGTAACGCAAATTCTTACTTGAACGTATAAAAGCACGATATAAATATATAAAAGGTTGATTGTTTTGAATTACAGTAGCGATAGTGACATCGAATAAAATTTATCTACTTTTGTTTTCTAAAACGTTAAACTATGAGAAATAAATATGTGTTTCTACAACTTTACTAGCTTTTATTTCCAATATTTTTTCTATTGTACTGACAGACTCAATTTACGCGATTTTCATTCGCGTAAAACAAATCCACGTGGAACCGATAATCGGCGTAAATTGAGGGACGGGTGTATATATATATAGATATATATAAGTGTTCCAAATGAAACTGAAAGATTTAGAAAAATATTTACTGCTTTTTTATTATTTACTAATAATAGTAAGTAAGTAAATGTATATCTCAATCCTTTAATCTCATTTGAATCACCTATATATATATATATATATATATATATATATATATATATATATATATATATATATATATATATATATATATATATATATGAATGTAGTTTGTATAATCGAAACGTACGACAATAAAAGAAAATAAGGCAAAGAGGATGAATATTTGGAAAAATCATACATTTCGTCGATCATAACCTATAAAAATTTAATCAAACTTGATCATACGGAATCCAATATATATTTATACATCCCTGTTCCTTTACATTATATATATATATATATATATATATATATATATATATATATATATATATATAAATTTGAATGTATAATAGTGGACGGAAGGTCAAAAAACTATCATCATTGTTGAAGACGATCGCAGATGATCTAACAATGTGTGCGGTTTGTATGCAAAGGTTGGAACGTCGTCGATGATTGGCCTCATCAAAATGCACATCTCATGTAAAGATAAAGATTGTTATTTAGTGTCGATGCTGTCCCGTAGTCGAGAACCAATTCCCGTTCGAACGGGTCGCGACTCCACTTCGCACAATACGACGTGTATTAGATCGAATATATATATATATATATATATATATATATATATATATATATATATATATATATAAGGGTTGGGGTTACTATACTGCATTCTGGACACATCCGAAAGCTGTTATGTTTGCATCACGACATTCTCAATACATAAACGATAAATTCTGAAAAGTTATGAACCAGAAATCGTTTAGGAAACTAGACTAGCGGAAACATTTTTGTTTAGAAAACGTATTACTCTAAAGCCTTGCTAGAATAACATTATCAGAATGTGCTAGTTTTTTTTTCTGTATAGCTTTTTGCACAAATGAATTATTTGACACTGCAATACCACATGGTTTTATAAAACCGTCCAGTAATTATTGTTTGTTGAATGTTTAATTGTACTGAATGGCTAATTCGAATTTTAGTACCTATGTCGTAAGAATCAAAACTATATTTGCTAGTTGTTTTTTTATTCTTTTGTACAAACGAATATTTTTAATTCCATAAAACTATCTATTAATTATTATTTGTTGAATTTTTAATTGCACTGAATTGCTAGTTCGCATTCCAGTACCTACGCTGTAGTTATCAGTACTATATCTAATAAATTCATCAAAATAAATATGATATATATATATATATATATATATATATATTTATTTATTTATACATATATATGTAATATGCATGAACGTAATTTATCTATACGACCCTTTAGGCCTTTAATAAAAAATTCTCATTATAAACGTATCGACGTACTTTTCATGATTTGAACATTTTAATTACCTTTGACGTTTAGAAAATATTCAAATAACATAATATACTAATAATTAATTGCTACGCCGACATACAAACATGTACGGACGCCATCTTGTTGCTTTTTGACGCGCGTTGTCATGGTAACGGAACATAAAGTTGTTTGGGATCGTTTTAGTTATGAAGATAATTGCAATCGTATTGTGGTTTGCGGTGTTTGTGTACGTACGAGAGTTTTTTTTCATTCGTTATTTAATAATATTATATTATTATTGAGGTCGGGACTTTAAATTATTTTTTTATTAATTATTTCAGCATATTATTTAGAAATAATATATATTTTTTATATCTCGGACAATTGTTGATATCTCAATTTGTAATTAATTTGGATATTGTTGTTTTGTTACGTTGATATCTTGTATATATTCTTTCAACTATAAGTTATTTCATACCTATTTCTCTAACAATGTCAAATATTGTATCATCATATCAGTTTATATAAGCACACTGTTAATGTTAATAACTTATGGCTAAAAAAAATCACATATATTAATGAAAATCTCATTAAATATTATCATTCACTTATAATTCAATCTTACTCACCACCCCAAACAAACGAACTGGTAATTTTTTTATTCAGAGTATACTCCTTTAAGCAGAATTTACATACTATGTACATACCACAAGTGGTTTATATCATCATCATCAGTCTCTCTATCCGCTGCTGGATAAACCTCTTCCAAAATTAAAATTAGAAATTTAGTTTAGGATTCCATTTTAACTTGAACATCTTAAAGATAGTGCCCGAAAATTAAGAAAAGAAAACAATTCTTCTATTAAGATATGATCTCAAGCACAGGACTATGAAGATAGAAGTTGGCTCTTATATAATTGCTCTTTTAGAAACACCAGCTCAGTCTCCAAATCTAAATATTATTGAGAATTTATGGATTTACTTAGAAAAACATTAAAAAAATATTCAATATCTAATCAAAATAAACTAAAAAGAGAATTAGCCGAACAATAAAAAAAATTGGCAATTTAATTGGGGAGAGGGTGGAATTGAGCATTTCTTTTGACAAAAATTAATAAAGTCTATGTGTAATCACTTGATAGCAGTTAAGAAAATATCAACTAAGTGTCAATTTAAAAATATACAATGAATTTATGTGTTCTATTATAACTTAGAAATTATTTTTGATTTTTTTTCATAGTCTTGTTAATTTTTAATAATAAAAACTTCGACTGGAATTTAGCTGTTTTATTTTTCAGTGCTAACTAAAAAATCTTTTAAAAATAAACTTGAAAATGTTATCCAGATACATATATAAGTTACTGTTCTTCAATTTAAGATTTTTTTACATTGTTCCATTTTAACTTTGAATCTGTATATATATATAAGGTGGCCAACCATCCTCCTTTAGGGAGGACATTTCTCCTTTTGAAATTTCTGTCCTCCCTTGAAAAATGTCCTCCTTTTCGATATGTAAAAGCTAATTTGTAAATCTCTAAATATTTAACAACAAAAATTTCCCATAATGATGAAAACCCCGCTTATTTAATTTTATGTAGGCAGCAATTTTGTTATGATTACAATCGGGGAGAGAAAATAATACTTCTCAAAAATGCAACAGTTGCGATTTTCGATTGTGTTAGTTTATTATTTGATTAAAATAAACTAGCGATATCCTTTGATGAATTAGTAGCCTTATTGACTTTTTACAATTCTTACTGAACTGAAACACGACAGTAATTATTTCTTTCCTAGTGAATATTCGGCATACAGACCTAGGTAAGCACAATTCAAGTCTTATTAATTAAATATCAATTTTATAATTTTCAAATATTATCATTTTATTTACAAGTTTATACAACCCTTTTGTCATAGAACTGCAAAATTTTGTTTATTTGCAATATTTGTTTCTTTAATTTATTTATGTCCTCCTTTTCATTGAAAAAAGTTGGTCACCTTAATATATATATATATATATATATATATATATATATATATATATATATATATATATATATATATATATATACGATAAGTAATTATTAAACGTTTGTAAAATCTTGAATTGTCCACCGATTCACTTGTGTAAAAGTGTAAGTCAGACTTCATTTGGTACTGCTGTAAATTCCATGAGTGACGACATTTTGTTTGAACAAAGTTGTGACAGTAATTAATAAACAGAGTCGTTAGCTGTTCATTTGCCCGTGTCACTAAAAGATGACACTGTCATCGGCATGTTTCTTTTCCATTGTCGTGGCCCGTTGTCATCATAATTGTTCTCTGAATAATTACATCGTATTAAATAATACCGTTGCGTCGTCGACTACAGACGCAAGTGTACGACGCCGTCGCAGCCGCAGAGCACGACGCACTCACTTACTACACAACATGAAGAATTTCGTTATAGAACTTTATGTCGTCGTCGTCGTCGTAGTTGTTGTGTTGTTGTTGTTGCACTGTGCAGCTGTATACTTATTTTGCAGGTCACGGCGTAGAGTTCATATTTTCTTCGCTGTTTCTTTTTCGTACGTCGTATGGAAAAACTTTTCCTATTCGAGGTTAATGCATAAAAGTACTATGTGTTCGAATTTTGATTAAGTACTCGACATTCTTTAAAAATACGAGCAAAGCTGGATATATGATTCAAACATTTCCGTTAATATTAAAATATTTTATCACAAAAACCAAATTAAATATCAATAATTCATTTTCTTATTGCTAATATATAGAATGATCCAAATGTGACACCTAGATTTGTTTTTATTAAGGAGGTATTCTAGTCTAGACGCACGAATTTTAGGTGTTTTTTCTGGCGCTATAAAAAAAACCAACAAATATTTTTACTATCCATTTTTAATCAGTTATTTATTGACATTTTAAGAGTATAAAAAAGTATTATTAAAAACAAAAAATTGAAAATTGAAAAAGGTACAGGCTGGCAAAGTGGGGGCTCGAAAAAAAAGCTGTCTCCTGGTTGGCGTGGTTGCAACCCTTCCGGTCATCTAAAATAAATTTTTTTTTGAAATTATTGAAAAAGAAGGTTGTATTAGTATCCCTGCCTAGGGAAATTTAAAAAAAAAATCGCAAAATGGCGGCAGTGTGAAAAACAATCTTTTTTTTACCCTATTTTTTCAACTTTCGGAATTTTTTAAAAATAGTAAAAAACAAAATTTTCAAAAAATCCTAGGCAGGGGAAATCACTGTTATATTGAGAAGCTCTGTACCAAATTTCAAGTAAATCGGTCCATTAGAACTTGAGATATCACGTCAACCGTGTCGAAAAAAGTAGTTTCGAAAAAAACGCGTTTAAAGTTGATTCGATCCGTCCAGACCGGATTGGTTGGCGCGTCACAAAAATAGCTATAACTCCGAAAATAATTCGAATTTCGAAAAATCCTAGGAAAAGAACATATTCTTAAAGGTCTAAACTTTGAAAATATGCAAAAAAAATATTTTTTTGAAATTCTAGACTAAAATACCCTCTTAAAAAGAAAAAAAAGAAAATACACATATTTCCCTACATACCACCTATACACATGTTTTTTGGTAATATTTAATGCAATTATATTATTTCTTTTTAATATATTATATAATGAAATGATTTAAAAAAATATTTTTTTTATTTCAGTAAATTTCTAAAAACAATTGGAATAAATCGACTACTCAATCAAGAACTTAAATCGATTGAAGATGACCAATATCTTATACTGCATTAAACAGACATATTAAAAAAAGAAAGACCTAGTAAAATATCAAATTAAAGTCCATCAAACCACATAGAATCTTAGCAATAATCTGTATGAACTTCTGTATGGTTTCAAAGTTTGGAGAAATTCTGCATATAAAGAAAACGACCACGTTGGTACCTGAAACATATTTCAGGAACGAACACGTTGGTACCTGAAACATATGTACGAGAATACAGTGGAAGGATGAGATCAGTGGTAAGAATATAAATATTTTTAATTAGATTAAAAACAGAAAAATATTATTTATTGTGGATGGAGTTTAAAAACGGTCATATTTTTACACCAATCTCATTAATAATAAAAACATACGAATATATATGATTAATTAAAACAAACCTACCCAATATTCAATTATTACAAATAAAACATCGCCGATATCAAAAAAAGTTCGTTATCTCCTGCACCGATCTGCTTATAAACGAAAAAAAATGTATACATATTTTTTTAATTAAAAGCACGCGATCGATTCCGTAACATTAAACAGTCCCGTGGCTAGAGCATCGTTTCATCATCTTCGTACGTTTCAATCGCACACAATATCATTAATTATCATATAGCGCTATCAATTTACATATTGATCATTTCCGAAATACGCTCTATCGGTCGGATCGGAGATCCGTCGACGGAGAATGAACGCGGCCGTCGTTCGCAATCCGACTGTATATAATCTCTATCTGACGCACTGTTCGACATCAATAGTCCTTTGTCCATCGAACACAAACAGTCCAATGATATTGATGTGTGTGCGGCAGAGCCAAAGGGGCCGCAGAAGCCAATGTTCTATTAGATGCCCATACATCAACGTTACTAACAAACACACCCTCGTAACATTTGATGTACACGTTAGGGTTTCAATAAATATCTTAACATGCGATACACTCTATTTATATCTATCTATACACACACATACACAATAGTCCTTCTCCTTTACCCTCTGTATCTGCGGGTGAACGTTCCTAAACTTACCGCGGGTGCCCAAAACCGCGGATAGTAACGAACCATCTATATGCTCATTTTTCTTTCACATAAATATCTATGATGAAGTTTAATTAATAAATTACACACAGTAAAACATTACCAATATTAAATAGTAATAAAATACTTTGTACATGTTTATATTTGTATTCTCTCTTTTTCTTCCTCTTTCATAAACGAAATTCTGATATTTTAGCTCAACTCTCAAGAGTTGTTGAAGCAATAAAAAATATCTTAATAAAATGTATTCAATCTTTTGAAAAAACATTGTGATAGAAAGTTATTTCTTTCTTTTCAGCTCATCAAACATTTGCTAAAGAAGTTTTAATACTTCAGATGATTTTTAAACTGTGTTTCATCATAAAAATATAATCCATGATTTTTTTTCTTTAAATTCTGTACAATCCGAAACATTTCTCCAAATTTTTCAATATCCACCTTGCTAATTCTGTTTCAATTTCTTCTTACTCATCTTTCTTTTCTTCTATCGATGATTTGATAAGTTACTCTAAATTTATATTTATCAGTACTTCTCGTGTTATTCCATTCCTTCATTTCAACCTTTTTGAAGAACATTGTGATATTAAGATGTTGTTTCTTTCTTTTACTATAATGGCTATTTCTTTATTTTGCTATAATAGAAACTTAGTACAATAAAAAAAAGGATTCAAAAAGAAATCTCATCAAAAATAAACTACTATAAAGAGATCTCATCAACGACAAATAACTATAGCAAAAAGACAAAAATCATTATGAAATGGAAACTAAGTGAGGTATCTTTTTTTGAGTCTTTTTTTTATTATTTAATAACATAGAAGAGACAGAGACTGGAAGAGATTAGCAGCGAATAACATTTCTATCACAATTTCCAAAAGTCTTTATTAATCGACTGTAAAAAAATAAAATTCTTAGAACAAAAGTTGAATGAAAGCAATCACTTAAAATCAATTCATTATTTTTGTATCACCCGTTATATATATATATATATATATATATATATATATATATATATATATATGTGTGTGTGTGTGTGTGTGTGTGTGTGTATGTTTGTGTGATTCGAACCGCATATTGACAAATTTACATCCGACCGTATTGAACCAAGTCATTATTGTTTTAGTTTACATGCAATTAAGACGTAGTTTAGCATCAAAGAAATCGAGTTCATTAAATTGTATTTGTGTTACGATGTACATTCAGTTGATCGATACGTCAGATGCCTGGCTGTTTGGCATTTCGAGCTCCCGTCCGTCTGTCCGTCCGTTCGTCCGTTAATACGGACGCTACAAATGTGGACGCACTAACGAGAAATTAGTGACTTGCAACTTGGAATGCTTCTCTAAACTCGATATGTTATCGTACAATTTGCTTAGAAGTTCACAAAGGCAACAGTGGAGACTTGTTGAGTACCTCGACTAACTGTCGATCTGACAAATTATATATATAATTCTGTGTGTTTGGGAATACACACGTACAATATATATATATATATATATATATATATATATATATATATATATATATATATATATATATATATATGTAGGGTAATCCAAATGTGACACCTAGATTTGTGTTTTATTAAAAAAAACAAGAGACTATACGAGGGCGTTTGATAAATATGGTAAATTTATTAATTAATTTAATTAATTAATTGAATTTTCAATTTAGTTTTTCTTACTTTTTTACCATACTTATCAAACGACCCTTGTACACATGATACACTGTGTACATACACCACCAGTCTATACATATGTTTCTTTTTAATAAAACAAATCTAAGTGTCACATTTATATTATCATATTTATATATATATATATATATATATATATATATATATATATATATATAGAGAGAGAGAGAGAGAGAGAGAGAGAGAGAGAGAGAGGAAGAAAGATTAATAAATGAGAGATTAAGATAGATCTTTAATCTTTTTTCCAATAAATCTTAAATTAATTTCTAACTAAAAAAAATAAATAAATAAACCAAATTTTATAGCTAACAACAAATTTAAATATACCAACCATGTGTTCATTAAAATAGCAGTGATTTTGAAAAAGCACGTAAAAATTGAAAACACAAATTCATCAAATATTATTAAAATTTCATTAATTTCTTCTAACATTAAATTACGAGGCGTCCATTTTGAATAATTGCATTGTTTCTACGTAGTAGAGACTTTACTAATTTTTCATATCTGTTATTTGGAATCGATTTTCATATTTTGTACAAAATATTTTCATAAATCGTCTTTATTTCCAAGTTTCTCTCTCTCTCTCTTTCTATATATATATATATATATATATATATATATATATATATATATTATTTGGAGCATTACGTGATCAATCACACCCCTTTTTTGTTTTTAGCATCTCTTATCTTGAATCAGACATAATATTTTACGACGTACCACTTATTGAAAACGACTTATGGCTAAAAAAAAATCACATGTATTAAACGCTCGTCGCTGTTTCGCTAATAAAGTTTTTCGTGTCTGTTGCGCCACACCAGCTCCAGCACTCGCATTCATGCTCTTCTAATTCAAACGCCTCTCCCTGTGACACTACAACGTGGGCCCCGATTCCATAATTACAATAGTACAAACTCATGATCATGTTTATTGTTCTTGGTTTGCGCGACCTCGACGTGCCGATCCACACCTCGGCAAAAGATGAATTGAGTAATTTGAACTCGAATTCATCCGCTCGTACCGTTTTGCAATATTTAAATATCGAACCGTGTACCTTACTATTATTTCATGTTCCACATAAACGTACCGAAACGAATATGTTTTAATCTGAACGTGTGTTCGTTTTCGGTCGCATGTATGTCGTCCTTCGCATTGTTTCTGTCCGGATTAAATGTGTTTTATTTCGAAATTGAATTTCGTATGTACATACATACATTTGAACAATGATAATGTTTAGATTATAAACATATTTTTGGATAAGATTTGTATTTACTTAAAAATGACATACATTCACATTTGAAGCACACAAATGTCATGAAAGAAAATGTTTCACATTAAATCGTTGCTTACAAAATGGCGGTATTTCTAGTAAAACTCCAAACATTTGCAACTTTTTTAAAAAATATTTTTATTAATCAAAATGAGTACCGACGGACACAATATTTTTCTCCCAACAAGATACAAGTGTATTTCTTACCAGTACTGTACAAATTCGAATTTGTATACTTAAGGGGTACGACTAGTGTAACCGCCTAAAAAAAAGGTGATTTTCGGGATTTTTTTTAAAAAAAAGTATTACATCTAATGTTTTAAAATTTTGAGGATACATTTATGCATAAATAATGTATACATAGTAATTTTTTGAATGAAAATATTCTATTTTCAGCAAGTTATTCGCAAAAAAAAAAACGTTCCCCCACTGCTGCAGTGATTGCAGCCTTCACAGTGCATGAAATAAAAAAAAAAGTTCGATAAACTAGAATGTTTTGCCTATACAATGACCCAGGATTGTGAAAAAAAATGAAATTTAACAAAATGGCGGAGTTTTGAAAAAAAGTTTAAAATTTCGCTCAAAAATCTGATGGTTTTTGGCATGGCAAAATTACATTTTTTTATCCAATCTAAAAACTGGTGGATCATTTTATGGAGAAACAAATATTAAATATGCTAAAATAAAAATCAAATCGATCGGATGATTTGTTATCGAGTTAGAACTGCAACAAATTTTAAAAATGTAGTTTTGAGAAAAACGCGTTTAAAGATAAAAGTATTGATTTCTAACTACTCTTTAGAAGGCTGTAGCTCAAAAACTATTTGAGATCCGCACTTGAAATTTTAGTATGTTATTTTTGAAGGTATGGACTATCGAAAAGTACAAAAAAATATTTTTTTTGAAAGTGTCACACTAATCGTGCCCCTTAAGAAATTCTTTGGAAATGTTTTTTTACTGCTGCTTCATTTTTAAATTCTTCTTCAACAAAACAAACATCCAAATGTTTGTAAAAAAGTTATAATCCATTAAAAAGAGATCTGGTAAATATGTTGAATGAGGAAGAGTCTCATACTGTAACTCTTGTATGTTCTTGAAACAAACGGTTAATCCTTATCATGAAACAATATAAATCCATATCTATTGACCAATATAAATTGCTTAAAAAAATCCTGATTTATTTTCTCTAACTGGAAACAGAATTTCTACACATTAATAGTTTAATCAGTTTTCAAAAACAAATAGTGAATAATGCTAGCTGAAAACCATCAAACAGTCATCATTATCTTCCTCAGTGAAGACTGAATTTCAAAATTCCTCGAAAGTGTTTTTGTCTGCTACTTCATTTTTAAATTTTTCCTCAGCAAAGAAATCCAAATGGTAATCCGTTAAAAAGAGGTATGGTGAGAAACTCATACTCCAAATTTCTATTGATATTTCTAATCATCTATTTTGTTGTGTCCAAGTTTAAATTCTTGAAAAAAATGTATACATCTTCAGCTAATTATTTTAATCTTTTTTACTGTCCACTTGTGCTTAAATCTGGAATAGAAATAATTTTATAATCCAGTACATTAATAAATTATACTGTGATGCCAAACACAACTCCTGTAGACAATTTTTATTATAAAAATCTCAACCAATTTCACTACACGTTGAAATCCGCCATTTTATATGCAACAACCTAATATAAACAACATTTCGAATGTTTAATTTCATTCGAAATGTTCCATTAGTTTGTCTATACGCATAAACAACAATTTGAATGAACACATTCGTGTATGAATATAATTCGAAAGGAGAAAAAGCGAACGAATGAATTATTACGTCCATTTAAACATTTAATCAGCTGTCAATCTTATAGTTTATCAGAATGACAGTTAATTGTTGATTAAAAACAGTCGAACGTTTATTATAACAATCGAATGCTATTTATAACAGTTGACTAATTATTCGTCGTATATAAAAAACGCATTATTATCGTTGTCGACGATCGAATGGTTCGAGTGGAATAATTATTAGTTTCGCGATCAACTGAAGAGTGTGTCTTTTTTTCACCAGTCGTACGTACATGTACATACATTTTCATGGACGTGCGCACGTTGTACATATTCACATTTTTTTTTTACATTGGAAATGATATTCTCCAGGATACGTAGGGGAGAAATGTACAAGTGGTATGTTTTATATCAGACAATGGAACGTTGTTTCATTTGACTATTTTAATATGAGCTCGTTGTACGTGATCGATTCTCGTGATTTACATTTAAGTGAAAAACGTATATTCAACTTTTTTGCGTAATTATGAACATTGGACAGCGGCAAGAATTTGAATAATAGAGACGATGCTATGATTAAAATCTTTTATATCTTTCTTTCTATCTATCTATCTATTATATATATATATATATATATATATTATATATATATATATATATATATATATAACCATCTTCATCAATCATATATCAATCCATTTCTGGGAGAAAACATCATCGAATGTCACTAACTCTTCTTAAATAAATTTTTCTTTAAACAGATTGTCTTCACTTCAGATAAAAGCCTCGCATGTCCTATTTAGTGTATTTATTAATCTGATCACTGCCCTTTGGCCAGTCCATCCTGGAATACTCTACTAAGAATTACTAATAGCTCCATCAGTAACAACAAAATCTTGAACTCTATAAGCGAAGGTGTATATGTAAGATGACCCAAATGAAATTGAAAAATAGTAATAGATAATAAATGATAGTAAGCAAGTACATGTATGTCTAAACCATTCAGTCTTATTTTGTCCATATTGTCTCTTTCTTTCTCTCTCTCTCTCTCTCTCTCTCTCTCTTTATATATATATATATATATATATATATATATATATATATATATATATGTATGTATGTATGTATGTATGTATGTATGTATGTATGTATGTATGTATGTATGTATGTATGTATGTATGTATGTATGTATGTATGTATGTATGTATGTATGTATGTATGTATGTATGTATGTATGTATGTATGTATGTATGTATGTATGTATGTATGTATTTATATATATGTATAATCTATAAATTTTGTATTATTGGAAAGGTTAAGAAGAACAACGCTCTCTAATAATTTATATAAATTGCAATGGAATGTCAAATTTTAATTAGTAAACAGATTTATATTTTATTCACGTAGCGACAATTACATCATTTTCTTATTAACAATATTAGTTATGATTGTTAAACAATCGAATACAGATCGAATTATGTATAATTTATTTGGAATAATTTAAACATGTGGGTCATCACTAATTGTATTAAAGAGGTGGAATATTTAACACCTCCGTCGTATTATCATCTCAATGTATGATCGTTTCATCATAAACACAGCCTTGAAGATAACTATATAATATATATATATGTGTGTGTGTATGCCGTCCTATCTGTCAATTTTATTAGCCGCGAAATAATTACAGAGCTTATTTGGGAGCTCCGTCCTTTTTCGATCATTATTTATTATCGTTATATATTAAATTAAATTGGAAAAGTGGTCATGAGATTTTTAACGAGATCGATAATATTTTATGTTTGTGGAAACGATCGGTTCTGTTATTGGAATGTGGTTAGTGAAGGATGTGAATGACTATTGCATTTAATTAATAAAACTGAAGTTCCTTGATAACAATGGTATTGCTATTAATTATTGTAGAATTTTTGTAGTCAAACTATAACTTTTTTATTTTATTAAGTATATATAGTTATAAAAATGTGACGTCGAGATTTAATTTATTTGGACGTCGATATAATTTATTTGGATCCAATGGGAGAATTAATGTATGGCAGAAACCAAATACAGAAATGTTTTTAAAACACTTACATCCACAGTCAAACATGAGAGCGGTCATGTTATGGTATGGGGGTGTATGTCTACGAGAGGGGTTGAAAATTTAATTTTATAGATGGTATTATAAATAAAAATGTTTATATTGATCTATTAAGAAAAAATTTGAAAGCCAGTGCTCAAAAACTTGAGATTTTACAAACATTTAATTTTTATCAGGACAACAAGTTTAATTTTTATTGGACAAATCAAGTTTAATTTTTATCAAGCACAAAGCTTATAAAATACGTAGCTGGTTGTGCCCCAAAGTACTGGAAACACCACCATAATCACCTGATATAAATGTGATTGAAAATCTAAGGAATCACTTAGAAGTTGCCATTAGAACACACACTATTAGTAATAAAAATAATTTAAAAAAGCGTTATTAAAAGAATGGAAAAAAATGATCTAGCTTATTGTGAAAAATTAGATAAATCCATCCCGAATCATTTAAAGGCTATAAAAGTTAATAAAGACTACTCAACTAAGTACTTAAATAATTCAATCCATTGTGAATTTTAATTTAATAAATAATTTGTTAGTTGTATGAGTTTCATTTTGATGTGTTTTTGAATGATTTTTCAGAATTCGTACTTTTTTTGGTCTTTAAGTATTATTTTATGATTTAATTATTTTTATATGATAAAAATATCCTTAATAAACAATTTAAGTCGAATATAAAAGAGATTTTTGTTTATTTAAAAATTTATATACAAAAATTTATTGAACATAATACTGTATGAGTTTCACTTTGACTCACTGTATGAACAGCGTATTTTAGAAAAATTTTCACTATATTATAGTAGATTTAGAAAATTCTCATCACATTTTATAGAATTTAGAAAAATTCTGATAATTTTTCAAGCGATTTGGAAAATGTTTCAGGATCTTTTAGTAGATTTAGAAAATTTTTCATCATAATTCAGAAGATTTAAAAAAATGCCTAGAGATTGTGAGACAATTAGACAATATCTGCAATTCTTTTAATTGATTTAGAATATTTCTAAGCATATCTTAGAAGATATATATATATATAATATAAATTGTGTGTATAAAAATAAAATCAATGAAAAAGACATGATAGGACATATAGCACTGAACGAAAACAACAAATAGACAAAAATAATTATTTAATGATGACCACGAGACAAAAAAAGATCTAAAAGATATCCTATCAAAGATGTAGGGATAAAATTGTGAAATATAGTGAAGGTAAGGGTTGAATGAGATTAGTTGCGGTTAGAAAGTAATCGAAGAATATTGATAAAACATTTAAAAAAACTCTAATGACATTCAATAAAGCTTTTACCTATCATTTGAAAAGTATAGGTTTTTATGATTATATATATATATATATATATATATATATATATATATATATATATATATAAAATTTAATATTTCCATTTTATGTGCTGCCCTCGGCGAATGCTACTAACTTCACAGCGACAGCTTTATAACATAATATCATAAAGTTTTATATTTTATAACAAATAAGTAATTATAATTAAAAGCGTAAACTTTATACATAAAGACGTGAATGAAAACAATAAAAAAAAATAACGTTAATACGATGATAACTCGAACATCGCATATAACTTCCACAACAATATATAATTACACAAAAGTGTGAACGCTACGAACGGCCACCGTCCATTGTTCTTCATAAGAGGCGGAAGACCGCGACACGACCGATATCATTATGTCCGTGTTGTTTATTATTTTTTCAACGCGGAGTGGAAAAAAACGCACGTACAGTATAACGAATGTCTGTGATCTTTCTCGACAGTCGCTTGCTCGAGATAACGAACCATATAAATATTTTATGGCGTTTTTATTTTACGTCGGTCGCTAAAAGCGCGTGTAGTAGGATCATTTTTCCTGATTATGTGCATAAAAATTGTCTAAATCACACACGGGGGCGGCTGTAAAAGGCGTGGCGTGTATGCACGTCGGCGGTCGTTTAATGCCGTATTTCTACACGAATGGAATTTCATAAATTCATATTGTCTTATTCCAATTATAGGACGGTGATGTAAACGCATTCGGTTCTTTATCGCACCGGCATCCGTCTATTTACATTTTTTTATCTATTCTGAAACATTTTTATATTTCCCAGATGTTTATAAGAGTTCAATTTGAAAGTACACGTTGAAAATCCTTCTCATAGGAAAATGAAACGAATTTGGCTATTAAAAATAAAATATTCTTTCACCATCTGTTTTAATAATCTCAAAAAATCAACCTCTTAGAGTAACGCCACAATATTTTACAAAATTATCCGACAATCACATGTTGTTAAATTTATTTATATAAAACCTGATAACTATTTCGATTTATATTATTTTAGTAGATTTAGGTAAATTTCTGAATATATATTTTTTAGTTAAAAAAAAATTCTAAGGCCATTAAGAAAATTTCCTGAGACTTCTTCATTCGACTTGAAACATTTCACCATAGAATATTTTCACCATATTATGTAGATTTAGAAAATTCTCATCACATTTTATAGAATTTAGAAAAATTTTGATAATTTTTCAAACGATTTAAAAAAAGGTCAGAGAATCTTTTAGTAAATTAAAAAAATTTCTCATCATAATTCAGAAGATTTAGAAAAATGCCTAAAAATTGTGAAGCAATTAGACAATCTCTACAGTTCTTTTAATAGATTTAAAAAATTTCTAAGCACATCTTAGAAGATTTAGAAATCATCCAGTATATTTTAGATGATTTAAAAAAATTCTGAGCACACTTTAGAAGTTTTAGACAATTTCTGGTCATATTTTAGAAGATTTAAAAAAATTTCTAGAGCTTATCAAGTGATTAGAAAATATCTGCAGTTCTTTTAGTAGATTTAGAAAATTTCTAAGCATATTTTAGAAGTTTTAAATAATTTCTAGAGCCTATCAAGTGATTAGAAAATATCTGCAGTTCTTTTAGTGGATTTAGAAAATTTGTAAGCATATTTTAGAAGTTTTAAATAATTTCTCATCATATTTTAAAAGATTTAAGAAAATTCCTAGAGCTTATCAAGCGATTAGAAAATATCTGCAGCTCTTTTAGTGGATTTAGAAAATGTCTAAGCATATTTTAGAATTTTTAGATATAATTTCTCATCATATTTTAGAAAATTCAAAAAATTCCTAGAACTTATCAAGCAATTAGAAAATATCTGCATTTCTTCTAGTAGGTTTAGAAAATGTCTAAGCATGTTTTAGAAGTTTTAGATAATTTCTCATCAAATTTTAGATTTAGAAAAATTCTTAGTTTGTCAGGCGATTAGAAAATGTTTGTGGATCTTTCAAAAGACTTATAGAAGACTTAGAAAATTTCGATGCATATTTTAGAAAATTTCTGAAAATTTTTTTGGCGTTTTAGAAAATGTCTATGGATGTTTTTGAAAATTTGAGAATTTTTAACCTATGTTTATTAGAATTAGAAAATTTCTCAGCATATTATAGTTGATTTAAATTTTTCTCATCATATTTTAAAAGATTTAGAATAATCCTTAAATTAGGCTCTGATGATGATGGTATTTCCATCGAAATGCACATTAACCTCTTGTTGTAAACAACAAAGTAATTATTGAGCACTTTATAACATATTGTAATATTAGGGGTGTTAATTAATTAGTGTTTAAATGAAATTCCCTCAGTTTCAAAAAAATAGTAAAATCATACCTTATTCGACATTCAACCATTTCCACAACCGCAACGTACTCGATCAATTGTAAATCGTATGTCATAATTCGATTCCAATTTACAATAAATAAATTAATACTAAAAATAGTGCCTGTTTCCGATATCGTACGTCTATTTTAAAATTTCAAACGACCGATAATTATGTCTAAAAATAAACTGAAAACATTTCGCCGCGTATCGTACATTTCTCGATAGATTAATTGTCATTCAGCTGAACCTCGTGTGCATGCACTTCGGCGAGCACGCAATACGGAATGCAATTTAAAATATTAAAATTTCACATAAATCATGTTCTATATTTTATCTCGTCCCGTGATGTATTGTAATCGAGATAACAGAATGTCCAGGTCATACTATTCATAAGTTATATTAATTTTGACATATTCATTTGATATGCGACGTTAGCCAATGGTCTGTACAGATAATTTATCTATTGTATTTCGCTGTATCAATTTTTTATTTGCTTGATATAATTATATCTATCTATATCTATATATATATATATATATATATATATATATATATATATATATACATTAAATTAAATTCTACTCTTAAAATAATTTTCGTTTCAAATACTAGACACATAATATCAACCATTTACAATAATAAACGTTTGGTGCAATTCATCACGATGAAAATTCATAAACATTGCAAAACAGTACAACAATATATGCATGTATTCGTCGTGATATCGTTTGCCAGATGTTTCGGGTCATTGTTACAAATATATACAGAGATATAAGTACGAGAGCGTTTACAAATACCAGGACAACTGTCACAATATCGATTTTGTAGTTGAATTCCATTCATCACGACCGAAGTATTCGCACGTGAAACCCACTGACACTGTTTTCAATATTGCAGATCGATGTTCAAGTAAGTACATTCGAACGAAGAAATAACAAAGTGTGCAAGTGACATTTAAAGAGATAGATTGTAATTAATATGCTACTGTAGGAAAAATACAGTAAAAAAGTAATAATCGATAATAAAATATTATATTTGCAATAAAATGAAAACGATTTTATATAGTATATTATATGCCATCTAACAACGGAATAAAAAGTTCAAGTAGGTTGGTTAAATGTATAAAATAGAAATCAGTATTATCAACATGCAGTAATCTAGAATTATTAATTAAAAATAAATATTTTTTACATACAAAAATCTCTTAATTTCATAAAATATGTCGCATTGCTTAGTATTCAACCTTTTCACCTAATTTGCCATACTGCAACTATTTTCTCTTTCAATAAATTAATATTCAGCTAAAGGGAAAACATTTGTATACAATTTAAGATGTAAATAGTTTTAACTAATGCTATTACAACCATTCTGAAAGATTATGAAATATTTATTTCTAGTCGTTTTTTATGTGACGAATTAACTTTCCAACAAAATAATTATCACCCCCAATATCACAAAGTGAACAATTATTGAATACTTTATAACATCTTATAATATTAAGGATAATAATTCATTAGGATATATCTAAAAATTTTAATCATTGCTAAAATTGTATTTCTTCAGAATCTATTTTGAATAATCAATAACAAAAATCAGTTTTTTTAATCAATTATTGAATATTTTTATGACAGACTATATATATTTACATTTGATATATAATTATATAACACTTCAAATTATTTTTTTAAGTACAGAAAGGAATCAATGAAAAAAAACTACCATATTCTTTTAAAAAAAAAAATATTTAAGTTAATAATTTACTACATCTTTGAATCAAAATATAATTTACATAACAATTACTTTTCCTCTGGCGGAAACTTTCCATTATAATATGGCATATATTGAAGTACTACTTTCCAATCTGTAAAATACAACAGACCAGTGAAAGCAGTGGCTCCAAATGCTGATGCTGTCGGTATCCATTGCACTGCTTGTTCAATGTGTTTTTTTCCAATAAATCTTAACATTTCTATAGTTATAACCTATAATATGAAATGATTGAATTGTTTAATTTTAAATATTTTTACATCATATATTTTGTATACTATATACTCACTTTATTTAATAATCGAAAAACAATTTCCAATTTTATGTATTTTTAAAAATTATTACTTATTGTACATACACTACAAATTTTCTCAAAAGTCTGATTAAAAATCTTCTCTTCAGTACTACCACCATAATATACATTAGATTAAAAGCAGTGAACAACAATATTTTCTTCAGAATGCAACCTGTAATAAAAATATATATATTTTTGATTTTTATATACGGAAGTTTTATAAAAAATATTAAGTTTAAAATATTACAAAATCAATGTAATAATAAACCTTTATTATAAGATTTTTAAATAAATTTTAAATAATCTGTATATAAATATCATATTTTAAACTAAAATTATATACAAAATGATAAATTCGGATATTAAAAAATATTAACATTATTTCGGTGGATGCAGTTTCCCAAACAGCATTCGAGCTTTATCAGCTTCTTGTGGAGTGTTTTGATCAGTGGCACTCCCACGGCCTCTATGAATCTGTAGTTTCTGTTTTATTGCTTGTGACAATATGACACGTCTAGTATCTGATTTCATAGCCAAAAGGAGATCTAACCATGTCCATGTAACATTATGGTACTCTAAAGTCGGAATAACGAGAGAAAAGTCACGAACATCTTCAATATTTTTTTCTTTGTTTCCCTTGTAGCTAACACGTACAGGAACTTCAGGAATTTTTATATAAATAAATAATTTGTTTTTTTCAGCTCGTTCTTTCATCTTTTCAACATCGTCTTTTTGATCAATTCGCACATAAAAACTTGTGTCTTTAGACACTTTTGATTGCATTGAGTCTGGATCATCTCTCTCAGGAAAACAAAATTTTAACATTGTATTGTAGAATTTTTTAGTTAAACCTAAAAAATTCAAAATAAAAATCTACTCGACTAAGACTAAATAAGATTATACTTGCCGATTGTTATAGGTAGAACATTTATTTCAAAATGTTCTTTTACTGATATACCGCCTACTGGTGGCCTTTCACGACAAAAAACTCTCAATACATGCTGAAATAATTTTTTTTCATATTATTTACATTTTCACTAATACAAAAAAAGTACATACTTTGTGATCAACTGGCATATCTCGTTGTATTTCTGTTGGTGATAATACTTCAGTGTATATTTGATTTGGAAGTAAATTAGTCATATGAATATAGCCTAATTCAAGTAAATGTTCAACTGAACCGTCACTTTTTGAATTTTTCGTATACAAAAAATTGCTTAAAACCAAATCAGCAATGCCAAGCTGTCCATCAGCATCTGTTAATCGCCACTGAGCATGTTTAAAATAAATTTCATGTGAACGAACAGTTGTTTGAGGTGCACTGCCTCTATGAATTGCAAGAAGCATATCCAGCTCTTCAGTTCTTGAGGAAAGTTCACTTTTCAGTTCGGATAACTACGAATTAATTTTAATTTTAGATATTTCTTAAAAAATTTTTTTATTAAAACCTCACCTGTTTGTGTATTCTTCTAGCAGCAGGTGTAGCACCTGCTAAATGGGCATCTCTTTCTAATCGCCTCAGTGTTCCAAGCAAAACCCGAACCTGTGTTTGTAATTTTTGAACTGGGATCCGAACCGACCTGTCACTTCGTAATTGCAACTGAAATCTTAATCTTGCTAACCTTGCAGCTGCTTCCTTTCGTGTTGGTTCAACATACAACAATAAACTGTTAACAATATCTAACAACATTGCATATTGAACTGAATTCGTACAGACATCTAAATCATGATGCATTAAAGTGAATGCATCAAATATAGGACCTGAAGGGTCTGCTGAATCAAAACTAACATAGAAAAATTCACATCTGCATCTAGATACAATTCGTTGTAATTGGCGACCTGCAGCTCCCACTACTTGACTTACAACTCCTACAATTAAAATTACATATTTCATTTGTGATACACTTAAATACAATAACATTTAAATAAATACAGCAACTGAACATAATCATTCAATTAAAAAATCTGATTTTAACTCAAATTTTAGACATGCTTACCTCCTGCTGCTCTTCCACTTCCTACAACTGCAGCTGGTCCAGCTCCTGCACCACATCTTTCTTGAATTAATTCTACTGGTAACCACATTATGTCTTCATCAGCAGTTCCTACTGTTGCATAGTACTGTAAACATTCTAATGAACCTACCCATGTAGTTTTTGGAGTCGGTCCGTGTATTCGTTGCAATATTTCTGCTTTTGCAGCACTAAGAATAACATACCCTTTTGTTTCACACCCTCTTAACACTACTTGCGAATTAACTAGAGCAATAAGCCAATTCTTATGCAAAACATCTTCCAGTTGACATGCTTGCAAGCCCTGTAACTGAGTCCGAATACCAGCAGGACTTTGATCATCACTAAAGACAACAGCTTTATGTTCTGCTTCAGCGATTAACTTTTGTAACATAGAAGCCGGAGATGGTCTTTGTCCGATATCTTCCGGTGGTGATTTTGATTCAACGTCCGGCCTAGTTTGTTCAACTTCTCGCTGAATATTTTCCGTTCTAAGAGCATCGGCGGAAAGATTTCTACGAAGTTGTTGCGTTTTAACATACGCATCAAAAAGTGCAAAGGCCACATCACGATTACTTTTTGTCCACGCGCCTTTTAAATCATAAACGACCAACTTGTGTGTCGGTGTATCTCGACTATCAGCGAGCGGTGTTTCACGACCGTATGAAACTTTTTCAACAGACAAACAATAGAATTTCTCTATTGGTGGAAGCATCTCATCTTCCTGTTCCACCTGTAAAGAACTCTTCAACCAAACTTCAGCATTTGTCAATTCACAATTCATATAAGCTATAGACCAAACAGCTTTTGGTCTACGTATTAAACCGTCATTAATTGGAATAAGTGTCAAACAATGTTCTGAACTGCACACTACTCGATTTCCAAGAAGTTCAAATCCACGTTGCATAGCACAAGACATCCAGTAGCTATTTTGAAACTGTTGCAATGAAAGAAGTATACGGACTTTACGGTAATGTCTTGACAATGTTTTTTTACGGGGCCTAAGAAGGCCAAAAACAAGTCCTCTTCTAGTAGGACGTGTAACACCCGACAATATCAATTGCAGACTTTCAAACCAACGAAGTGTACTACCATATAATAACAACGATGGACTATCTCCTGCACGACCTTTTGTTTCTAATGAAATACTCGTATCAATATTTTGTGATCTGAAAGCTCGATATGAATCATGTTCTTGATTACTTGAATATTCTGGAAGTTTATCTGGAGCACAAGGAATCACTGCATGATGATCATTCGGGTCAGCGAGGCACACCCAATTCAACTTGATAGTTAATTTTAGATTAGGTAGGTGAAGTAAACGGCAATCATCATATTTTGATGCAGTTCGGACATATATATCCAAATCACCTTTTACAACTATTTTAGCTAAAACCAAATAGTGTACCTATTTGAAATATATATTTTTTTTTTAAAAAAAAAATTACCATTTGTCCAATCAAGAGCCATATCACTCCAGGCAAGTTCCATTTCTTCTGTTGTATTATACGGGTCAAGAGATGCATGCAAAAGTACAATCATATGTTTGACTAACATTGTTAGCCGACCATGTAAAAGTAATCTCATTTTATCCCAAAAAGGCAAAGGTGGAGATGGATCTCTTGATGGTGAAAAAATATTTTCCATACCTAATCATATTTTCATTTTTTTTAAAAAAAATTATATATTTATACTTAGAAAATGTATGAAAACTACATTTTACTACTTACTTAAATTGCACTGTGCAATAACAGGCTCCCAACATGGTCCAAAAGCATAACTATAATATTCCATTTCAAGATTAATATCATAATAAAATTTTAGTTGTGTCATTCCTCTTTCAATTATATCATTACTCCACAACGGAGATAGATCAATTTCAACTACTCGTATTGAACGAGGAGGTGGTACTGGTTCAGCACCTGCTAATCTGCCCCACATATGAAACCCTTTATATTCTAAAAAAGGCTGGGGGAAATCTCTTAAGCTGACTGTACTTTGTTTCAGTGTGACAGCTATAGTTCTAACCCACAATGTTGAACATGCAAGTCCTTCAAGTGGAAAAGGGCTAATCGGATCCACAGACCGCAGGAAATTCAACGCACGTTCAGTACCATGAACTGACAAATCAGCTAAAGCAGCTATGCTCAACTCTGTTATTCTCCATTCTAAAAGTCGAGTCCTCTGTGGACCTGAACTACTGATTTGCTTGGAACGCTGAACATATATCTCTGCGTTCTTTTTACTTAGACTTGCATAAAGCTCATCTACCTTTCCAGACGGAAGTAAAAGGTGTGTTTTACATAATTCTGCGATCTTAGCATCAAGCATCTGTTGTCGTTTTAAACTCTCTTTGTATTCATCTTCAAGAAGTTCATAATTATCTCTAAGTTTTACTTCAAATGGATCATCAGACATCTCCAATAAGCATTCATCAATCTAAAATATTAGATTAATTGAGTGATATATTGTGGTAGTTATTCAATAACTAAGAAAAATAGACTAGTTTACCTTTATAAGTAAATCCCGTGGTAAAGGTGAATCTAATGTAAAAGGAACTTTTTTCTTATTATGTACTTTTTTCAACCACTTAAATGTTGACACAAGTTCATTCTGAATAGCATCAGCAAAATTATGCTTATATGGAAAACGAGCTTCAAGCATTGATAATGTAAATATCCAAGCATTATTATTTTTCGTTTCAAGACCTTCAGCTTCGTCGCGTTCTCTTAGTAATTCTATATTTGAATTACTCTGACTAAGGCTTAATTTATCTGCTATGATAACATGTTCTTTATCCACAAACAAGTTCAAAGAATCTGCTCGAATTTCTACTACGGGTCCTTTTATGTACATTTGTATTCCATCGAGCAATAGCTCGTGATTCAATAAACAAGCATTAAAATTAAGTCTGTTAAAACAAAAAGTCCAATTTACAACAGCCTTACTCTGAGGTTGTACAGAAGATTTACGTTTAGGAAAGCTACGCAAGATCGATATCATTTTCATATGTAAAACGTACGTCCAGAAAAATTCAAAACACTCGGATGTCATCACAGACCATTCATATGTATTTTGATTAATACGACAAACATCAAAGCATGCTGATTTCACTGCCCCGACACTTTTCTAAAATTTAAAATAAGTTTTCTTTATGGAAACTCATTTTTTAAAAAGTTTAATAAAACCATCTTACTACAATATCTTTTGATCTCGCACAAATATAATTTTTTGTGTCAATATCCAAGTCTAGCATTTTTAATCCTGATGTCCTAACAGATATTTTCTTTTGTGATCCTTCTACAGACAATGAATCAAATCGCAATGATATGTTGGCTAATAGAAACAAAATTCAAAAAAGCAATATTTTAATTGAAAAAATAAACAGATTGATTACAATATAAACTTAAATTACTTACCTATATTTTCTAAAACAAAAAAAAGATTAATATTTGAAAGTGTCAACTTCAGTGCCCAAGTATCAGGCATTATTCTTTTAAATATAGAGTCTCCATCAGCTTTTTTATCCTTTATTCTAGCATTTAACATATCACTCACATCAGAATTCCATTCCATTCGTATAGCATCAAACATAGCATCGATCATAGCATGTTGTTTTGTGTATGAAAATTTCAATAATGCAACAGCTAAGAATAACGGAGTACCTATTGTGTGACTCCGACGATCTATGGTATCTAATCCGGCCAATGTCCAGCCAAGTGATTCTAATAACAATTCGGCTCTCCATTGTAAGGTCACATATTCCATTATAAGTTTCATATGTCCGCATAAAAGAAATGATTTGTTCAAAAATGTTCCCGATGCAGTCCATACTTCCGCACAACTTTGTATACTCCAGTCTTTGAATATATTTTTTTCATGTCTTTTTTTTGAGCTTTCAGATTTACCAAATGTAATAGAGGGCCAAAGTTCTGGATTTAAAATCACAGTTACTGTATTTAAAAGTACATATACATTAGCTACTTTATTCTGTAACTAAAAAACATATTACAAAATTTAATAAACTGATATATTTACTTAAATTAAAATAAATTTAAAGATTACCTTCGCATCTAACGATAACGTGTTCATAAGAAACACTTTTTGAGTACAAGAATCAATACTGATGCCATCCATTTGAAAAGCTAAGTAAAACAAACGTTCTGAATAATTTAAATCCGTGTTACAACGTATATTTACCCTGCACGCCTGAAATTTAGCTTTCAAATCTTTTCCTTCTTCTAAAGTAGAAGTTAATTCTGTATCATCTATTTCTAACATAAAATTCTAGAAAATAATGTACATTAAATTTGAGACATTTTTGTAAATAAAAAAATTGTAACAAAATGTATATAACAACCTTTGGTACAAGTTTCAAAAATGGTACTTGTGTCGTTTGTTCATTTTCCTCTTCATCATTCCATTCGATGGATTTAAAAAGATCTTCATTCACAATACATGTCGGATGTCTGACGACAATATTTATTTTATCCGGTATTAACTTGAATAAAACAAGATTCGCATTAATTGCAAAACATATTTCAGCAAAATTTAAATGATTAGATTCCGTTCTACGTTGGATCCTCGTCTTTGCTTGTGACATTTCTATAGCAACTGCCAGTCCGTGAGATTTGGACGACGAGTTTCCTTCTAATTTTAATTCCGTAGCTGTCGTATGAATCGACCAACCAGTATTCCCAGCCCATATTGCAGATATGTTTATTAACTGAATATATGTGAACTAAAAGTTACATTTAGTTATTTACAGAAAACAGATGAAACCGACAGCGACAAAAACGAACACTCACTTGAGCAAACGTAATAAACGACGTCGGTAATTTTATATCGGAAATATTTACCGGCCCGGTGTAAAGTTTTTTGCGTTTATCGCTTACAAGAACAACCTTATTCAACCGTACATCTCTAGCGATAAATGCGAACAACTTTGTTACTTCTGAATTAAAAAGACTACTCGTTACTCGGATTTCATCAATGTGCTAAAAAAGACTTTTTTTAGAAAGAAAACCTAACCCACTAAAATATAAAAAGAACACAATCATAAAAAACATTCAATATTTGTCAATATACTTTATTTCCATGTATTTAAAAAAGATATTTACTTACGACTGAGATGCCATTACGTGAAATATTGATATCTTTTAATGTTAAATATGGTATTTGTATAAATCCTATGGTAACTTTGATTTGGTATTTTATTGCAAATATCCACGATAATATCTTAGGTAAAACCCTTAAAACGAAACGTCAATATATATATAAAATACGAAAATATATATTAATGATGAATTTACCATGTCATTAAAAAATATACAAAGGCTATTAAAACACATAAGAATAGAAATAAATCCATTTTATCATCTATTTACACTTAAATAACTAATAAACATTTTTTTAAGTGAATACTGTCAAACTACTGCAAATTTACACCCATAATTAATTCAGTCATTGACTGAAAACAACTATTATATTCTGGTTGTGATCTACAATATTACCCAACAATAATATTTTATCAAGACTTTCTTTAAACATTACAACCAATAACATATAATTTTCGTAAGAAATTGCACTCATTTGTAATTATGTTATCAATTGCTTGTATTTGTTAATAAATACATACATTGAACGCAATAAATTTACAAGTCTCGTTTAGATACTACAAGTACAAACATTACTGCTTTATAATAAAATGTAATAATCATTTTTATCGCATGTTTTCATTAAAATATTAAATAAACTATATAATTTAATAAAATTTAATTCAATTATGTGTATTTGATAATAATAATACGTTAATTTTTTGACAAAAAACTCCAATTTAATAAAATAATATGAAAACCGAATTATATTCGAAATATTTTATTACATTTAAATGTAATTTTATAATAATGTAATAAAATATATAAATAATTTTCAATCGAAACCTTTGTAAGCGAAATAAATCGAACTTATAAAATGATTACACAAAATCATGAAGTCAATTAGAATAAGACCATGCTTATGGTTTCAAAGTATTTCATTAATAATTTCAAATAAGCATACGATTTTTATTCGATTTATTTAATTCTAATTTGAATACTATCGTAGTGAATAAAATAATTCTCTGTCTACAGAAATGTACGAAGGAATAAAAAAAAATAATAATTTCATAACATTGAACAAGAAAATGTTAAGGAAATTTATTATTTAAAGAAAATAATTTTATCATATATTCTAGATTTAATTTTAGAAATGACAAAATATGAATAAGAAAAACACTTGAGATAAATATTACAGTAAAAACGAGAATTTTTTTTTTGAAAATACATCTTAAACATTAAACAATTAAAAGGAAAATATATTTAAAAGTGGAATGTTAGGTTAATTCAAATAACCGTTTCTCAAAATTTAAATTTTCGTCCTTGTAATTCAACTTTTTCCATGTGGATGTCGCTATATGTTTGCAATCTGAAAAGTACATACATCACACGTGAATATTATAAGTTGAAATGCTGTTTGAGTTTATTTTTTGCCAAACTTTTCCATCATCTGTCCTCTTGTCTAACATTTAATTTCCTATTTTTTTTTCAAAATTGGAATTAGATTCTTTATTTGGTTGACGTGAAAGACTCGTAGAAGATTTATAATAATTTTCTAGTATCGCAGAGAAGCTATTCTTTACTTTTTTCGTCGTTGAAATATATAAACCTCTATGATTCCTAGTTTGGACATAATTTTGAGTAAGTTGCCTTTTAACGTATACACATACTTTTCAGCATTCTTAATACCCTTAATTATGATTAATTCACAAGTAGTAGTCGCCCTCATACAACTCCACTCCACGTTTCACTTTCGATGCTATATTTTTTGATTCAGTTTCTTATTTGATACCCTTTAAAAGAAATTTTGATCATCGGAACCGAATAAATCAAACTTGTTTTCATTAGAAAATAAAACATTTTTTCATAACTTATTTATTCGCATATGCTAATGGAATTCTAACCTCTTCTTTCTATTCATTTCTCTGATGTAAGGCTTCTTTCTTAGAGCTCTGTTTTTGTATGATGCATTATGGAGTCGATTTTTTACAGTTTGTGTTAAAACTGACTCCTCTAATTATGAAACAAGAAATTCAACCAGTTATCAAGTACTAATTCTGGAATTTTTGCAATTAGTTTGATTAAATTCCGTACTCCTCTCACAATTAAACAAACTGCATTTTTTTTCATACTGCACTGTTGCTATATTGCAACTTACCGATTTAACAATAACTAATAATTTACTGAAAAAGCTAGATAATCCTATCTTTGGAAGAAACCCACAACTTTACCGTTTTGCGACTTGATTTAAGTACGCAGAATAGAAAATATGATCATTTGCTATTATTTAGACATTAGTATTTGAATAAAGCTATTTCACTCAAATAAAACAAGTATTTACAAATACTTATAGTATATGAATACCTTTTTTGGCAAGAGATTTCATTATAATATGAATAAAACAATTATTGATCTAGATTTAAAAAAATGTTCAGATTATGATATTATTTATTTTTCTTATTGTCGTGATCGAGAGAAAAATGTTACAGTTCATGGAAAAAACGAGTGATTTTCGCAAAGAAAACGAGATGTATGAATACTTTTTTACCCACTGTACATTCCTCTTATTTTGACAATGTACAATGAAATTTTAAATGGAGTTCGAGTTCGTTAAACTAGACAATTAATTTAAGCAGTCAAAACACCATTCTGCTGAAATATATACGATATTTTTTTTTCTCTTCGCTGACTCAATTTGGTAAAGCCATGTTGATTCGACGCCAACACTGATATTAATATTGGTCAGGTCTTTGACATGACTGTATCATATAAATAAATTTCAGATAGAGCAGAGTGACGAGTCAATAGTTAAAAAATGTAATTATCTTTTTTTTAATGAAAAAATTCCATAATTTTATTTATCGCAGATACGAGGTTCCGAACACATACGTTATTAAGAATGAATCGAAAACGGTTTCGTATTCGACGAACGACGATTGTTGTTTTTATAATTATACAATTTCGTATTGTAATTATTGATTTCGCCGTCGTAAATTAATGAATGGATAATTTGTTAATTTAACAACGGTTTGTTTACTGTAATAAACAAGCCGTTATTTGATCGAATACCGTTGTCTAGTAAGACCGTGCACCTAGTCACAATGCTCGCGAAATTTGTAAACGCGGCTATTTGCAACAATTATTTTCATATAAAGTCAATACGAGTGTTGAAAAATACAAATTGAGATATTTCGAAAAAAGATGAATTAAATCCTATTGTAATTAATGCAGAGGATGTATATATTATATATTATACATCTATCGAAAGACGATTTCATTGAAAATCAAAGAAAAAATGAGTATATAAAAATTATTTTCTAAACTAAATATCGAATTATAACATTATGTTGAAAATATTGTCGTACATTAAATTTTAACGACATTTTATAAAAATGCATATACATTAAGAAGTAATTATATGCAAAATTAACATTATGTATATCTCAGAAATAGAGTAGGGCGTTATTCGATTAAAAATATAATTACAAATTTAATCATAATTCTTGGTAATAAAAATTATTGAAAATTTAATAATTATATTTTTATCCGATTAAAAAATTAATCATGTCATTCTACTTGTTTTTTTAAATAAAAAAATAATCCGATAAAAATGTAGTCAGATAAAGAAAATAAAAAATCGACTAAAATTTCCAGAGTTAAGTTTTTACTTTTCTTCTGAAATTAATTTCTTTGTTAAACAGAATTAATCTTATTTCACTGTCTAAAAGACGGGATGAAAATTGTGACCAAAACCCTTATTTGTCTTTTATTTTAACTTTTTACATACTCCCGTAAAAATAATTTAGAAATTATTTTATTTCATTAATATTCAAAATTCCATTAAAATTACAATTTAAATTTCATTAAGAATTGTGAAAAAAATATTTAAAAATTTCATTTTTAAATAATTTTCGTGATGATTTAATTAATAATCATATTCAATTAATAATGCATTTAACTAACATTCCACAATTTTGAATATTCAAATCAATCGATTAAAACGATTGATAACTAAAAAATCAACAACGATTAATTTTTTACTTGTTAGTCATTGATTGATTTAAAAATGATTAATATTAAGTCAATCGTTTTATCAAACACTTGAAACGAATAACGACTAATAACTTAAACGTAACTAACGATTAATTTCACACAACAGAAATTTTAGTCATTAGTCGTCAATCGAATAATTTTTTCCATACTCTGGTACATAGTTTTAAATAAAACTATTTAAATAGGCATTATTTTCTTTAAGTCATTGTAACAAAAATGGCAATATTGAAAATTTTACAAATATTATCATTTATTTGAATTAAGTGCCTTTATTAATTTTAGTATCACAGGTGATGACCCCCATGATAATTAATATATTAATATACATATAATTTTTCAAAAAATAATTATAAATCAATCTCCACTCTAACAGTTACTTCATTGAAACAGTACTATCACTTTCATTCATGTATCAGTATAATAACAACTTTCCGTGTCGCTAAAAATAATTTTGTCGGAAATAGTGAACAATAAATATTTTCAGAGATATCTCTCGAAAAAAAAATTAATGAACGTATTAAAAATTCTATTAAAAAATATTGATAATATTGACCTTATGATCTTTACGGAAATAGAAGATGATGAACTCTATTGCGTTGTATGTTTTAACTATATTGTTTACAACAAAGGTGATATTCAATTCAAATTCAAATGAAATTTATTGATCTAATATTTACACTTACAATTGTTTACAGTAAATGGGATATAAATAACATGTGGTGTGTTATCTTGTGAAGAATAAAGGTGATATAATCATTAACAAAAATATATATATATATATATATATATATATATATATATATATATATATAGAGAGAGAGAGAGAGAGAGAGAGATTAGCGAGAAATACATTCTATAGATGTTAATGATTACCATTGTTTTTAATAGAAAAACTGGCCTACATTATGTACAATAAATTTTAATTGTTCAAATATTTGCTTCGATTTTATTGCAATGTTGTTGTTTGAATTATAAATAATTTAATATATATATATATATATATATATATATATATATATATATATATATATATATAAATATAAAGATGTTATATAAAATTGATTTATAAATTTGTATATAGATTTAGGTATGTGAAATGAAAAAAATATATTCAAAATCTTACAATATTAATAACAAAGGGATGACTTATTTTCTTTTCTTAGAAATAATTTATTTATAAAATATTTCAGATATTGCAAGAAAAGTTTATATAAATATCAATAGATGAAATTTTCTCTATTGATTTTTTCAATACAATAAAAATTATAACATCTGATTCAGGTAAATATCTCAGGATTACATTACAATCTTCGTTAATATGCGATGGAAATATTTTTTTGGAAAAATATGTCCAACCAAAAATTGGAAAAATTTATAAATCAGAAGGTTCCTGTTTTGCTTCAAGATTTAAAAGATTCAAGAATAATTTTATCAAGATTTTAACAAAAAGGCTTTGACTATGATGGCATCGCTATCGAAATGCGCATCAGCCAACTTATTTATAAATAATAAGTGATTATTGAACACTCTATAGCCATTGTGGTGTTGGGGATAAAAATTCATTTGTGTTAAATCCAAGAATAATTCATTGTTAATGAATATGTGATACAGAGTTTTGTAAATTTGTTATATGTAAATAATTAGTTTTTTATTTATAATAAATATTTTACTATAATATATGAACTGTATTTTTATTTTAAGTTGTGTCATGTTTTATATTACAGATTTTCTTTATTACAGGAAAATTTCCAAAACCTGTTTTTGAATTTATATATTTATATATATACCAGTCTCTCAATTTACGCGGAATATCCGTTCCACGTGGATTTGTTTTACGCGAATGAAAATCGCGTAAATTGAGTCTGTCAGTAAATAGAAAAAATATTGGAAAAAAAGCTAGTAAAGTTGTAGAAACACATATTTATTTCACGTACCTTAACAAAAAAATAATGACGTTTTAGAAAACAAAAGTAGATAAATTTTATTCGGTGTCACTCTATCGCTACTGTAATTCAAAACAATCAACCTTTTATATATTTATATCGTGCTTTTATACGTTCAAGTAAGAATTTGCGTCACTCTGATATATAAATAATCTGATAAATTCCATGAAAAAGTATATAAAATGAAATCATCTGAACGCGTATAAAAAGTGCTGCGTAAATCAGTTCCGCGTAAAAAAAGTCCCGCGTAAATAGAAGTATAATTTGCCGCGTAAAAAAAATCGTATAAAAAAGTATCGGGTAAATTCAGGGACGGGTGTATATTTATATGTGTGTGTATATGTATATATATATATATATATATATATAAGATGGCCAAATAAATAAAGGTATGGTTAAACTCTTCAATTTCATTTGAACCACCTATGTACCAACCGATGGTGTAGTGATTTTCATCACTGCCTGATATGCAAAAGATGTGTATCCGATCGAAGATATAATTTAGGCGGGGATTCTTTGCACTAGTGAAGACAGTCTGCCTAAGAAGTAAAACCTAAATTTAAAACTCTCAACCACCCCTTTGCTCAGCGTAGTAAATATGAATAAATACCAGTAAATAGTATAATATTAATTAAGGAAAGCACATCAGTGGACTATATATATATATATATATATATATATATATATATATATATATATATATATATATATATATATATATATATATATATGTATGTATGTATTAAAAAAACTAAACGTATAAATTATAAAAATTTAAAGCATGTCTATAAACACTGTTAATTATATAAATTAAAAGTAATGAAGTTCGATGTCATTACGAAATATAAAAATTCAGAATTAATTAGGTTATTTGGAATTGAGCCTAAATTCGTCTGTACAAATGAATCAACTCTGAATTCTATACAAAATGAAATATTTTTTATACAAATTCTGATATATTGAATATTCATTTATTTATAAAATTGAATGTATTGTAAATGAATTTAAATAGTACCAAAAATATAATTTAAAAAATATTTACATGAGACAAATAAATTTAAATTACTTTTCTTTATATTCAATAGAAACATATTACAACGATGGAATACTGTCGTGATAATTTCAATGATACGAAACGACTTCAAATTACTTCTAATACCTTTTGTAATCTCACTTTTCTTAAAAACACTCACGTACAAAGATTTGTTAATACTGTATAAGTACACAGATGTAAAAAATTAGTATCTTAAGTAAACTGACGATAAAAATACTGATAAACGGAATCGAACTATAAGTAGCTGTTTTATTTAAATACATTTATCTATTGTAAGTTTAAATTTGTATTTTTTTCTGCGAACGATACTTTATGATTTAAATGATCACGTGTAGTGTATATATATATATATATATATATATATATATATATATATATATATATATATATTTCAATACCATTTTATAGATTAGATCCTATCTTCATTAATAAAATATGTAATTTTTAAAAATAAAATCGATAAAAACTTCAGAATACACTTTTATAATTTACATTTCTATTATTAAGTAAAATCCGATTTAAATAATTTTATATATATATATATATATATATATATAAGTAGCCGAAATTAAACTGAAGTATTGTAAAATATAATAAGGAAGTGAATGTATTTTTAAACCATTCAGTCTTATTCGATCCATCCACACATACATATTGGACATAAGTGATGGCACACATGGGTAACAAGCAATTTATTGATATAATTCAATGAAGTCGTTAAATTAAAAAATATATATTTAATTGAAAATTAAAATAATAATCATTAAATTTATTCATTATATTTATTTTCAATGATTTTTTTTTTAATTTAATGACTTGTGACTTATGTGCGTCATTGTATATAATATTTGTAGAAGAAAAAAAATTATTGTTTCTTTAAACGTTTTATATTGTAATTTACTATTTTAAAAATCTAAAAAAAATCATTGAATAATAATAATTGTAAATAAGTAGTAATCCAAAAAAAATAATAATACCACAATATTATGTTTAAGTGCTAAATAATAATTTATTGTTCTCTTTTGATAGCTCATGTGATAATTATATTTCGAAACGTAGACATATAAAATATTTTCTTTATCTAAATGTATGTGGTGTTTCTATGTTGTTTTTTTATGAACAATTTATATTTATTTAGTCAATTAACTTTTTTTTTAAAGTGGATTTTTTTTAATAACATTCTCAATATAATGTGAAAATAAAATGCATACATATATGTATATATTTTTTTTTGGCTATACATACATGTATAGCAAAAAAAAATTTTTAAAAAAATTCAAAAAAGTCAAAAAAGCTAAAAATATGTGTCTGTATATATATATATATATATATATATATATATATACACCCGTCCCTCAATTTAAGCGGAGTATCCGTTCCACGTGGATTTGTTTTACGCGAATGAAAATCGCGTAAATTGAGTCTGTCAGTACAATAAAAAAAAATATTGGAAATAAAAGCTAGTAAAGTTGTAGAAACACATATTTTTTCACGTAGCTTGGCAAAAAAATAATGCCGTTTTAGAAAACAAAAGTAGATAAATTTTATTCGGTGTCACTGTCGCTACTGTAATTCAAAACAATCAACCTTTTATATATTTATATCGTGCTTTTATACGTTCAAGTAATAATTTGCGTCCCTCTGATATATAATATAATAAATTCCATGAAAAATTATATAAAATGAAATCTATCTGACCGCGTATAAAAAGTGCCGCGTAAATGAATACCGTGTAAAAAATTCCCACGTAAATAGTGGTATAATTTGCCGCGTAAAAAAAAACTCGCGTAAAAAAAGTCCCGCGTAAATTGAGAGACGGGTGTATGTATAGAAAGCGAGTATGTCTGGCGTAGTAAAGTCCTTTTTTTTCATTTTCATTAAAACCAAACCTTTTTATTTTACTAGAAAGCAACATTCTTAATTGACATATTTCTTCGTACGTCCTACATAATTTACAACGATTTTAAATTTTTACTTTTTATTATTATATAGCTAATTGTTTCAGTTTTAAACCAAATCGAGTATTTGTATTGATTTTTGGGTAATTTTTATACATATATTGTGAAAAAAATAGTTATATTATTGATTGTAAATTAATGTGGTGAAGAAGCATAAATTACAATATAATAGAATAGAACGAGAGGATACATAAGAAACGAACTAAAAATGTCTGGGTTTATAATAATCGTTATTTTAATATGTTTGAGCAAATTGTTATTAAAATTTTTAAAGTGTTGATTCTGAAACTATTTTTCTCTTTATACACTTACACACACTCACTCACATACTCACTCATTCTCTACACACTCACTCACACACACACTTTTTTAACTCATTATATTAGATTTTTGGACATCTTACCTTCAACCTCCTATCACCTACCTTTTACCTTTTCCCCCACCGGCTCCTCAGCCTTTATCCGCCATTTTGCTATCATTAACAAAAATGTATGTATGTTTATATTAAACAACAACACTTCATACTAAACTACGAAGAAGATAGTATAAGTTTTATATTATATTCTACACGTGCATACAAAGTGTGTATTTAGTTTCAAAACATTTCAAACGATGCCAAGAATAAATTCATACCAAACTTTCCAAATTACCTTTACGTAATATGTAGTTGAGTAAATATCGAATTGTTTGTTGTTTCATAAACAAGTAAGGTCAATGACCGGAAAGAAATAGTTTTAAACGAAACTGAATGAAGATCCTTGAAGATCTGTTTTAAATTTTTTTACATTAATACGGTTTCACTATAGCACGGTTTGAAATTGCCAAAAAAAAAAATTATGCGCATGTGCAATTCTAGTTTTGTGGTCTTTTTCTTTTTCAATTAGTTTTCGATCGTAACTTTAGAGTAAAGTCGATTATTTTGATAATTGAATGTTAATAACCCATTTAAAAATAAATTTAAAATGCATTTAAAATTAATGTATAAACCCCTGATTCTGTTTTTTGATACATACAAACATTTGAATATATTACCCACGTTTTATTTACTGAAAAACAGGAAAAAATTTGTTTGGAACCAATTAACATTTTTTGTATTCAGTTAATGTTGCGATTAGTCCGGTTTCAAATAGTCCGGCAAATCAGTGGAACTGATTAGCCCCACTATGCGAGATATTCCTGTATATATAAATACTCCCGTCCCTCAATTCACGCGGGACTTTTTTACGCGATTTTTTTATGCGGCAAATTATACCTCTATTTACGCGGTATTGATTTACGCGGCACTTTTTATTCGCGGCAAGATAGATTTCATTTTATATAATTTTTCATGGAATTTATTATATATCAGAGCGACGCAAATTATTACTTGAACGTATAAGAGCACGATATAAATATATAAAAGGTTGATTGTTTTGAATTACAGTAGCGATAGAGTGACACCGAATAAAATTTATCTACTTTTGTTTTCTAAAACGGCATTATTTTTTTGTTAAACTACGTGAAAACAATATGTGTTTCTACAACTTTACTAGCTCTTATTTCCAATATTTTTCCTATTGTACTGACAGACTCAATTTACGCGATTTTCATTCGCGTAAAACAAATCCACGTGGAACGGATACTCCGCGTAAATTGAGGGAGGTGTGTATGTATATATAAATGTATGATAAAAAGTGTTTTTTTTTTTTAGATTATACTGAACTTTCGAGAGGGATTTCTATTACGCTTAAAAACGCCTATATATTTTTTTATTATTGCTTGTATTAATTGATTAAAAATTTCAAATTTTTTCCGCTCAATACCAACCGGTCAAAACAACCGGTTGGTAGAGATAAGTTTATATCAATTCTTGGTATATCTAGTGTTGAATGGTTGTACAACCCTGATGTATAGGGTGACCCAAATGAGCCTGTAGGATAGTAAATGATCATGAGCAAGTAAATGTACGTCTAAATCCTTCAATTTTATTCAGGCCACCCTATATAAACATTTTATCAAATAACTGACTACATGTAGTAGTGATATTCCATGTTTATTGAATTTGAATTGCGCGTGAAATTCAAACTGTACATGCAAATTTGCCAATCTATAAACGAATATTGTGTCGAGATAAAAACGTATATAAATATGAATAAATAAATAAATAAGGCGTATTTGTTTGTTTCGTTTGTGTCGAGTTCGCGCAATATAATTCGTGTTGCGACAGTCAATGACTATCGTTACGATCTTTTCTATATTTTTTTCCCTACGTGACAAATCGGCCCGATTTAAATGAAACACATTTCGTATATATCGGGAATTCAATTCGTCCGTGCGATAAAATCGGACGCACATTTCAGTTTCGAATGCGTGATAATCCGGTATAGGAGACATTCATTTGATGTGAACATGATATATCGACGGGGTCATCACGAAGCCGCTTTATACATATCTCACATTATTCAGTGTCAGCTAAAGGCAGCTTGACAATTTACCATACACATTAGCTCGTTGTCTTAGTTCCCATCCGTTTCAGTACCAATGTAGTGTTAGTGTGAGGAACATGTTGACTTGTATCGGTGTTAATAATTCCATGTACCGGATTAGTGCACGTTTGAGGAACAGAAAACATTGTTTACGGATATGTTCTACGGCGGCGGCGTCGTGTCCAGAAGCGCCGTCGCCGAAAGGTTTACCGTTCATCGGCACATTGTTATCGTTATTGGCGGCGGGCGGTGCACCGAAACTGCACGAGTACGTAACAATGAGACATCGACAGTTAGGTAGTATATTTAAAGAACGAATAGGTAGTACTGATATAGTTTTCGTGTCGGATCCGGACGATATACAAACGGTGTTCAGGCATGAAGGTAAATATCCCAAGCACGTGTACCCAGAAGCGTGGAGTATATACAACGAGGTGAAGAAGTGTCAACGAGGATTGTTCTTCATGTGAGTTGTTATCAGTTTTGTGCATTGCCAACGGAATGCTTTTTTAGCCTCCAAATATGTACAACAATCGGAAACGATTGCAAATTGTTTACGATGTAAAAAAACAAGCAAATTCATCTGTTTCGTATGTAAACAATCGAAGTGTTTCCTTTCATAGATTCTGTTTTATTTTTTAAAAAATATAGTGTTAAACTTTTAATTATTCTTAAATATCAGAAGGCATAGACAACCTGCGACCCTTTGACATTTTTATGCAGCCCGCGGTATAAAATTGAATATTTTTTTAAAAAAATAAAAGCAAAGTAAACAGAAGTAATTTATTTAGATATACAATGTTTGTCTCAAATTTATATCTATTAAAAAAAATATAACAACGTCTCTGTCAACAAGTTATACAAAATACACCGTTTCTCAGCAATATACACTCTGTTCAAAAAGTACTGGGAATTGTTGAATGAAATACAATATATAGGGTTTTCCAAAAAGTGCTTCAGAAATTTAAATGGAAATAAAACAAAAAGTATTTAAATAATTAGTTATTTATTTATTTTATTTTTAAGCATATTCTATGGCAATAATGATGAAACACAATTTCACACATATGACCACCAATTAATTTGTAATTTTAAGGAAATTGACTTCTAAATAATTATTATTGAAATTTAATAATTTCTAAATTATCACGGAAATATATAAACCAGTTAAAATAAGAGACAATTAAGGATTTTATTCACACTTTTCATCCCATTATTTAAACAGTGAAATGGAATGAAATCTGTTTAATAGAGAAATGTATTTTCGAAAAAGAAGAAAATACATAAGGGAAGAAAAAACTTAACTTGAAGTTTTAGAACATTTTTTATTTTTTATCAGATTAATTTTTTAATTTTAGAAAACTATAAAATGACATGATTAATTTTTTAGGTAGGATTAATCGGATAAAAATTCAGTCATTAGATTTTTAATAATTTTTACCACTAAGTAATCGTGACTAATTCTTTAATCATATTTTAAATCGGATAATGCCCTACTCTGTCCAGTGTTGACTAAAGTTATATAGGTGTTTTTTTAAGCTTGATATAGCTTTAAACTAAATCCCATTCTAGAGTTCTATCTAACTTTTAAAAAAACCCTTTATTTATATATATATATATATATATATATATATATATACATGTATGTATATATAAAGGTTGATAAAGGTTTTTTTAGGTTAAATAGAATTTTTGATAAAGATTCAATTTAAAGTTCTATTATTTATTTTTTTTTAAAAAAACACTATTTTATTATAATAAATATTTCTTTTATTGAGACGCATTTACACCAATCGCTCAGAATTGATTAACATAATTGAATCAAAGTGAACCATATAAATAGTCCATTTCAACGAAAGTGATCAACCAAATTCACAATGACCAACTTTCGTTCGACCTCAATAAATCACTTTAGATAAACCGTGTAAATAGACCAGTTACAGCTTGTTTCCAGGTTTGAATTGTTATTGTTATTTGTGTACGATCTAGTGCTTTTGTTATAATTTGATTTCTTTAGTTATCACTATTTTCGTATCGGATGTCTTGTTCACTTTTATCAAATCATTAAACAAATTTTGTTCATTTTTATTTTTTTTATTGTATTTTGGGTGATTCAGTCATACCGATCAACCTGAAGGATTTGTGTAAACGTGTCTTAAAAGTAAACAAGATAGTTGATAAGAAAATGGCAGCAACTAAAGACATCATACAACAAGAGCACTAGATCGTACACAAATAGCAAAAACTATTTAACTCTAGAAGCAGGCTGCGACTAGTCTATTTACATGATTCACTTTGGTTAATTCGTCCAGAGAAATTCAACGAGATTGAACAAAAATTGACATTTGTCAATTTATTCACCCGTCAATCGGGTTGATCATTTTTATTGACATGGACCATTTACATGGATCATTTTGATTAATTCGACCGCGTTGATCAACCCAGACGATGTAAACGTACCTTAGATTACTTCGATCAATATTTTTATTTTAAAACATAATGAAATCTTTTATAATTAAAACAAAAAGCTATTTATTATTAATTTTAAAGATTTGTATGATTTTTAAAGAGTATAAGAAATCGTGTAGTAAAAACAATAAAGTAGATTTGATTTTTTATTACAAATTTATACAAAAATTATATTATTTCTATATATAAGGTTTTCCAATAACAATATCAGAATTTTGACAGCTGGTGACAGCCATGTTTGAATTTTTTCCAAGCTCATTTTGACATTTCAACTCAGTATAGTTTAGTAAATTATCAAGGAACGTTTAACACTTCAACAACGCTTAGAAATTGTAAAAAACGTTAATGAGTCCTTTATTTCACGAAATGGATCAATCGATTGGCCACCAAGATCAAATGATCCAACTCCTCCATTGGATTATTTTCTATGGAGTTGTGTGAAATCATTCGTTTAGATGATCAACCACAAACAACAGAAACATTAAAAATAAACATTGAGCGTGTAAATCATGAAATTAGACCACAGTTATGTGAAAAATGACAAAAATTGGATTAAATGAATCATTGCACTATGTCAAGCGAAGTCGTGGTGATCATAAGAATGAAATTTTATTCCTCATTAATACCATAGAATGTGTTTAAAAATAATAAAAAAGAAATAACTAATTAATTAAATACTTTTTGTTTTATTTCCATTTAAATTCTGAAATGCTTATTGGAAAAACTGTATATAAATAAATAAATAAATATATATATATATATATATATATAAAGAGAGAGAGAGAGAGAGTAATCCAAATGTGACGCCTAACTTTGCTTTATTAAAAAGAAACACGTGTATAGTTTCTTTTGTTTGTGTTTTTTAATAAAACACAAATCTAGGCGTCACATTAAGATGACCCTATATAAACATACACACACACACAAATATATGTATATAAAAGATATAATCATCAAGAAATTTATTGACCTGCCAAATAGAAATGATATATTTACAAATATGAAAAAAAACACGTCGAAACATACAAAAAAAAGTGTTATTTATATAATAATAAGATAATAAGAGTTATTGAACAATAACACATTTTTTAATATATAGTTTGTTCAACTAGAGAATACAACACACAGTATATCATTACAACGTCTGCATGTACTTCCTTTAGAGTAGTATTTAAAATGTTATGTTTGAAATTCAATTATCTGCATACATTTTATACTTTTATTTCATGTTCAATAAAATTATAATTATTTACCAATAATACAAATCATTTCAATACAAATGAATAACCATAATAGCACTATAAGATTTTTTTGTGTCTATTTTAATATTTCACACAAATTAATTATCATTCCCAACATCATAAGATATTAAAAAAGGTTTAATTATCACTTATTGTTCACATTGTTGTGTATAACAACAATAGATGAATGCGCATTTCGATAGCAATGTCGTCATCGTCAAAACATGGGTGATATTAGTGATGATAATTTATTTGTATTAAATGAATTTGCCATAATCTCAAAACAAATAGTAAAATGTATTTAATTTTATAATATGGTACCGTGATGATCATATATTGTGGCTTAAATGAGACTGAAAAATGTAAACTGAGACTTCCGTATGACTATTGAAATGCATAACAGCGCAAAAAAATAACCGATATATGATTATATGGACAGTAAAAGAAACGCAAATCGATTTTAAAAAAATAAAAAAACGAACTCTGTTTCGAAACTGTGACAAATTCACTTTCACGCAAATGAACTATCACTACAAATACCGCAAGATATCAGAAAGTGTTCGATAATCACTTATTGTTTACTCTGTTTATAACAACAATAGGTTAGTGCGCATTTCAATTGAAATATTATCATCAACAGAACATTGTATTATATTATAATATTTATTTTATTAAACTATTTTATTATCATCTATTGTGTTATACGACTTTATAACACAATATTCTGACGATGATGACATTGCTATCGAAATGCGCATTAGCCTATTATTGATATAAAAAACAATGTGGATAATAATCTTTTTATTAAACATTTTCTAATATTTTTGAGGGTGAAAATTTATTTGTGTGAAAATAGCAAACAAATATAGATGTTTTTTTAAAGCGTGACAGATCTTTAAATTGAATTCTTGTCGAAAGTTCTATCTAACCTAAAAAAACTCATATTATATATATATATATATATATATATATATATAAAGACGTTTTTTAGGTTATGAATTCAATTTAAAGTTCTGTCACAATTAAGAAAACATTTATATTTGTAAATTCAATTATGATTCGGCTATCTAGATTACATTTTAGAAATATAAACCGACAATAGTGATTATTCTTTTCTTGACATTTTATAATATTATATATTTTTTTGATGATCCTAGTGTGGCAATAAAATATACATGAGCGACTAAAGTAAACAATATGTAATTGTCGAACATTGTTATAATATCTTGTAGGGTTCAAATGAATGATTCGTTTCTATAATAGTCCAAATGAGAGTGAAATAGAGTAGAGTAAAAATTATCCGATTGACGTCTACGACTAAAATTTTAATCATGTAAAATTAATCGTTAGTTACGATTCATTTATTAGTCGTTAGTTTTTTCAAGTGATTGATTTGAAATTAATCGTTTTTAAATCAATTGGTGGCTAAGTATTAAAATATGAATCATTAGTCATGATTGGTTTTTTAGTCATCAATCATTTCAAGCGATTAATAAACTATGATTTGAATATTAAAAATTATGAAAATTTTGTTAAATGCAATGTCAACTAAATACGACTATTAATTAAATCGTTACGGAAAATTGTTTAAAATTTAAAAATCAAATTATTTTGTTTGAAGAAATCACAAATAACTTTTAATAAAATTTAACTTGCAATTTCAATGCAATTGATTAACTGTCAAAACCATATCACTTTTAATTGTTCAAATCGTTATTTATAAAAACTTGATATTTCGAAATGTCTACTTTGAACTGTGTTATTTCCAATTGCATAAATGACTTAAACGAACAATACACCAACTAAGATGCATGTCGCAAACTTCTTCCTGGCCATTTGTTCTTATTTTCCTTGCGTAATTTCAGCCGAACACGGTTTGCCATTGTCGTGATGTCAAGATACAATATTTTCGATTTATCAAAACTCGTCGTGTTTTCAATCGTTCGAGTTATACCACACGCGATCGAAATTACTTAACAAATAGGAAAAAAGTATCGCCGGAGAGTTTTGCAACATCCGGATGATTTCTATATATGTATAAGGTCATCCAAATGTGACGCTTAGTTTGTGTTTTATTGTAAAGAAACTATACACATGTTTCTTTTCAATAAAATACAAATCTAGGCGTCACATTTGAATGACTCTATATTATGTATAGTAAGTTCATGTGTATAAATTAGTTATGGAAAATCGATAATACGCATGTTTAAAATGGCACTATATGGAGAAATTATGAGGGAATTATTTTAATTTAGTACAAATGAATCACTTGCTCTAAGAATTTACTTTAATTTAAAAATGAAGACTTCAGCATTAAAAATGAGCCATGTTCTGGAAAAATTTCTGTGATCGATGATGATGTTCTTCGGAATGTTTTGAAAGAATATCCATTATATAAAATGTCTACCATGTGAATTGACAACTGGGAATGGATAGAATTTTGTATCAGTTGTTCGTCTTGACTTTCTCGAAATAAAAGTGAGTAATTTTTCAAACGCCTTATAACGAGATGAAAAGTGGATTACATTTGAAAATTTAGTAAGGAAAGAGTATACTGGAAAACTGATCAACCTGTTTTGTCAATATCTTGACCTACTTTAAATATAAAAAAGAGAATATTATTTATATGTTGGGATATGAGAGAATCAATTTATTATGGACTTTTGAAACTAAAAGAAACTTTCAATTCTGAAAAATATTGTCAACAGTTAAACAATTTCAATAATGAAAATTTTAAAAAGGATTTGGTTGTGCTAACTGAAAATAAGTTATCTTACAGCATGTAGACTCAAAGCTACATATTTTTTAGTAGCCACGAAAAATATAAAAACTTGGTTGGGAAGTTGTAAGTCATTCAACATATTCTCCAAATAAAACACATTTTGATTACCATAAATTTTTGGCTCTATGAAAATTTTTAAATGAAAAAAATTAACAAAAATGGAGATGTGAAAAAGGGACTGTATGAGTTTTTAGCTTTCAAGTACGAATCATCTTGTTAGAGAGGAATTGAAAAAAAATCATCAAGATAGGAAGAAGTTGTTTATATTAATGGAAATGAAATTGTTTTTTAAATAAGAAGAAACAGTAAAAAATTTTGTTATTTTTTTACTTAAAAAAAGAACACAATTTTTCAGTAGCTATGTATATGTATATATATATATATATCTGCATATGTATGTAAATATGTAAAGGAGATAAGTTACAACTTAATTTATTTCTTGTAAAATACAATCATTACTCAGACAACGACCTGTTTTTTTTTAATTCAATGTATAGGGTGGTCAAAATGAAACTAAAAGTTAGGTCTAGACATACATTTACTTACTTACTATCTTTTACAAATCTTTACCTATCTTTCAGTCTCATTTGAGATACCTTATATAAAAAGTAAAATATACATTAAATATGTCGAACAAAGATCACTAAATTAATTACCAATAAATAATTATTTTTTCGGTTGCAAGGATTTAATGACAACATTTTTTTTTAATAAATTGAAAAAATATAAATTACGATGATCATAAAATTCAAAAGAAAAAGTGTGTGAATTTCAACAATACTCAACTAATTAGTATTAAAAAAAAATTTTTTTACGGTGTTAAAAATTTAGTGTAGAATTTTGAAGGTAAATTAAAAAAAAATAGAAAGTGAAAGATTAAAAGATTACAGGAAAAGAGGTGTACGAATTTGAAAATAAATTATTTTGGTTATTTGGTTTAAGTAAAATTGAACAATGCACGTCAGCCTTGATAGGCCAAGGTCGACATTCTTTTAATTTAATACATATATATATATATATATATATATATATATATATATATATATATATATATATATATATATATAATAAAAAAACATGTTTTGGTTTTCAGAATGTATTTATTGATTTTAAATAAGATGTAAGTATTTTTACAACAAATATATATGATTTGCTAGAATGAAAATGAATATAAGAGTTTTTAAAAATGTCCAATTACTTTTTATAAATTTTACCCATTAAATTTATGTCTTAAAAGTTGAACTGAAATTTAAATAGAAAACCGATTAAATGGTACATAGATCTGTATCAATTTCAATAAATCATATAAATTGAAATCATTTATCCTTTTTTGAAACCGTACTCTGTTATGCAATTAACAATCCTCGTTATTTTTATTATACCACTTTTTTAAATATTCAAAAAAAAACGTGATATTTAAGACAATTCTTTTATTATAGAATTGTTATTGAGATACGAAGCTTCGATGGAAATTTATTACATAAATAAAATCATAAATCGTATTTAAAACAATTTGGAATATTTTTTATATTTTCTAAAAATAAGACGATTAGTCATTAGATACATAAAATGGATTAAAAAATGTTAAACGAAAACAAACTATTTTAAAATAAACTATCCATGAATGAACATTTATTTTATATTCTTTTGTAAAACTGTGACGTGTTGCATATGTTTATTAAAATTTTATTTGTAGTGGCCAGATAATTAATTTAATTGTCTCTCCACAATAAAATTGTATTAATTCAAAGGGTCATAAAATGTCTGGCCTGGAATTTATTGAGGAACACACAACACATACATACAAACGTCACTGTACACATTGTTTCATTTATATTCTGGATTAAGCGCAATGACCGCAACGGAAAAAAATGTTTATCAGGAAGTGTTGGAGCAGTGAACGTGCCAGAGCTGGTTTAGAGAATGTTCCTTCGGGCGTTTCTTACGATTTTAGATCGATAAAATTTGTTAGAACTGATTTAAAATCTCGAATTGAATATGATTGTCGTTGAATATACAAGAAAGATTTTTTACATTAAAAATGGATTTTTATAATGTACAGAAATAACTCAAATCACCTCCTCAATCTCTGGACATGAATTCCAGAGAATATTTATGGGGAGAATTGTAAAACATATTTGATTATCATATTTCTGGTAAAAAAATGTTGAAAACTCGATTTCAGTAGGAATGAAATAAAATTAAGCTAGATTTTTTTTGTATAGTTTAGTAAATTATCATGGAACGTTTAACATTTCAACAACGCTTAGAAATTGTAAAAACTTCAATAGGCTTATTGAAACAAAAGTTAATAATCGATGTAAACGTACTTTAGATTACTTCGAGCAAGATTTTCATTTTAAAACATAGTGAAATCTTTTGCAAGTAAAACAAAAAAATGTTTATTATTAATTTTAAAAATTTGTATAATTTTTAACGAGTATAAGAAATTATGTAGTAAAAATAATAAAGTAGATTTTATTTTTTATTACAAATTTATACAGAAATTCTATTTATATATATATATATATATATATATATATATAAAGGTTTTCCAATAACAATGTCAAAATTTTGACAGCTGGTGACAGCCGTGTTTGAATTTTTTTTCAAGCTCATTTTGACATTTCAACTCAGTATAGTTTAACAAATTATCATAGTAAAATTTCAATAACAGTTATAAATTGTAATTACTTATTAGGAAAATCAATGTTCGATTCATAAAACTTACGGTCAACAAAATCGTCCAAGTGAACGTGCCATTTATTGAATTTTTGAAAAATTTGAAAACAATTTTACTCTACATAATACAGCAGTGCATGTAAGACTAACAAGTGCAATAAGTGAGACCAATATTGCTTCTGTTAGTGAAAATTCCAAAATGAAGGTGGAGATCACATCACAGTAAATGGAGTGCGTTATCGAACCATGATTAATGATTTTTTTCCAAAAATGATTGAAAATAATTTGCAGAATATGTGGTTTCAACAAGAAGGTGCCACGTGCCATAATTCTACGAAAAAATAGACTTTTTGAAACAAGAGTTTAATAAGTCTATTATTTCACAAAATTGATCCTTTAATTGGCCACTAATAAAATGTGATCTAACTCCATTGGATTATTTTCTATGGAGTTATGTGAAATCAGTGGTTTTTGCTGATAAACCACAAACAACAGAAGCATTAAAAATAAATACTGAACGTGTAATTCATGAAATTGTACCACAATTATGTGAAAGAGTGACTAAAAATTGGGCTAAATGAATGCACCATGTCAAGAAAAGTCGTGGTGGTCATATGAGTGAAATTGTGTTCCATTATAAATGCCATAAAATATGCTTAAAATAAATAAGTAATCAATTAAATACTTTTTGTTTTATTTCCATTTAAACTTCTGAAGCGCTTATTGAAAAATCCTATATATGTATATTAAATGTAGTATTGTTGGAGTGTTTTATTTCTTTAAAAAAATAAAACAGACTAGCAGTTTTAATCAAGGTTATATATAAATAATTTTGGCAGGGAAGGAGAACAATGGTTGCAGTTACGAAGGATAATGAGTAATGTAATGTTGAAGGAAAACAATTTAACTTACTTACAATCCCCTTGCGAGGCAGTTACAAAATGTACGTTGGACGATTGGTACAAATCATCCACATGTGATACTAAAGGAATTGTACCGAATTTAAGTAATAAACTTTATAAATGGTCCATTGAAGGTAAACTCAGATATGAAAAATATTCGGTGGTATATGAAATGGTACCGATTTTTTCAGTAACACAAAAAATAAATCAATGTATTTGTCGACGTTGCAATTAATGTAATATTTTAATATATATTTCATTGTTCAGTGCTGATATATTTAATATAAAAAAGTATCAATGACCACTTATTTCAATAAAGTAAAAATATTTTGTAAAAATCATAACTTTCATATACACCAAACGAAATTGTTCCTAAATTTTCTAACACATTAACAAGTAAAAACTGATTTTTAGTTCTGGTAGCTACGATAATGGGTTCAAAGTACACTCCAGAAAGTAAAAAACGCTTAGACCCGTTAATTGAAAATCTCGCGTACGTCGTACAATCAGTTTTCGATACAACATCACAAATATCCCTAATGCCAGTGAAACTTGTATGGAAATTGAATTTGCCTCTTTGGAAACAGTTTGAATCAGCTATGGATATAACACTTAACAATTGTTCGTATGATTATGTTTTTAAGTAAAGACAAAATAAACATTTTGTTATTTATTTCAGCGAAAAAAATAGCAAAGGAATTAATAAATGAATGCGAAGGAGTCGGTGGAGGTTTACTAGAACAAATACTTAAACAAGGACTAACGGTTTCAGATTTAATTCATATTAATTCCGATCTATTGTTAGCTGCTGGAGATACTGCAAGTATTGTTTTTAAAAGACGATTTAGAAGATTATTGTAATACTAAACTGTTTACTGGATTAATTCCAAAACATCGACTCTATAAATAAATCGTTTTTTTTTTTTTTAGACAGCGTACACATTACATTGGGTTTTATATACGTTAGCGAAATATCCAGACATTCAAACCAAATTATCCGACGCATTAAACAAACGTGATTCTTCGGAAGTTCCATGGTTATTTAGGAGCGTTTTGAGAGAAGTTTTGAGATTATATCCGGTTGCACCGTTCTTAAACCGATTTATGCCGGAAGATGCGATTATTGGCGGTTATTTCATTCCAAAAGGGGTAATTAGTTTAAATAAAAAACAGAAAAGAACAGAATAGAAGAAATTAAAATGTTTTTTTTTCACAACTATGGATAAATGTTATACATTTCCATTAATTCATATATTACAAAAAATTTCAATTTCAAACCTAATTTAAAAGAATTGTATTATATTTATTTTAGACTCTAGTTGTTATGTCACTGTATACAATCGGTCGCGATGAAAGATTCTTTCAATACCCTAACAAATTTTGGCCAGAAAGATGGTTAAGAAATCAAGATAATAGATATTTGCAAGCAGCCTTACCTAATGCCAGTATTCCATTTGCAAAAGGTGCTCGATCGTGTATTGGTAAAAAGATTGTCGAAATGCAGTTGTATATTATGATGATTATGGTAAGTAATTCTTCAATTTATTTGCAGTTTGTTTCAGTTACTTATTTTTTCGAGAAATTATTTTTATGGAGTGAAAAAAGTTTATAATATAAATCGTGTTGATATCTAAATAGAATATATGGACATTTTTAAAATATTTATAATTTCTACTGTTTTAATTTTTTATAAATTGTGTAAAAAAAGAAAATAAATACGATTAATATTTTGTTAGACAAAGTACGATACAATATTGTAATTAAGTAACAATTATAAATATTTATTTATTTTTAAAGTACTTTGTTTAAATTTACAAAAGATAAAAATAAGAATTGTATTCTAAAAAACTTTTAAATTATACATATATGTTTTTATATTCATAAAATTTCATACCCGAATGAATAAACTAACACGAATTTAAACATAATTTTCTGAACAAAAAAAATCGCTTATAATACTTAGTATTGCAATGAATTATATCAGATTATTATTTAACAAACTAGTAAAATGGAGATCCTTTGATTTGTAGTTAATTCTCAATTATAGTGCATTTTTAAAAATAGAATTTTGGTATATAGAAAAAATATAATTAGCATTACTCACCATTTTTGAAATCTACTTTTACACGACGTTGCGTTAAAATGGCACACTGTAAAGATAAAAAAAAAATAGTTTTATTAATTTTGATTTTTTAACCCTTATTGAATTTATGTTATTAGAAAGACAATATTTAATACGAAATTGTACATTTTTTTCTAAATTTTTATTTTCAACAAAGCAGAATTTTAAACATAAATATTATATTAATTTTACAAATATCTAAATTTTCCAACTAAATAAACGTAAAAGTAGTTTAAAGTAAAAAAAAAACTATAGATTTTTGATCACACCTTTAATTTTATAAATTATTGGAAATTTTTCTAATATTTAAAACTTTTCTTTCACTTTATATCAGACCAATCAAAGTAATTTAGAAAATAATGTTTTTTTTAATACATTTTAGTTAATTCAAAATTACCATATAAAATTGTTAAATCGTAACGAAATTGGTATAAAATTACGACTTGTCGCTGTTCCTTCTGAAGAAATTCAAATATCACTTGAGAAGAAACAACACACGCAGTGAATGTTAAGACTGGAAAATAAATAAATATATTTTTGTTCATATATGTGATATAATTTACACTTTGTAATTTTTATACAAGATTATACATTGTTTATCATTTTTTCATTTTTAACTTATATCCAAATGTTATATATATATATATATATATATATATATATATATATATATATATATATTATAAAATTGCTAACATCAATTAAAAAATATATAATACAAATACTTTACTTAGTAGAGTATAAATCAACTATTTAATTATTTAAAGTAAAATATAAACTTACATAATGATATTAATCATCAAAGTACAAAAAAAAAGAACATGTTCACTTCTAATACTTTTATATATCAAATATATTTCACTGCTACTCATTCAATTTTTATTGAAAACAACACAAAAAAATCCAGTGTTAGTCCAGATAGTTTAATGAAACAAATACTTCAATTTAATACAAAGATATATTCAGACATGAGTCAATATATTTGTTTCAATGATTAGGTAACTATTCAGAGTGAAAATGATATTATTATCTATTTGAAAATATTGAAAATGCGATCTTTTACATCATATTCATATATTAAGTCTTTATAATAAACACTATTTCTTTAAACTTTGATTATATCATTGCTTTGCAGCAAGAGTAAAAACAACATATAGGTAGTAAAAATATCTATTTGTTAATTTATACTTTATATAAAATATTTCAAAACGAATTTAAACATTATTGTTTGTTTGATTACATATTATTATAACACAAAGGCTGGCTATTAGCACCACATTATAGAAGAAAATGATTATTTCTAACATATTGAGAAATTTAACAGTTCCTTTTATTTTCAAAATACATATTGATTATATTATAGCTTTTTTAAGACATAAATTGTTTCATTCTAGGCAGTTAAGCTAATTAATAAATATGGGAATTATATATATATATATATATATATATATATACATAATTCTCATATTTAACTGAATTAGTTATAAACAAGTATTGCACAGATTAGAAAAACTGTTGGTATAACAATTTTTCAATCTAAGAATAAGGCAATGTTACATGTTTCTTATTTTACTATTTTTTGGACATATTTTAAAACTTTAATATACAGTCAAATTTTAAATAAAATAGAAAATGTGTATATAAAGTAACTGAAAAATTATTCCACAAAAATATTTTTTTAATAAAAAAAAATGTAAAACTCATACACAGATGATCACAGTGGAAAAGAAGTATAATATGTCAATTACATGATAAAATCACATAAAAATAACTAATATACACTAATAATTAAATATTAATTATTTCATAAAAAGACATGTTTACAAAAAGCTAATATCTACCAACTTTCTTTACTTGGTGTCAAAGATTATTTTCTGGTTATTAGAGATTATTGGAAAATTAAATCCAAACAATTTTCTTAAAAAAAATAATATTAATTATTAACAGTATCTGATTCTTTTAAACATTATTGTTTAAAAAATATATTTAAATATGAAATATTATCAAATGATTGGTTGCAATAAACTAATGCACAGACATTTGAAAATTTTGATAAAAGGGAAAATTATAATAAATTTTATAATATAATAAAGAACTATCAAGAAACTGATTATTTCCGCTTTTTACTTCTTGTTCTTGATCTTCTTGTTGGCGCATTAACAGTATGAGTTGGATGTCTTGATGCTCTTGGCGGAGCACCTAAAGCATGCTGTCTAACTAATTCAGCAAGAAGTCCCTGTTGGGCTAACATTTGTAGAAAAGTACAAATAAATTCATCATAGTTATGTGTTCTTCTGCAATCATCTACTTTATATTTATTTCTTTTATCATTTTCATCTTTCAAATTTTGCTCACAGAGAGTAATCTCATTTTCAAGATTACGAAGAAGTGCCAAGAGATCTTTTGGTGCAAATGTATGAGGTTCAAATAATTCTGGATACTTTTTATCTAAGTTTGAATCAGTACCACATTTCAATTTATCTGTACTGGCATTCAAACATACTTTCTTTGTAACTGAATGAGGATCACTATTACTTCTTTTTGTAGCTAGTCTACTTTCACTTGCAACTCTAATAACTACGAATTTTTTGAAATCTTTCGATGATGTCGGACTCGCTTGTGATGATACCCAACCCCACGGTTGAGTCGGTGAATTGAAAGCTGAGCCAACTTCGGAAGAAGTGTCTGTACTCGATGTACTATGGGCAGGCGATGTACGAATTGTCAAAGGTGTTGCATAATCAAGAGGGCAAAGCATCATCTGCAATTAATAAAAACAATATTAGTTAAGAAAAAATCTAACTGAATTAAACATTACAGTGAACACTGACTTTTTCTGACCCTTTATCACCGGATTCTTTATTTAAAGATTGCATAACATCTTCTACGGCTTTTTCATCTGTAGATGCATCGTCCTTATCTGTTCCTTTCATTTGAACTAACTGTTGGAGTGCATCTAAAACAATCTGTCGATTGGTTTTTAACATTTTTAATTTGTGTGTATATGTCAGTCTTCTATCAGGTACAACAGCCATTAAATTAAATCTAATGTCATGATCTTCAGTAGAAATTCCTAATCTTTCACTCATGACACGTCTAAATTTTTCTGTCCATTCTTCAGTCGCATCCCACGGTCCATGATCAATAGGAAACGGCTTCAATCCGTCCAATTCGAACAAACGGCCATTTATCGGAACAAAACTGACAAAATGGAACGCTTCTGCTGTGTATCTACCGGTAGTCACTCCGGATTGTTTGTCGAGCCGACGTTTCGCTTGTGGCATCGCATGTGAATTATGCGCACAAGCTAATTCCGGTGTATTTCCTATCGCCCAGCCTTTATTTTCAGGACACATGCCAGATGTATGTATTTTCAATCTATTCAAAGTATCTCCCAAGTGTATCACAGGACAATTTAATAAAATCGATAAGAGGGCGTGTGTAGCACAACTATTAGGAACCATTTGTTGTGCAAAAAATATGTTATTCACGATTTCTTCATCTTTAACAAAGCTTTCAGTTTGGTCAATAATTTTTCGTCGAGATCTTCTTTCTTCAATCCATCGAAATAGAAATATAAAACCATACACTGGTCCTTCTAACGGTTTTTGCAAATCATATATTTCTTCTACTTGAACACCTTTTACGCCAAAATCTTCTAACAGTAACGTGAACAAACCAGGATCGCTCTCTAGCTCCAGCCATCCTTCTGTAAGTCTATTAATATCAACCGGCATTTTAATAAATTAAACTGTTCGTTAATTTGTTAATTAAAATTGTTCTCAAATGTATTTATGTACATAATGTGTTCGAATATGTACATATAAACAAACTCCTACTGACATGTTCAATGTTGACATTATAAATATTTCATATCATAATCTATATATCCAGTGCACCCAACTTTAAGTTCAAAATATAAAATAGCAGTTCTAAAACTTTTTTATAGCTTATATAACACTATTTATGAAAAATTACATACTTTCAGTTAAAATAGAAAAATAATCTTATTTAGAGTAATTTTAGAGGGCGTATATTAAAGGAAAAGAACATTTCAAATTGTACGATTTTATATATTTAATGAAAATAACATGTGCAAAATATATAACATGGAAAAGTGAATTATAAAGATAAATGACTTTAAAACAAAATAACATAAACCTGTTTTCACAATGATCACTTTACAAAGCCCATAAATATATGTTTAAAACTTCACCTGATGATAAAATTACATTTTTATATTATTAACTTTAAAAATAAAAGTTAACTATTATTTCAAACACCAATAATAAAAAAACATGTAACTGTATTGCACATTTGATATCACAGTCATATAGTTTAAGCTGACTGTATAATACAGATGATATTTTAAGTTATTGGAAGACCACTTTCTCGTTTCATATTATTCCTACTATAAAAAAACAACTTAGTAGAATGAACAAATGAGCTGAGAAGTGATTTTCGTACATGGTTAAAAATATATGAATTAATAACAAGAATATAATTTTGATTTTCAATAAACTTTGATAAAATAACAAAACGTTTGCAAAAATAAACTATCAAATGAAATCATAAGTATATATGTATATATACTTCGTACAGTATTTACTATTAATGTGTTGTCGAGAACAAATTAGTTCTCGAAAACTAAATCTATTCGCCTCATGTATTTACGATACATACATTTCATTCCTTACTTTTCCATTATAATCTAAAATGACTATCGATTATTATATTACAACCAATATGATTTTATCCTCAAATATATATATTTATATATATCAAATCTTGAATTCCTCCTTATGTTCAAATGAAATCATGTATAGTTTAAAATTATTTTCTTAATACTATTTATATCTGGTTAGATTCATTCATTGTATAAAACTTTCTCAATTAAATTCATTATTTTTTTAATTTATTTAACAATTAATGTATCAGTGCACAACCTATAGACGATTCGCAAATACTGCATTAAGTTCATTTCAGTATTGATTACGAATCTTCTTCGACTTTAACAAATTGATATATTTTAAAACACGATTGATATATTTTTGTTCATGTTATATATATAGATTGGGCATTGTTAGGTTAAATGTTTTAAGAGAATAAAACAATAAAAGTTAACAATCTGAATCAACTAGAAAAACAATAACATTTCAGGGATAATTATAACTAGTGAACAGTATTCAAAGATAAACAAAAAAACCACCGCTACATTACGTAAATGATATCGTAAATGATTTTAAAATATTGAATTTGTACGGTGTATTTTTTTTTTTTTTAATTTTTAAACTACCTAAGCACATTTCATTCAGAGCTTATGGATCATCCCACAACATTTAATATGCAGCAGTGTATGTGCGCAGCTAACTTGTGCTATTTACACATACAAGATTTATAATCAAAAATTACTATACAAAAAAAAATTTATATCCACAAAATGTCCTATATGTATAAAGCGTTAACTTTTCAGCTTGACACTGGACCAACTTCTTTAGTTGTTACTGGCAGTGAAGGTCTTGCATCATTAATAGACAAATGAGTGTCTTCGGATGGTGATGAAGATTCCTCTATTAACTGTCTCTTTTCAATTTCTGCTTTAAAGTTTTCAATATCTTGCTGACTGAATTGCAAATGTATAAATTTAAAATTCAGTTATTTAGTACATATCTACATATATAGAAAACAATTCAAAATTTACCTAATTTGAACATAAAGTATACCATTTATAACATTTAACATATCTAAAACTGAACCCATTGATGGTGGTTGAATTTGAATAGGCGGTAATGAAGCACCTGGCCGTCCTATGTACAATTCATTCATTTTTTTCTGTAAAACGACGGCTTGCTGTGTTAAATGGCGTAAACATTCTGAGGATTCACGGGTTTTCTCATGATTCTCTCCCAACTAATAATAAAAAAAAATTGTGAATTTAAATAGAAAAAAATAAGATATTCACATATAAATACAATACTTTACCTGCTGTTTGTATATAGTATAAGTTTCTTTTTCATTATTAAGAGCAGATCTAAAATCTCCCATGCAGCTTTGAGTACGAGCAACTAAATGATAACTGACTGCTACTTTCAGAGATTTGGCACCATAGTAACGAATGTTTAATGCCAACGCTTTCTCTAAAAAGCGTAGTGACAACTCATATTCACCTACTGCATGAAGGATCAAACTTATGTTGCTCTGTATAAAGAATATGTTACAAGCACATTATTAAAAAAATAAATAACAAAAATAAATACAATGTTCTATTTTTAACATAAAAATATATTACTTACATCTAACTGTGCTATTTCTGGATGATTTTCACCACACACTAAAAGAGTTAAATACCTAGCTCTATACAAAAGTTTAAGAGCAGTGCTGACTTGATTATTTGCAAAACAATACAATGCTAGATGAGACTGAAAATAAACCAAGTTATTGTGTTTTAATACTTTTACTATTAACAATTTTATAAACAGACACATAAACGAATAGATATATTTTTACATTTATTAAGCAATTTATATTACTTACATATTCCATTATAGTATAAGGATGATCTATTCCATTGACCCTTTCAGACATTAGAACAGCTTTTTGTTGATATGCCATTGCTTCAGCATGTTCACCCATAATATAATTGAGACGGGCAATCATTCGGAGACATTGAGCTATTTCAGGATGCATTGCACCATATACATTGTTTAAGAGATTTAAAGCTTCACTTATTAATTCATAACCATCTTTGAGATAACCCTGTTGTATTTTACTTTGTCCTGTTGTGTAGAATGTATATGCATCTGAAGCACGAGGGTTTATATGTTTTACAACAGGGAATATGTTTAAGATATCTTCATCAAAAAATGTAACTTTATTTTTAGATTCAAAATTATATTCACGTAGCAGTATTTGTATACCAGTCTTTATACAAAATGATCTATAATACAAATTTAAACAATTATTACACATATTATTGATTAAGGATTCATATTACTTTTTTTAAAAAGCAACTAAATTAAATCATCAAAATTACAGTAATTACCTTAAAAGTGATATTTTCTGTAAAGTATAATGTTGAATAATTGAATCAATACCATCACCAGCTAAATCAAAATCAAAATACGATTTTAAATCATCACGGATTTGAGACCATAGTAATTTAGGTGTCAGTGTTGCCCATTCATTCGATTCTACTTGAGAAGAAACTCCACCTCCACGTATACCTTTACGTTTATTACGACGTTTATTGCGAGTCTGAAGCTGTGTAAAACAAAATAAAATACATCAGAAACTATTTTTCAACATATACAAAATAGCATACCTCATCAACACCTTGCTGAGGTACAGGAACAACTCCAGAGTATAAAAGGCAATTAAGAAAGTGTGAAACAGCTGCTGATAAACTCATCTGTTCAGTGCTGTGCATATAAGTAGTAAAGATATGTTTGGCAGAACGTATAATTATTTCACCACATGCTATACTGTATAAATATTCTAGCTGTTTTACTTTTGATAACAGAGCTGCAACTTTTCCAAGATAACGTATATTAATACCACGGCCATGTAAGGCTTCTGACAATGTAGGACCATCCATAGGTGCTTGAGTATGATCTAAACAGTCTCGTATCTGAAAATCAATTAAAAATAATAAATATGCAAGCAAATGTTTATACGATTATTTACTTACAAAAGTAGGTATCTGGACAGTAAGAAGAAAATTAGCAGCATCTTTAACTAACTGCCGTTGTTTTATGAGACTAGGACCTTTTGAAGTATCATGTTTAATGCCTGGAGAGTATACATCAGGATTGAAACGAACATCAAATTCAGACTCTTTTAGAGAACCAACTGCTAAGGTTGCTGTTCGTACAATTTCTTTAGTACTTTCTTCTACTACAAAAAAACAACTATCTTTAAAAATATTTCTTTAATAAAAGAATAAATTTAAATAGAATACAATTACATTCTTGTTTTCCACCATCAGTAATACTTTCCACTATCTTCTTTGCTTCAGCAGTTTCCAATTCCTGATCAATAGTATGTTCCTTTTCACTTTTTATTTCATTCACAGCCTTTTCTTCAGTCATTTTCTTATTACTATCAGTGGATATTGTCTCCTGTTTATTTTCATCATTACTTGTAAGAGATTTTTGTTTAGCAGCTCTCTCACCTTGTTTTTTCAGACTTAATTGTTGAAGATGAAATGCTGCATATTTTATAAACATCATGTACCGCGAATCAACAAAAGCATCAACAAGTTCTTGTCTTAGGCAACACAGTTTATGTTTGTGTTCAATTGGAAATCCAAGAGCTGTTACTTCCTTACTAAGAGTTTCATTTTCAACTATAAATAGAAATAATAAAAGATTTATATATATATTTATATACACATAAACATATACACATAAACACTTATGTTACTATGACTTACGCTTCAAAAAGTTTACATCTGGAGGAAATGTACGTAAAAGATCCAAAATGTAATGCCTTCCATCATTTCCAATTATACCTTTACATTCTACACTTGAGCAAAGTTCAACAGAATCACCATTTTCATTAAGAACATAATGCGGTAAAATTTTTAATTGCTGTCCTGCTTTATTTAACTATAAAGAAAAATGAAATTCATTAATCATAAAAATATTTTTTTTGTATATTAATGTTTCTACTAAAAGTGAAATTCAAGTTTATTTTTATGATGTATGTTATTTATATTGATCTACTTACTAGCTCCAAATATTCTGGATGTGAAAGTACAGTTTTACCAAAATCAATACTACCATAAACAACACTTTGCTCTTGGTCTTTCTCAAGAATTCCAGGAATAATAGATTGAGCTGTTACACGATAACCTCTGTAATCAATGA
>CP092088.1:58926268-59086268 GCA_029203775.1 Neoneuromus ignobilis | reverse complement strand
ACTAATATATGACATAAAAACGGGAAAAAATGTTTTAGTTATTCATGTATACGTATGGAATAAAAAAAAAATAAAAATGATTAAGGTATATAAATACTGTTTAGCTTGCATACATGTATTTAATTTCCATTGAATCTAACAGAATCAGGTAATTAAAATACACAACACTGGTAATTGTATACATACTTTAAGACAAACAGGGCTTTTTGAATCACGTGCTGTCGGTTGTAATGGCATTAATGGTCTTTCCCCTCGTGAACCAGGCATTATATATTCTGGTGGAGTACAATCAACACTATCTGTACGAGGAATAGCACTACGCCGTTTATCTAAAACATCGCCCTGTGTCACTGCTGTTAAACATGAAAGAGAAGCACACTCAACTCCAGCATATGCATCTGCTGGATCTAAAGATTTTAATAAATCTCTGACATGGCGTACGTGAATTCGAGCTTCTCTTACAGTATACGGCTCTTCAACAACCTATAGAATGAATTTTGAAACAGCAATTACACTTTTGCAGTCAATATGCCATATTACACAAATAGTCATTTAATTATGTTTTATAAAAATGGAAAGGTATCTACATAAAAAAAAATTAATTAATTCTTTTGTCCATTCTTACTTTAATAACAGATCCATCTTTAAGTCCTTCAATGTTTTTCAGTTCTGCATAATTGTCTAATGTGTTTCCCTCAAGTTGTAAGGAAAAACATGTACGATGACAGGTATCTTCTCTGTCCATTAAGAGTTGATGGATTTCTTGGACTAATTCCATACTTGATACCTGTTATAATTATAAAACTAGGTTTCCAGTTGAATTTATAAATTAATTTCACATTTATTACCTGAATATCGAATGGTTCCGTACCAGGACTGATTATTTTTACAGTAAACCCTAGGTCTTGGATAAAGACTACCTCTTGATCATCCTTTTTATCAGAGTCTTTTTCTTTTGATTCATTTTTATTTTCTGTAGTTTTGGTGTCATTTTTCACTAAATAAAACATGTAATTAAGAACTACAAAATGAAAATTATTGTTTTAAAATCACACCTAAGATTAAGTGAAAAAATTGGCAATTTTACAATTAAAAACAAATATATAAAGGGAAATATTAGTTAATTTTTTCAAAAAATATTAATTTTGTTACATAGTTTGCACTAAGTCTATATTATAATAAAAACATCAAAAATGAAAAAGATAACAAATACATCAATTCAAATAAAAGAGAGAAATAGTCGATTGTTAGCGAATATTAAGAACGGAGAAATATTTAAATATGTAACCTTGTAAATAATAAACTGATGTCATAAAATTAATTTATATAGATTTTACATATTATATTTATAAAAAATATTACCGTCAGAAATCTCTGTGGAATGGTTGTTAATTGACGTATTATCGATACCATTAACAATAACGTCACCATTGACTTTAGCATGACTTTTGGTCCTCTCTGTAAAGAAAATATTGTCTTGTATATAAATATATATTGATATTTCTTCAGATTTCAGTAAGAAAACAAATATTTTTGCAAATAATTAATAATACGTAATTAATTATTAATAATAAACCACTTCTGTTCTCCTACAATTTGAAAAATTACAATACAGATATAAAATAAATATTACGTTAATAAAAAATACATTAGTTTAATTATTGGATTATATTTTATATATAAAATTAACAAAATCGATATAGTCAATATAGGTGTAAGTGAAATCTAATTCATCGAATTTACATACAAAATGATGTTCAATTAACAAAGATAAAATAAGGCAAAAATACGACAATTTACATTGCTAATTCCGTTAATCATTCCAAAGAAACTGATTTCATTAAACACGTTTTAAAACGATCACGTAAATAAACGTGTCTTCCAGAATGCATTTAAAGTGCCAATCACGTAAAATTACTTTTTATATAAGCTTCATTTATGTCACTTGCGACAATCGCATATTTTCTGCTAAACTAATTTTTATAAACACGTAATATTGATAAATAAAATAAAATATTCGCAAACTCAATACGTGACGAGTTAAAATAAAAAAATCCTTTAATATTAATTGATAAACGTAAGAAGATTCAAATTCTTCCACCATTTTCAAACTACAAAATAGCGCACCGAATGGAGCACATGTATAACTGGATCAAAAGAATAATCAGTGGAAAGTAAAGTGCAATTGTATAATTTCTAATAATGAAAAGAGTTACTGAATAGGACTATCAAATGTAGTACTAATTAGTTTTTTGGTAATTTAGGAAATAAAAGGAGAAGAAAGAAACCAAAAGCTTATTTTTTAAAAAAAAATTCAAGTGCATTGTTTGGAATAAGTTTTCTTGTGAAATTGTGTTGATATAATCATTTAGGAAATTATGCGATTTTACGCTATTTCGTACAATTTCATTCAGTATCAAATTTTTTAAAGAATCTTTATAGATGCTGAAATTAATAATTGACAGGAAAAATATTAATAGTTATACAAGAGAAAAAAATTGAATATACTCAACCGACTATGGTCCTTTATTAAAAATTAGTTGAATGTGGAATGAATACAATGAAAAATTAAGAAGTACTACAACGAATCAAAAAAGTATTTTTTTTATTGTGAATTGTGAAAGTTTATAGTTTCAACAATATATTCCATAAATTTTACATAAAAAATCGAAAAACTAGCTTAGATATAGTTTTATAAATGGAAAATCAAGGAAATAAAAACCAATCCAAGTTAAAACTTTAAAAGTGTTTTTTTTTTAAATTATATTTTTTGAACTAGTGACTATACTAGTATGAAATACGCTTAGAAAATAGGAATGGTAATCTAAGACAACTTATTTATGTCAAATATAAAAAAACTAGTTCGATTATCAGTCAAGTTTAAGAATAATCTTTTAAGTACCAATCAATGAAATTTGATACGTTATATATATATATATATATATATATATATATATATATATATATATATATATATATATACACACACACACACACACACACATGTGTATATATACATACATAAACATCTATTAATACTTCTGAACATCTCTATGATTAATTGAAAGAGATAAAGAGCTGCAAAACAATTCAGATATAAACGATATTTAAGTAGAATGACCATTTTGATCCCGTAAATTAAGATATTGATTAAGAAAAACAGCATAAAAATCTTCGTAGGATACAATAAATTATATTGTGTACGCATAGAATGTTTAACGCAATTTATATTATATGAATTACAAATGATAAGTTATATTTGCAGACGGTTCAACGACGTAATATAAATTAAGATAGCTTATCTATGGATGTCTTTTTTTCACGAATGATTTTTTTTAAATCGTAATAAACCTATGTTTCGATTTAAGATACTGCGAGTGACCTAAAGGAGTAAAACTAGGTTACATTTGTTGTTTGCTAATATCGAAAGAAAAATTATCTTCAAGTATTTATTAATATTATGAAAAATCAGTACTATTACATACAGAATCATCCAAATGTGACGCATAAATTTATGTTTTATTAAAAAGAAACTATTCTTTTTAATAAAACACAAATCAAGGCGTCACATTTGGATGATCCTATATATACATATATATAGTGTTCATTTTTTTTTTAAAAAAAAAACTATAATTTGTCAAATAACTGAGAAGAGAGTTAAATTTTACAAGTGTATTATATTTCCGTAACGAAAATTGCGGATTATAATTTAATTTTCGATTGATAATTCATTATAAAATGAATTTGGAAACTTGTTTCATTATACTAACTATATCTGACTATAAAACTTGAAGTACGTAAAAGTATTCAAAATGATAATCTGATAACATTGTTAATTTCGCTAGTATTTACTATGCACATTCGGAGAATAAATTTTGAGATTTAAAATCAATAAATATTCTGATCTAAGGTTTATATTCACACACACACACACACACACACACACTCACGCGCGTGTATGTATTTTGAAGATAACATCGGTATTCAATATGTATTGAAAAGTAAATAATAAACAATAATTATTAAACGCTTTATAAAAACTTTTATGATATTGACACGGAAATTCTTTTGCAACAGAACAAATCAGCCACATTTTAAAATTATATTATATTAAAGGGGTATTCTAGTCTAGACGCACGAATTTTAGGTGTTTTTTCGGGTGCTATAAAAAAAACAACAAATATTTTCACTATCCATTTTTTATCAGTTATTTATTGACATTTTACGAGCATAAAAAAGTATTATTAAAAACAAAAAATTCAAAATTGAAAAAGATACAGGCTGGCAAAATGGGGGCTCGAAAAAAAAGGTGTCTCCTGGTTGACGTGGTTCCAACCCTTCCGGTCATATGAAACAAATTTTTTTTTGAAATTATTGAAAAAGAAGGTTGTAGTAGTATCCCCGCCTAGGGAAATTAAGAATTTTTTTTTCGGAAAATGGCGGAAGTGTGAAAAAACAGTCATTTTTTGCTCTATTTTTTTCAACTGTCGGAATTTTTTAAAAATAGTAAAAAACAAAATTTTCAGGTCAGACCAGATTGGTTGGGGCGTCACAAAAATAGCTATAACTTCGAAAATAATTTGAATTTCGAAAAATCCTCCTAAGGACATATTCTTAAAGGTCTAAACTTTGAAAATATGCAAAAAAAATCGATTTTTTCGAAATTCTAGACTAAAATATCCTCTTAAAATGCTTAACTAGACGAGTATATTAATATTTTTTGTTTTATTGTCAGAATTTTATTGTACTCAAAAGGACTATAATTTTATAAATAAAAAAAAAATGACGAAGATAAATTAATAAAAAAAAAACGTACTTTAATTGAATTAAATAAAACAAACAAACTCTACAAACCAAATATTTATAAAATATCATTTTAAATATTTAATATTCAGAATGTATTAACAATAATTTTAAAAACGAAGCAGTAGATTTAAATTAATTTGACAAGCACATGTAATTTTTTTTCAAATAATCTGCTTTTATTGACACGAAATGTCGAAATAAATTTATAATTATGTTTTATGAACATATTTACACTTTAAAATTATTAATCAGAACTGTGCACGAGATTAAGAAAGAAATATGACATTGGATTTATTTTAATAAAAGATTTTTTTTTTTAAATATTAAATATAAAATGGTTCAGTAATCTAAATTCTTCAAATAGTTTCTATTCTTAAATACTTTAATTAAACTAAGAGACAAACGAATGACGATCGATAGCAATGTAAACAATAATGGAAGAACTGAATACTTTTTCGTTACTGATTTACTTGTTTACAAAATATTCATACCGTTCAATACTGAATCGAACCCTTGACCTTCCAGTCTCTACCTTGAACTGTACGTCCAGACGGATAAATTAAATTTATTATCATATATGAAAATAAAGCACCATGAAAATCAATAAGGTGTTTGATTAAATGATCGAAGTGTCATTTCATCAGAATATGAAGGTGTGTACGAAAATGTAAAGTAACCGATGACATAAATAATTCGTGACACATTTTTATCAAGATTCAGAATAATTTCGATCGTGATATACATAACTAGCTTTTTGGTATGAAAAATAACTCGCTTATATATCAACTCTCAATGAATTATCGACAATGAAAAACAGAAAATGTTTAAATAATTACAATCGATTCAATACAAAAGAGGTAATATATGTAGATTACAATTTTATAAATAATAAGAACAAGAGAGATTGACGAATAAATAAATTTATTTATTTACTTTCGATTGTAATTCGTTAAATTCGAATTTCCACTCAACAATAATTAAATATGACGAATGTATAGTATTTATCATGTAATTAAGTATTATACGTATTTGAACAAACTTTTTAACTTTCATGGCCAAATGTTTTTACGTGATTAACATGAAACAAACATCATACAACCGTACGATAAACAAAAAGTGAATTAATGTTTGTTACATTCACCTCTATTATGAATATAGAAAGTGCATCGAGGAGGTAATTGTAATTTTTCGAAACTGTACCAATGCAGTTCTCACACACGTGGTGCACAAATGACATACACTGTTGTAAATTTAGTATAGGCCTGGTAACTTTTTACACAAATAACAATGCACATAAGCAAAAATACATTCATGTATATTACGTATGTACGTATGTCTAATATACATTTATTCTTTTTTGTAACACAGAACAGTATTAATAAGATATGAATTCGATTTTAGCACAAATGTACAGACGTGAAGAATATTTAAGGATGCAAGGTGATAATCATTTCAAAAATTTCTAATAAAAGAACTGAAATTATAAATGAACTATAATTGTAAGTTTGAAGATTATTAAGATACTTTTATATCATCTCTCTCTTTCTCTCTTTTTCACTTTATATATATATATATATATATATATATATATATATATATATATATATATATATATTATACATGCACATACATTTATCAATTAAAATTACAATAAATTAAATATACAACTAAATCATTTGCAAGAGATTTGATAAATTTTGAAACAAATATGGAACAAAATTCTAGAAAACTTTTTCCCAAATAATATACTGAAACGTATTAAAAATTGTAAACAACGGCTATTATTAAAAATCGTGGTCGTCATTCAACGATTTTTGTATTTGAGAACATTTTTTTTTATTTATAACAGAATTAGTACATCAACAAAAAATGGTCCAACAAAGTTTGTATATTTATAAACTTTGTAACCTTGTACATGAATATTGAATTCTTTTCCCTAATTCAATTCATTTATACAATTGTTTTTAATTTCGACTATTGAATACTGTGACATGCCCGAATTCACTATAGATTTATAATACAAGCATAAAAAATAATATATCGTATTAAATCTTTTCCAACAATAAAAACAATAAGAAACACAATCTAGTTATTCTCAATTCGACATCTTTTTAAAAAAACTATTCAAATGTACATGAATAAATTATATTAAAATAACCTGAATTTACACAAACAATACGATATAAATATTTATTTAACGACATTTGTTTCTGAGAAAAAACACAGAATTATTGTTGTTGAATACGTGTGTGAGCGAATGCATTTGTGTGCCGCGCATTGTTAAATGTTGTTTTTGTGAAAGGTATGGAATTATTTGAAAATTTTTAGTTATCTTGTGAATCTATTTTTGAATACACTTTTCGACGTTCACAAATTATAAATAGCTAAACTGAAACTGAAAGAACGCAACGAGTTGTATCAATGTAAATAAGATATATAAACATGAGAGACGCTACGAACTGTCAGACGGAAAGATTTTGAATATTTGTTAAATGTATGTTTAATTATACATATATATATATATATATATATATATATATACATACATATACGAAGGTCGTTTGATAAGTATGGTAAATTTATTTATTGTTTAATTTAATTGACTAATTAAATTTAATTTTTCAATTTAGTTTTCTTACTTTTTTACTATACTTATCAAACGACCCTCGTGTGTATATATATATATATATATATATATATATATATATATATATATATACATACATACACACTGACGTGCATAAGTCATCGCCATATGGGTAACAAGCAATTTATTGATATAATTCAAAAAGTCGTTAAATTAAAAAAAATATTTAATTGATAATAAATATAATATTCATTACATTTATTCATTATATTTATTTTCAATTAATTTTTTTTTTAATTTAACGACTATTGAATTACATCAATAAATTGCTTGTTACCCATATGGCAATAAGTTATGCACGTCAGTGTATATATATATATATAATTTTATAGAAACATATAAATATACGAATTTTTTTAAATTGATTTTTAATAACTATTATTTAGATTTCTGATAAAAATCACTAATTCATATTATTTCAAAAACTTTATATATATATATATATATATATATATATATATATATATATATATATATATATATATATCTTATTTATAGAAATACTACATCCCTCGTCAAGTACTCGAAAAAGCAGAGAATTTAAGATTATGAAAGGGATGAGATAACACGATGCGATATCACCAAAATTATTTAAATCTGTGTTAAAAGAAGTATTTAAGAGATTAAACTAGGAATCTAACGATGGTACAAAGAAATAAGGAAATTCGTCAGAATGGACTGTAAAAGGAAGGCATTGGATTGGTTGAAGTAGAGCATTTTGGGAGAGGCCTTTATTCAAAGTTTAATTGATTTCAATGTAAATTTCTATCACGCTTAAAAAACAGCCTTTATTTTAAAAGATAACGTACTTATATACTTTCTTGTTATTTTAAAAAGTTAGTAAATCTAGTTTTGAGATATGAAATTCGTTCATGTTAGAATCTGTAGTGATTTTGATGAGTTTAATTTGAATTAATTGAGATATCAAAGTTTTTTTATATCAATTTTAATATATATATATATATATATATATATATATATATATATATATATATATATATATTAATTTAAACATTAATATAAATGTACACAACTATACTGGGCATTTTTTATAGTTACACTTCAAAAGTCTTATCAAAAATCAAATAGAACAGAACGCGAACATAGTTTTTTTTTTAAAAAAAATATAACAAATAAATGATAAGAAAAATAACTAGAAATGGAAACCAGGAGGAATTAAATATACATATTTATACATAAATAATTCATTGAGATTTATTACTCAGAATCAATATCGATGTTTTTGGCGCGAAACAATTCAGTTTGCAAATTTCTAATCATAAAAATATATTCGCGCCAAAAACAACGTTAATGTAAATTATATATATATAGGCATTTTTTTATAAAGTAATTCATTATACTTATTCAAATAAAGTATTTCAATATAACATTTAACACTTTTTAATAAAAAAATATTGTATTCGGATTGGTTACATTTATAACACAAATTAATTAAAAGATTTTTTAGCCGATAACAGTTTATATTTCTTGTAGATGAATTAATTACGTCTTGCAATTAAAACATTTTATTACAAAGGTAGTGAATTTATGTCAATTACTGATTAAGACTTTATGTATATTTTGTAATATTTATTGTTATTACTTTTTCATAATAGTACATATAAAAAGGTACATACACTCTTTTTTCAGCTTTTATTTTTTCCCCATGTATATATATATATATATATATATATATATATATATATTTATATGTTAAAATTATTTTTCTATCTGTAAATATTTATTTTTACCGATAATCAATAGTAAAAAATTGTCATGATTGTTTCATTCGGTTCTAACAGATGATTCCTGAACGAGGTCTGAATTTCATCTAATTGAACATCATAAATCTAACTTACGATTACTAAAACATTCCACCACGTAACCCAGACGCTTCACAAGGGTTATTTTTGTACCCCATGATTTTATTTATTCTATTTTAAATCCTCATATTTAATGAAAAACTGGGGTACAAAAATACCCCACGTCAGATCCTGTGAACGCCGGACGTCGAAGGTTAATAAATTCATATAATTTGCGCTATTATGATTCTCTCCAATAGCACGAGTTACACAAAAATGAATGCATTTTTCATTAAAACGTGTTCGATCGAAACAATTAACAAAATGCAAATTTTGACTATTAATAAAATTAGAGTAGAAACGATTTTCTTTCTAAATAAAGGACGTTTCAATTAGAGAAAGAGAAAATCGATATTTTTATTAACTGATAATCGAAAAAACATAAATGAAATTTAGAAAGAAACATTGTAGAATGTATAACTTAATCTTGCAATATTGTTATTTATTTCAGAAAAATATTCATATTTTATAACTGAACGAATAATAAAAAAGAGTAATATTACTATTTAGATTTGAGGAATGTTTGTTATCAATACCTAGTGTATGTGTATATGTATATGTGTGTATATATATATATATATATATATATATATATGTATGTGTGTGTACACACACTTATACATACACATACACACAGTCTCTCAAGTTGGGAATTAGGTTTGGGTCTGATAAACTCATCTCGTAAAAAACAACCGTCACGAAATTCTGACAAGAAAAACCTTACTGGGCTAGCATTGCTAGAGAAGCCAATGCCCTATAATAGCTACAGAGCTAAGAATGGATGATTTTATATATATATATATATATATATATATATATATATATATATATATATATATTAAAAATTATACCAGCATTTCAAATGTATGAATACTTTTTGCCTGTCAAAGATAATTTATAAAAAAATAATTAAACACTGTGTTAAATTAAGGTTTAAAATTACAGCATTGCTCATTTTTCCTTGTTTGTCCTAATAGAGAAAAGAATTTTATTCTTAGAAAAAAGAATAAAGAATTTATCAAAAAAATATATGGTGTATGAATACTTGTTTTACCCACTGTATTTTCATAACACATGATTTTACTACCATATATTTCCTCAATATCATTGAGAATTTCAACCTCAATAATGGTCAACCACTATTTACTATTTCTACAGTCACTCCTGTATACAGTTTTCCCTATTTAAATAATTTATGAGTTTTTATATTTGTTTAGGTCATAATACAGACATTGTAATAATCGTACATACTTTTTTTTCATATATTTTATTTTGTTTGTTACAAAATGTTACATTTCAAAAGTACAAAAGACGTTCTTCACAAATACCATTCACACAATTGTACCATCGATATATACATATATATATAACAATACGAATGTAAATTTGAATCTTATCTCAAACTAACCTTTAACCATACGGCAATTTTACGCATATATTGATTTCATATGTATATAACACGCGAACGAAGATTGAATAAGATGGCATAAGCTTTCAATTTAATACTCTTTTTCTTTGAGTGATTAAATATTGAGTTCTTTTATACATGAACTATATCCATACATATACTTATACATATATATATTTATGATTTTTTTATTTTTAAAAATACATGTTTTACAGTTATACAAAAAATGTAGTAAGATTTGTACATATCGTTTTTATTATTATACTTCTTGTTTTTGTTGATGTCCGTTATATGAATTGTTTAACTTGTGAGATTTCTGTATTATTCATTACCTTTCAGAACCGTTTCTGTTTGTAAGTTATTTTCGAGTACAGTTGTTATAATTTCTAATGTATGTTCATGTGAAAATCTACTATTTTCAACAAAATCTACTCGAAAATAGCTTAAATTGTACAAAACTAAAATAGCGGTTCAAAACACAAAACCATTAAAATACATGTAATGAAGAATCAAAACTTTCAATAAGAACTGTATGTAAAGATCTCTTGATTATACAAAAATAAAAAAATACCTCTATTCCTTTTAATACTTTGATAAATTTATATTAACATGAAATAATCACTTACTTCTATTGCATAAGATTTTACAACTACGTTCAGTAATCAATTATTGTTCTTTTTATTCGCTAATCTTGTACAAAAATTCAAAACAAAAACATTAAAAGATTAATTAAAAAAATTTTTAGCCGATAACAGTTTATATTTCTTGTAGATGAATTAAGTACGTCTTGCAATTAAAACATTTTATTACAAAGGTAGTGAATTCATGTCAATTACTGATTAAGACTTCATGTATATTTTGTAACATTTATTATTATTACTCTTTCAGAATAGTACATATAAACTCTTTTTTTCAGCTTTTATTTTTCTACCATTTATATATATATATATATATATATATATATATATATATATATATATATATAAACAAAAAAAGACAATTCGAGATGCTATGAATAAAAATAGTTAAGAATGACTATATAACTAAGATAGTTGTCGTCAAGAACAGCTTAAGTTTCATTATGAAATACTTTGAAAAAGATTGTATGGCTATCTAAATGAGCGCATCAACGAATAATGTGACCAATAAGTGATTATTGAACACTGATAACATCTTACAGTGCTGGGGTAAATGATTCATTTGTGTTAAAAATATGTAACTTTTATAAATACATATTTTGGATTTCTTTTGTAACATGCAACTTGTTAAATAAGATTAAAAAACACAATTTTCAAATATACATTTGATTTAAAAAATAAACTAGATTGGACAATTCCGATTTAAGAAGATTTTGTATAGTATTCAGTATGTTAATTCATGTGTGAAAATCAATTAGTAAGTTTTACAAACGAGCACAATTCAAATTTATACAATACATGTTTTTGACAGGTATGTTTGTGATGTGAGAGCACCAAAGGGTCTTCACCTGGATGTGATTCGCAAATGAATCAAGGTTAAAAGTATGACGTCGGAACAAAGATTTAAACTGAATAAGTATGGAAAATGTATTAAAATTACGTCTATTCAAATCAGCATCCTTTAGAATAACAAAAATGTATAAATAATGAATTGTCTTGCATGCATCTTTTCAACATTTATTTTTATCAATGTTTTATATTAAAATTGTTGAACTTAAAATTTTTAATGTCGATTATATATATTTATATTATAAAAAATACACTTACTAAAATGAGCTTTATAATTCTCAAACATGAGAGGAGATTATAGTTTGGTATTGTAACCGAATTTTCTTTTATTACTCCAAATATTGTTTTTTTTTAAAAAAAAATAAGTGTTCAATAATTGTTTTTTAGTTTTTACTTACTTCAACATTCTTATAACAGATCATGAAAATTAATAAGATATTTTCGCACTAATATTTTTAAAAACGATGAAATTATCTATTTGTTGTTTTGGAACTGTGGTTGATTCACTTTACACAAATGAATTTTAACCCCAACATCACAATAATTTAAAGTGTTCAATATTTGTGTGTTATTTGTGTCAATATTCATGTGTTCAATATAAGTGTTCAAAAAGTTAGTTTAGATTTTAACAGAAAGGCTCTGACGATGATGGCGTCGCCATCGAAATGCATCAGCCGATATAATTATAAATAATAAGTGATTATTGAACACTTTAAATTATTGTGGTGTTGGGGTTAAAATTCATTTGTGTAAGATGAAGTTATCGAAATTCAGATAAGCAATTTAAAAATTAACAATAAATAAATATTTATTTAAAGTGTATGATGTTTTCTGATTCATTTTAGCACAAATAAGTACATTTGATTCAAATATAAAGAACTCTTATCCTCCTTTAGATGGAATAAAATTACTAGAAAACTTGTTGCAAATGTATGCACATGAGAAGCTTTAAGATGGTTTCAGTCAGGGAATTTGTATACAGGCATGGAGTTGAGGAATTGATGAAATAAATGAATAAAAACAAAAATCAACAAACAAGAAATAAACTACAACACAAAAGTCACTTCAGTGCAAAATTGAAAAACTGTTCAGTGTAAACAATGCAGTGTTTCATTCACAAAAGAAACATTTAAAAATAGTTCGCGGATCAATTTGCTCTTATTAATAGTTACAATTTAGCTTTAATCGACCGAATTCAATAGCTATTAAAATATAAAATAATATTGAACAAACATTATGTTAATTACCGGTAATAATTAACTTGCCAATTAGTAACATAAATTCATATAGAATAACAAGATTATTATTGTTTATCGTGATCTTTGTCTTATAAAAATCTGATATATATATATTTGTACTTACAAATATTGCATTGTTATAATGTAGTATGCTGCAATAAATGCATAAAAATTCATATGTGTATGTGCTCAGCATTTCAATGAATTAATATATAAAAAGGAATTGTTGGAGTATTTTTATATTTATATACAATGTAAGTGGATGTATATGTATTTTAACACATATTATGTCAATTACTTTATTTTAACATCTATGTTTAGTTATACATTAAACAGACTGTTAAAGATAAATTTAACGATTAAAATGAGTTCAGATCTTTTATAAATAACAATTCATTTCAAATCAGTATCAATTTATTTACTGATACACAATTATATTTATTTTTTTGATGATAGAACAGTTTATTTATTTAATAAATTTATTATTATCTTTTGTTATATATATATATATATATATATATATATATATATATATATATATATATATATATATATATATATATATATATATATATATATATGCATGTATGTATGGATATGTATGCATGTACATACACATACATGTATATAATTTATAAAATCGTATCAGAGAGTAATACAAATCTGCCAATACAAATTAATAATAATCGATTCAAAGTTTAATTCGGTCCGTATTTAAATAGACGAATCTCGAAGAGCACATGACCAATTACACATTTATTACGTAACGACAGAAGGTTAGAATCGTCACATCGAGTATATTTGAATGAGTTTCATTAACTAACCTTTCTTCGTTGGCGAATTGTCTCCGTTCGTGCGCGTCAAGGATTTCTCGTCACTTTTTACAGAAGTTGATGTCACATTTTTCTCAGCATTAATATCATTTGTACCCAAAGCCATAATAAAATCACCTCAACACAGACATACACTACAGTCAATACATACAGAGAAGTCTCAATCGAAGACCGGGTTTTTAGTATTAGAACTAGCGAACCCTAATTACCTATTCCCTGCCTCCCGTTTTACAACAACTGCACGTGCGTGCTCAGTCGGCCTCCCGAACGCACTTTCCTATTGGTGCAAAAAAATTACACGTTCGCCAACTATGCGAAATTGGAACTATATAATTCCAGCCTTGGGCATTTTTAATTGCTGTTTGTCAAAGACGGACAAGATTTAACATGTTATTATTATAATCATTACATTTTTATCAATGAAAAAATTCATATTAGTAGAATTTCTTTCCTTTATATCATAGCAATTGTGCAAATATATCTACTTTAATCAGAATCATGAAATTATATTATCTCTGTTGAACTTTGACAATTTTATTTTAGTATTCTTTGAAGCAAGAATTATTGTATAATGCCTATTTACTAATTTAATAAAAACTATAATGGTTACAAATGAGTTGATTTGAATCGAAATATTTGCATTTTAAAATATTTTTTTACGTATTCATTAATAAATAAAATAACCTAACTTTAATAACATCGTACTGGTTATTTATATAATATTACACTAAAAATGTTAACTTTTTTAAACTAATCAATAGATTTGTTTGTTTTTTTGTTATAAAAAATATACAATAGATTACGAATTTTGAACTAAAAAATCAATATAGTATTAAATTCTAAATATAGACGTTTATAAAGATATAATAAATTTTTAATCAGTGCTATTATTAGAGCAGTATGATTATTTTGTATTTATCATTTGTATAATTGATCTCTTAATGCAGAAATATATTTCAATACATTAAAACAAGAAATAATAGTTCAATACTTATAAAAATTAATATGGCTTAAAATGATTTTTGTCATATAAAAAATAAAAGCAATTTTTAAACATTTTAATATAAAAAGTTATAGTATTATCATTTATCATTAATGAGTAATGTTTTTCAAACAAATCATTTTGTGTGCAATAATAGATTTGGAATTAAATCTATTTATTGTAAATATTTTTTTGATACACAATATATTTTTTGTTTCAATTTTTATCTAAATATATTTCTTGTTGATATTGATTTAAAATTATAAGTTTCCAGATTTTTTATTTTTTGAATTAATACATGATTTGTAACTGAGTTTTGATATTCAGGCTAATAAAATCAATCACATATTCAATCAGCATATATTTAAATTTTTAATTTATTGAATGAAAATATAGAACACATATTTTTCTATAGGACAATTGTTTCATATCCAATTATAAATTAGTCAGCTATTATTAATTAAAACATTTTTAAATGCAATTAAAATAAATAATGATACAATTCTATAACAATTACTTACCAGATTCATATAACTGATAATCTATATAATTGATTGAAATATTATTATTTCCATTATATTAATAATACAATATTCAACTTATTTCTAATTATTATTAATAAAATCATAAATACCATACAATATTGATGAAGAAGTTAATTTATAGTCTTTTGCAGAAAGAAATTAATTTAAAAATAAGTTTATTTGCACTTATAAAATATTTTTTTTATATGCATTGACATTAATTAGTTTGGAAGAAAGCAAATTCTGTTATGATTCATTCAAGAAAAAAGTTATGCTTAACTATTCATTAATTAAATAAAGTTTGATATTTCTTACATTTTATATTACAATTGAAATTAATTCAAAAGTGATTTAATAATTTAAAATATGTGAATATTGTTAGTAAAAACTTACTCTACTAACTTTTCCTGTAAATAAATTTAATTAGTGTCAATTAAAAATACATTATTACTGTTCTATTCAAAATAGAGTAATTTATTGTAAAAATAAGTTATTTTATCAATACATTACATAATATTTTGTAGGTTACAAGCAGAAAAACATTTAATAAAAGTGTTTCTTTTATATGTATGTAATTACACATCATAATATAAATATAGTAAATATGTATGTTTGTAATATGTATTCACATACAAAAATATTTTTTTTAAACTTAAGATTAACATTTATTTAAACACTAACTATATGTACAATATATTAAATTACAAGTAATAAAAGCAGGAAATATTTTTTATCTTAAATATTTGTCATGGATAAATTTAGGCAAATATTTTCATATAAAGCAGTTAAAGTAAATGCTACTTTTTTGACAAATATGTTCAATCTTATATCTAAAATTTATGACTCTTTAATGTATATTTTTAAGGCAATATTTTTTTTTTTTGAATACATTGTTTACATTTTCGTATAAGAGAAAAAGTATTCATTAACACAGCCAATCACTTAAATATTTTAATTAAAATGCATCAAACAGCAATCAAAGCAATATTATAATCATTTCTTGAAATTCAATTACATACAAACACTTTTAAATTGTGTGAACACTTATATGCTTTATGTTATATATACACAATATAATTATATTTTAAAATTCAGTATGTGTGTACAAATATTTATACATACATACGAACACATGCGCACATACATATCATACAGGCAAGTATAAAATATATAACTTATTTTTAAAAGATTACCACATGATTGTTCTTGTTTGTCTTACAAATTGAAATCAATATTCATAATGAATATGTCTCTAATATTCTTTAACAATTACATAATTATTTGTAAGTATGAAAAATAATACTTTAAATTGTATAAAAACAATATACAAACTTGAATATGTCCTAATTTTTTTAATAATATATATTTGTACTAAATATATCAAAGGAAATAACTGCACTTGATTGCAATTATTAAAAAATATTTCTTACAAAAAAAGAAAAAAGATATGTATGAAAATATTAATAGAAAAATATTATGCAAGAAGAAAAGTTTAATACTTAAATAAGAACAAAAGTTAAAAATTTGAAAAATACGTATTTTTGAAACTATCATTTCTTTACAACAGAGAATGTATACCTAATTGTAGGATATAGGTTATGTTATAAAAATATTGATATACTGAACTGAAGAGAAAGATAAATTAATAAGATTAATACTTGAATGAAATAGAAATTTCAAATTATTCAAAATTAAAATGTGAAAACCAGCACAACAGAATAAACACTGAAAATCGTAAAACGAATTCCAAACGTTTAACTCATAGTACCTTCATAAATGCCCTTTTAAACAGTGATACCAACACCGTGCGAAAAAATATTTGATTCAATTACATTGTAGAAATTACAATTTATATATATTTAAAATTTATATTTTAGTTGTACTATTATTTCTAAACACTCAGTGAAATAAAAAAATTCAATAATAAATTTAAAAAAAATGTATATGATGTCTTTATAACATTATAAAATTGAAAAGTTTATAACTGTTTAATATATATTTTAGCACATAAGATATTTGGAAATTTTAAATTCAAACAGTGTGTTTGTCTACTTTAAGTAAATTCATAGCAATAAAGAATTTTGAATAAATTGAAAGAAGATTTATGAATAAATTATACTATATATATTTCTATTTTTCGTATTCAGTCTCTTTTCGGGTTCGTTCATCTATTTGATATAAAAATAATTTTAATTGTTTGTATAAACTGTTAACAATAATTAATAAATTATTTATTAAAACGCTGGTACGTTTAGTATTATGTGAGATAGAATATCATACAATAATGTTTGGTTGCATAGTTTCTGTTAGTTCTATTTTGAAAATGTTCCAATTCACTTTCACACAAATGAATTATGAACCTCCAGCATCACAAGATATTACAAAGTGTTCATTAATTACTTATCATTCACTTTGTTTGTTATAATGATAAGCTAATGCGCATTTCGATGGCAGTGCCATCATCATCAGAATGTTATATTACAAAATCTTAATTTTTTTAATATCTTGCAGTATTTAGGGTGGTAATTCCTGTATTGTATTTTTTATAATCTTGAAATATAGTTGATTTTATATCTTGTAATTATTTTTTGTATTTAAATAAATTGATTTCAGCATTTTGTAGAGGTTAGTTTTATTACGACATATTAAAAGTAATTTAATCATAAATGATATTTAATAGTATATTAAAAAGGTTATACTTTTTCATATTTACATAACATTTTTCCTAAACAGTATAAATTGTGAACACATAACATATAAAAATATCAAGACCAATTGTTGGAAAGGAGTTATCCTATTTTTACAATGAAGTCATAACAAATTAAATAAAATCTGGAAGATAACTGTAGGAATTGTTACAAAAAAATACCACAAAACTTAATAATTACCAAATAAATATAAACTTTTATAAATATAAAAATGTTATTTTTCACAAAGAAATAATGGTGAACATATTTCAAAAATTGATGTTCAAGATCACTTACGAATTAATTTGTCATTTTTCTCCTTGTTTCAGAAGTTCAATCAGGTGTATTTCGAATGTGCATTGATTTTTAACGTTTGCATGCTTTCGCAATTTTTTCTAATGACTATTTTCTGTTAACATAAATTTGTTTCCATTACTCGTGTCTTTACTTTGACTCCCTAATGAACTTTGCTGAGTTGAATACCCTGTTGGAGCCATCGACGAATGAGCCAGGTGGGACCTGCCCATTAGAGAGTGGTACCTGTTTATATAAAAAAATATAGGTTTATGTTTGTGCGTATATATATATATATATATATATATATATATATATATATATATATATATATAATTTTAAGAAATAATATAAAAAAGGTTACTTAATATTTTGAAGTAAATTCATCTTTTATAATTTTAGTTATATTTAATAAATAATTTGTAAGGTATTTCGCATAAGTAAAACTTAATTAAAGAACAATTTTAATTTTAAGAATGATTACAATAGAATTAAAAAAAATGTAAATAAATGTTATTGAATTTTAATCTTTTATTTTTATCTGGAATAAATCTGTATATCAAATTATTTTATTCAGTGAAAGCATTAACGAATACATTGATAAGTTCGGGAAAAAAATTAATTTTTATTCTTTTTCATTACTAAAATCTTTGCCAAAAGATTTGCTGTTTTATATTAACATAAAGGTATATTATGTAATATTAAACTGTGTAAATTTTAAAAATGTAAATATTTATATAAAATTTAAGAAAGATCAAATAAAAATGATACAAGAAATTTTGTTCGCTTATTTTATTTCTATATATTTGTTATTTGATAATATTTCATCTTTCCTTAGATTAATAATTTATTTTTTTCAATAAGTAGTTTCAGTAAAAGTTAAATTTTTAAATATTCAAATTCTCTGAAGAAATTAACAGTTAAGGAAAAATAGTTGAAAACAGTGAATTTGTCACAGAAAATAAATACTCAACAGTGATATAATAAATACAAGTGAAATTATATTAAAAAGATACTCTGAAAATAGTGTAATTTTTACAATAAATGGATACGTGTTTTATTGGTGTAAATAAAAAAAATAACATTCTAAATAAATTGTAAAAATTATGTTGGCAATACAGAGGAGAGAAAATTTAATTGTAATGGAATGTTTTAGTTAACATGGATTAGTTAAATAAAACAATTTTGATTTATTATCAGTTTTAAAATAAAGAGAATATAATTCACAGTAGTCATTTTGACATTTTTGAATTTAATAGACTATAAGAATACCTAAAGAAGACAATTATACATAATTAGTGGGGGCGAAAACTGGTTAAATATGATACAAACTTCTATCAAAAACTTATTGTGGTCACAAATGTACACTTAAAGTTTCTATATTTACTGTGCACTACAAAATACAATTAACATTCAGAATCAAAAACTGATCTTTAATAGTATTCTTTGCACATTTAACGACGAATAACAACAGTTTTGTTAATTACATTGTTAGAAGCATTTTTCATAAACATTCACATAAGTACTTACTACATAAGACATTTATTATTAACAATATCAGTCAACAAATATTATTAATATTTTTCAATAATTTTTTTGAATTTTATTTACTTATATATATATATATATATATATATATATATATATATATATATATATAAATGATATATATATAAGTTATTTATATTTAAATAAATATAAATATGTTATGAAAAATAAAAATTAATAAATGACTAATAAAAATAATAATATATATAATATATATATATATATATATATATATATATATATAATAACTAAAATGATTATTTATATACAAATGACATATTAAAAAAGAAGTAATATATATTTCTTGACATTGCTTATTTTACAATATTAAATAATTATCAAGAGGAATTATATATATTTTCAAAAATTCTAAACATCTACGACGAAAACAATCGAATGTTTATTGTCGTATGCATTGTTAATAACATTTTATTTTTTTATAAATTGTTGTATGTTTATGCTGTTTAAAAATTATCATATTTTGTGAACAAATTGTGAAATTTAAAATATAAATAACTGTGCTAAATAAAGTGTAAGTATTTAAATAATACATTTACTGTTGAATTATGGAAAGTTAAACATGTATTTGTATACTATGATTACTTTATATATCAAAATACTTTGGATTTTTTTAAGCCAACAATTGATAATCGACGATGATAAATCATGGTATTTATTTATTTTTTTCATATATCAGAGATACTTTCTTATTATTTATTTTGGAATTGTGGTGAATTCACTTTCACATAAATAAACTATCAGCCCAACACGACAAGATATTGAAAAAATGTTTAATGAATATAGAACACTTTCAATATCATGTGGTGTTGGGGTGATGGATAAGTTCATTTGTATGAAAGTATTTTCTTATTTAACTATATAAAATTTAATTTATGTCAAAGTTTTAAACACGTATATATATATATATATATATATATATATATATATATATAATTGAGAACCGTGAATAACGCATTGTTTTAAATAGAAATTTGGTAATATATCTGTTACTGGTAAGTTTACATAAACTACGTTACAATTAATATGTAATAAATCAGATTTATGATGGTCTTTTATATAAAAATAATTATATATACATATATATATATATATATATATATATATAAGCATACGTTTATAATTGAATACGAAATGTTATTTCCCGCTAAATTTTTCAAATTGTATTTTAAGATAATTTCAGACATCTATTGTATACAAATATGTTATCCTTGTGGATAGAGAAATTCTCTCCAGATGGCTTATGCTGTTTGAAATTAAATCATGTATAAAAGGTAAGTTCAATATGTTTGTTATAATATTTTAATTATTACGATATTAATTAGATATATATTTAAACATGATTATATATAAACATTTACATTATTTTAAGAATTTTGTTTATTGATTAATTGAGATTTGAAGAATAAATGAATGAAATCTGCTAATGTTTAATTGTACAAACGTTTTTAATTTGGCTGAAGTAATTATTAAGTAACGATGGATTTTTTTAATAAGAAAATTTAAAGTTATTATTGTTAATGTATAATGAATGTAATTGAGCCATTTATTTTAAATTAAAAATACTTTAAACGTATAGGTTTAAAGTTATTTAATATTTTTTTTTATTTTTTTTTGTAACAATTTATTTTAAAAATTATATATATATATATATATATATATATATATATATATATATATATATATATATAATTATTTCAAATATTGAGTAAATGGAAAAAAATAAAAATTAAATGCATAAAAATATTATTTTCTCGAAACAATTTAATAAATAATCTACGAATTTATTATTAAAATATATATATAAAAAAGTGTAAAATATATATGTTTATATACACATTTTTGAGTACATAAATTGATATTTACGAACGATGATTATTTAGCGTTATTTTCAAGTTACAAAATAGTGATGGTATTGAGTTTATTTGATTTTGATTTTTTTTATAGATGTCACAAAGATAGGTAATTTTTTAGTAATGAAGTTATTTTCTTATAAAAGATGATGTGTATTATAAGATCGAATATGAACTTATGACGCATTGTCTATTAATATAATGCGTAGGGTATTTAAGAACAACCTACTCATTAATAAAAATTGATTAGTTGTAATTGTAGACTACATAATGGAATTTTTTGTTGAAGGTTCAATAAATACTTTTGGTTTTATTTATAAATTAATATTATAATGTATCAAAACTAGTTGAAAACTAATTATAAAAATATAAATTTATTGCTAAATAAAAAATGAGACAAGGATGCATTTTTAAAAATTTAAAATTTATTCCTAAAGTAAATAAAAATATTCAAGTTTTTTTAATTATTTGAAATTTATATAATCGACCATCATTTAACTACTAATTTGTATAAATATGATATGTACAGTAAAGTTACATATATAAGTAATAAATATTAACTACATGACGACGATATAAATATCTCTAAATCAGGTTAAAAATAATACATTGAAATTAGAACGGAAAAGATTACTTACTAATCTATTTTTTCAGTATTAAACAGTTGTATGAATAGTTTTTTTCTCAACAGTATTTTGATAAACATGCTTATGAACAAATACGTCAACATGCTGTTGTGCCCACCAAATATACGTATACAGTTGTCTAATGCATGCAAAAGGAAAAATAATTACGTATTTTTGGAGTACGCTTGCTTTGCTTTATCATTCAGCAATTCTTCCGATGGCGACGTATTTAAATCCCGGCATCGACTGCATAATTTTAAAGCATTTAATATACTCATCGATTGATTTGCAGTTTAATCAAATCAACAATTTGCCAATGGATAAATTAAGGACCAAGTATAATTGATGATGTGATTAACGATTAATACGATACAAGGTTTTTTTTATAAAAAAGCTACATTGAAATCGCATCGATTTGTTTAATGATCATAAAACGAGCAACATTTCATGCTTTTGTATGCAAGTCTAATTTTTTTTAAAAAAATAACATTAAGTACATATTAAGAAATATAATTTGCATAACATAATAATGATGTGTATATATGAATTTTCCAAAACCGAATATCTGTGAAAAATTTAATAACTTCTACTACTTTCCAAATACATGCATAATTATTAATATAGTTTATAATTTTTGATATATTAACTAAAAGAGTTGTAAAAAGATATAAACGTAGCCTCAAGTATAATACTGAAAATAGTGTACAGTGGAAATGATTAAAATAGATTCAAATTTTTAACAGTTTATTTTATATACACATGCGTGTGAAAAAGGTTGATGTAATTTTATATGAAATAGTTTTTTAATACACACACATTTATCAGTTTTACTAATTTTTTATCGGTCAATCTTTTATCGGTCATTAAAATGAGTTTGAACTGTTTGAGATTTATAAATACTATATATATATATATATATATATATATATATATATATATATATATATATATATGTGTGTGTGTGTGTGTGTGTGTACAAATTCTATATATATATATATATATATATATAGAGAGAGAGAGAGGGAGAGAGAAAGCACTTTTATAATAAAAATAAAAAAAAATGGGTATAATATTAAACATTGTTACAATGTATTTATATCTAAACATCTGTCATCTGATACATAGTAAGTGGAAATAGATATGCAATTTATAGTTATAAAGATAAACTACAATAATAAAAAAATCTAATAAACTTTACGTGTATTGTAAAATATTATTCTATGTGCTGTATGTAGACAAATGTAAATGAAAAGAAATTTACGAGTTTACAGTGATTTTTTGTAATTGTAAACAGACACTAAAGCGATTTATATGTTCGAATAAAATTTAAAAAAACCACTTGTAATAGTTTAAAATGCAATATCTTTTATTATCTGAAAATTATTTTGTGTTCAATCTGTGAAGTCATAAACTACGTCAATTTATTTTTTTATCACTTTACTTATTTATTTCTCTAGACGACAAGGCATTATAATCGTTTGTATCTTTTTAACATATTCAAAAATATATGTGTATGGGCTGAAAAAGTAACTGAACATGCACTCAATTAACATTTTGATTCGACCAACATGTAAATATGATGGAATGAACACTATATAACCAAATTAATACTATATAACCAAATCCTGAACAAACGTTCACTAAGTCTACGATTAATTTCAATCTGATAAGTTGATTTTCTCACATTTATCCAAACAGGATGCAGTCTAAAAGCAAAAATGTTGCTTTTGTTTTAAGTGCTATAATAAATTTAGTTTTAATATGACACCAGTCGTTGAGGACCCTGCGAAAATTAGGATCCAATCAAAATTATAGACACATCTATGTTTTTTTTTCATTAAACAAAAATTTGTTGTTATATACAAATGTATGTTTTTTTTCGAAATGTATATATATATAAGTATATTTTTTTTTAATTGGATATTATCAATTACAATTTTTGTTCGTATATTAAATGTAGTAGTACACATTTTTGTATTTATTATTTCGAATGGATTAATATAATTCTTAGATTGAGAAACATTTCAAATAATGTACAGCAATTTTTCTTTATTCTATTAAAATTTAAATAAAAATCAAATTTATTAACAAAATAATTTAGAAATAATTTTATTTAACTTGAAGTTACAGTAATATTATTTAATTATATATCTTATATATTTTTTTAAAAAAATGAGTAATGTGATCTATTCACTAACACAAATGAATCATAGTAAAATGTTTTATAAATGTTGCTCCTTGACGATAATGGTAGTCACTTTATTCGCTAATATGCATTTCGGTGCTCTGTTATCATAATGATACGACACTCTGACGATGATTTGCTCATCAAAATGCTCTTTAGCTAATAAAATGAACATTATGCAACTATGAAATCTTGAAGTTTTGTGTCAATGATTTTTTGTATCAAATTAATGAATCCAATTATATATAGTAGTAACTAGGTTAATTGAATCTGAATGAGTAAATTTCTCATATTTTAATACAGGTTACGAATAGAAATTAAAATGTAATAAAATTACAGAATAAAATGCTTTTTTATATAGAAGTAAGTTAGAGACATCAAACAAATATGAGAATAGGGTAAATCTTTTAAGATATTAAAAAAAATCTTTACAATTAAATTTTCAATTAAAAAGGATATTTGGAACTGATCTAAGATACAATAAATCCAAAATTTTTATCAATGATTAAGTTTTATATTTATATATATATATTTATATATATATATATATATATATATATATATTATTTTAGGAGAAGTAAAAAAAATATAAATAATATTACTGTACAAATATTTTTTCTTTATATGACCCTTTATAGAATCGAACAAAAATTGTAATAAAATCGATACGTTTTTTAATATTATATTTTGTATGTATATATAAAATGTATATGCACAAATTTTAAATATTTTATATTCATCGAATGTTAAGCTAGAGCTTTTTACAGAAGCTTTAAACCAATATTTTTTATATGTCATAAAACGAAAATAAGCAAATACATATGATATAGAAATATACCTTTTAACTAGCAATTTCCAGATGTTCCGTTTGCAGACGAATATAATGAAAATCAATGCACCTTGTAGCGTGTTTCCCATGTCTGTGATATACCATAACCATTTCGGACCGCCAGAGAAGTACGATATCAGTTCAAGAGTCCAGTTTATACCCATCACAACGAATAATTTGAAGTACAAATTAAATCTAAAATTATCATTAGAAGATTCAATTACAAGCGAATACACAGACAAGCGTGTATAATTTTGACAACGATCGAACATCATAAATAGTGAACGTTGAATAAATCTACTGATTACGTCATTTTTACTAAATATAAATATTATTTTCAATAATGTCACTAATTGGCAATTTTAATAAAATGGTGAAAGATTATATTACTTCACAGTATACTATTATAATATAACTAGGTATTAAAAAATATTGTTAAAAAAACTAGAAGTGCAGTTTATTTGTTGTAGACAATATATTTTTATTTTAGTGAAGATTTGAGTATTTTCTTTTATTTTTATAAAAACATTTATGAATAAGATAAACATTTATGATTCTGTATTTTTTTTGGTAAAATTCCGACTAAATTAAAACTATTCTATATGTATATATATATATATATATATATATATATATATATATATATATATATATATATATATATATATATATATATATATATATATATATATATAGAGAGAGAGAGAGAGAGAGAGAGAATATGAATGAATGCAATGTTAATGTTTTGATGATACTTAACAGTACTGATGTTCAAGGTTGAAAAACATATAATTGGTTTCAAATAAAATATTTAATTTCTTTTAATATGCATGTGTACTTAGATACAACATTTTGTTGATCTTTACTGTGAAGTAAATAAAAAACTCATGTTCCCCAGTCTCGATATCAGTTACTTATACAAATAATTTCGAGTATTTCTTTGTTTATCTAAACGTGATAATCGAATGATTGTTCTCTATAATTTTAAAAGCAGTTTAATCATTGAAGAATATTAAAAAAACAGATAATGTTTGTTTTGAAACTGTGGTGAATTCGTTTTAACACAAATGAATTTTTATTCCCCAACATCACAATGGTTATGAAGTGTTCAATAATCACTTGTAGTTTACTTTTTGTTTATAACAATTTCGGCTGATATGCATTTCAATGGCGATGCATCGTTAGAGACTTTTGTTAATATATATACATTTATATATATATATATATATATATAAAACCATGGTAGTATTGGGTATAAAAATTCATTTGTGTTAAAACAGTAATGTTTTTTTTAATGTCTATTGTTCGTTAAAATACTTGTAAAAGGTTGCAACAAAATGGTGACATAATAATAATTATTATTTCTTAATATTATTGTTATTAAAATGTTAAAGATAAAATATTCAGAATTGAAATCTGTAAAGAGTAAAATATGGGAAATTATATATTTACAAAGATTTTCTAATACTAAAATTTTTTCCCAAATATTTGTAATTACTAATTTACATAAAATATTCGAAATTGTGAATTTAAATGAACAAAAACTTTTCAACAATTTAAAATATATATTGTACATACTTAAAAGAGCAACGAAGAATTTGATGAGACATTTTTGAATAATAAATTTAATCATAAAATGTATTTGATAATTATTTTATTTACTGATATGTATTCCAATAGTTTTGTCATCATCATCAAAGATCTATGTTATAACTTTTATAGAAATTTAGATATTTTTTAATATAGCACTATGATGATAGTATAAGGATCGAAATGCTAATTAGTGAATGAACTGCAGATGATTATTAAACAATTTAGAATAATGTGGTGTTGGAGTGAGTATGTACTGTATAAAAATAAGAAATTTTAGTTTTTTAAACAACTTTAATAATATTATTTTCAACTGCATTTTAGTTTATTTTTATTTGTATTATTTTAAATTTTTTAAAATATTCTATTAATTATAAATAAAATATTTATCTAAATGTCTATTTCATACTAATTTAGAAATTCATCAAAAAACGTTAATAAATATTGATATTAAATTATTTAAAAAAAATGTGAATATATTTTTAATAGACATTTATGATACATTTTGTTCTATAATAAGATTTTTTCGAACTTATTTTAATATTCGATAGTTTTTTACAACTCGTTTTTTTTAATTCTTTTTAAAAAAATATATAAATTAATAATTAATCACCTCTGACGATCATTTTCGTAACTGTCATGACGTCTACTATCATCTCTTTTCAAAACGGCAGTATCTTTTTGAATTCTGAATATTTTGAATGCAGTTGCGATGAACAAACCGACGTTGCATAAAATAAGTACCAACATTGGTCCATAGAAATATGGCAGCAGAACTTCATCTATTTATAAAAAAATATTAAATTTATCAATAACTATAATATTATAAATTTAACGAGATTTTGTCTAATTCTCTTTCAACAGAATAATACTAAATCATTTTATATAATAAAGGAATAAATATCGATTAATTTTTATTTACTTTACATTTTTATTTTCTTATCAATAAATTCTTTTACTTACCTTGAAGGAAACATTTATTTATACCAATCTGTGGTTTTAACCAGGAGTTTGGCACATTGGGATGGAATTGCAAACAGAGCGTAATGATTATAATAAGGATAGGACTGCCCCAAGCATATATCGAGTATACGATGAATTTCTTTTTCTCGGCTGCACGTTTTGATCCACCAAAACCACGGAAACCACTGAAAAGAAAAAATATATATTTATATACATACATATGTATCATTATCATCATCATATCTGTTTATATCAGCCTATTGTTGGACGAAAGCCTCAATTAATGTTATCATTCATTGGTATTTGGCCATATTACCCTGACTAGGCGGATTGATGAAGATTTTTTTACTCAGAGTTTACTCTTTTGGACAGATTACCTTCACTAAGATAAAAGAACCTCGCTTGCCTTATTACCGAGGATCGAACACTTCTCTCGAATGACTAGTGATGATGTTACCCACTACACCACCAATCAGGGGTTTTTATTTTTTATTATACCGTTTTATTACTATAATATAAGAGAAAACTGAATTTTGATTTAATGAAAATTCCATCAAAGAAAAAAAATTAAATTAAGTGCTTTTATTGCAGGTAAAATAGAAGGAACAGATTTAAAAGTGTGTTAACAAAGAATAGATCTTTCAAATAAGATCTTTAAAAAATATTTAGAACTAACAAGAAGATATAAGAAGAGAATAGATTTAAAAATAATCATGTATCATACATATAATAATAAAAAAATAAAAATAGATGGAATGTATTTGTAAATAAAAATTTTGCAGATAATAAAAACACTAATTGGGAACCAAGAAATTTAAGAAGTAAATAAAAAGATCATTTAATAGATGAGATCAAGATGTTAAAAATTTTATTATTAAAAAAAAATGAAAAAGGGGAGACAATGGATTTTTTAAACTGTTATAATTTAAGACAGATATTTATTCAGCTAAAAATTGCTATAAGATTAAAATTATATATATATATATATATATATATATATATATATATATATATATATATAATTTTCATCTTCTAAACTCCATTTTATATATTTGTACACATACATAATATTACAAATATCAGAATTCTGTGAATGAAGTGATCTGTCACAATCTCATGTACATTATGAAGAATTGTTGACATCAGAAAGACTTCTTGTCGTGTGAAAAAAACGGCTTGCAAGTAATTTAAACTTTTTGTACGGTCGAGACTCACATAAATTTCGTACGAGAAAAAGTTACGCTTTGTAGACGAGCGCGTTGCTTTTTTACTGGCCAATTCAATGTTATGAAGACACGAGAAAAAAAGTTTATTTGAAATTGTTTTTTTGAATATTAATAGAATGACGTGCTATGCTGCTCATCTATATTGAATGATTAGAAGTGGTTGAGGATTTTGTATACAGTTATTTTTGACAAGATGTGTTATTCGCGTTTTTTTGGTATTTAGAATACAATAATCTACTTGAAAAAGTAATTATTTTTGAGAAAATAAACTTGCTCATGGAGGGAAAAATAAGGTTAAAATAATGTACTGTTTTGACAATGATGGATTGGCTATAAAATACAAGCCATCGGTTAATTAAAAAAATATTGAGAATTATCAAATATTCAAATCTGATATTTATTTTAACAATTTAAACAATGTATTATATTTTAAATTTTAATAAATTTCAGAATTGAAATTTAATAAATAATTATACTTATTTGTCATTAATGGAATATTTGAACATTTTTTTTAAAACTATAAATAAATATAAATTAAAAATTTTAATTAAGAATATGAAAGATGCTCGATGAAAAAATAATTTTTGTTGATTTAAATTAATAAAACATTTTCCTCTACACCATTATAATTTATAAAAAATATTTACTTATTCACTTCATTCGTTCGTACATATTTTGATGTAACTATTATCAGTCGAATCATAAAATCTTTAAATATACTTATAAAAATCTTTATATACCTAATAATGAAACTTTGTTGATGATGAAACAACTATATAAATATGCTTCAGTGAATTAAGTAAATAATAGGTGATTATTAAACAATTATGATATTCTGTGAATTTAGGGGAGTGATTTTTTTAAGTCAAAATTTATTTTATATAGTATCATTATGAATACAGCGATAATATTTTTTTTATTTAAAGTTTAAAATAGTTGTTCTAATTAGAAGTCTTGCAACAAATGGCGATTCGAGTTACAGAGGCTCGACTGTAAATTATGCACATTAACAAACAAGACATAATATAATAAAAACATTGTAGAATAATAGCATATTGGCCTTAAAGTGTTGACCGTTTAATTATTTAATGAAATTGGATCGTAACAAATACACCACCACATAAAACATTGGAATTACACACTCTATTTCTAATTAGACTGCAATCTAATTAAATATACCTAGTGGACGTGACTTATTGTTCGTCTCATATGTAACCTAATTATTTTATCGTTTAATTAGTACAAAATGTCACCACACCTACATAAACATTAATTTATTTTACTCATGTGATCTTACTTGTTTGTTTACTAAATGACCAGACCATTTGTTGTTATTAATTCAACCATGCCAATAATAAACACACTGTAACAATTTGTATAATGCCATGTTTCGAAATAATATTAATTTATTGTATATGCATGGAACGAATGATAAAGTAATTATATCAAATCAGTTAAGTTTTTCCATTAAAATTTGTTTTTACAAAGAATTTAATGATTCGACAATATAAAATTTTATCAATCTGTTCAGTAGTTATTTAATGTCTTTTTTTATTTAGATTATTGTTGATAATGATTTATAGTACGCAGATATATAAAATATGGATATATAAAATATTTGTACAAGAATATAAAACTATATTTTATTCATCATCGTTTTAGAAATAATAACGAGTATTAAAATGCAATATTCAAAATATTAATAATTATTTTATTAAACTAAACTGAACGAATCAAATATTACAAATTACACGCTTGACTTCTATTTTGATGAACGCTAATCAATATAATATCATTGTCATCATTTATTTATAAATCAAATTACGGTTCCATACATTCGAAATTCCATTGTTAGTAGTTTTATATATATATATATATATATATATATATATATATATATATATAAAATGTGTGTGTACGGTTTTATTATCCAAATAAATTTGTATTCTTTTAGAATAATTCTGTATATATTTGTGTTCTGATATAAACACAACGTGTGAACTAAATACATGCATATATATATATATATATATATATATATATATATATATATATATATATATACATAAAATTGATTTAATACATTAAATATTTGCGTTGGCTGTAAACCTAATAAAATTATTCGTATTTACTCACTAGTAACGTGCGTACGTTTAGAGTGATCTGTATTTCGTGTTTGATAATCATTTATATTATATAATCCACTATTTATTTTCTCTCTATATTCATGTATCGTGCGATTTTTTCACAAATTTATTTATTTTGATCAATATGTAATATGCGTAACTAACACCAAAAAAATTGTTTATTCATATAGATATAATGACGTTGTCATGGATACATATGTTCTTTTTTTGAAATTGACGCCATATGTTGACAATCTGTACGTTGATTGTCAAAAGGAGATAGATATTGATTACTGGTCAAAAGTAAGAAAGAGCTAGTAACATGTAATTTTATTGAAATTAATGTAAAAATGTGGAATAAAAAGTGGATAAAAATGTTGATATTACAAATTAACTGGAAAAGTCGTGAAATGTGAAATAACATTCGAAATAATTGAGAATGTAAATCATAGGAATGATGAAAACTTGATGAAATGAGAGAATTTTATGTTTATAAAAAAATTCGTTCGAAGGATGTAAAATAAATATACAGTCGTTAAGGTGAAATATGTATTTAACAGTTAAAGATGTATAATACAGAAATTTTGGGTTGATTGAAAAAATTCGTAGTTTTTTCTTGACAGAAAATTGATAATAAAAATTTATTTCAATAGAAGCTTTATTAATTAATCTTACTTTTTTATAATTGTCAAGTATTTACTTGTTTACTTTGAAAAAATTAACATTTCAACAGATGTGTGTAAATTTTCAAAGTTTTTTTTGCAAATCGATTTATCAGGTAGACTATTCTCGAAAAATATATATGAAAAGTAATAAAAAATCACTTAAATGAAAGAAATATTGGTCTATATAGAATTCATTTAAAAGATATAAAATATGCAGCAGTTAAATTTTGGTACATTTGTGAGCCACGAGCAATTACAATACTCATTGTAAAGAGGGCTTTTAATAATCTCATTTCGTAATTTAATTTTGTGTAGTTACATTTATTATACTACATTAATTCCTACATCCTATAAAAAATGAAACCGTTAAAACTCCCTCCCCCTCGCTATATATGTATATATTAAAAAATGTCCTTAAGTTGAAATATGTTTAAATCGTATAAATACTTTATTTCAATTAAAGTTGTTTTGAAAGTTAACACTCGGCACGACGTTTTTATTTTTACGGCAGAAACGACCTTTGTAAAGCGGAAAATAGCGGAAAAGGAAATAAAATAACGACGTTACACGTTTACCCGAAAATTTACATATTTTATTACAAAGTAACATAGTATACAGTCGCATCTCGTTGTGTTATTTCATCTTTTTTGCTTCGGATACGACGAACTGTACGTACAGTTCATATATTTCGCGAAGAAAAAAGCTAGATCAATCGAATATACACACTTTTATATGCTAACGGTCTATATTTTTATACATTACTGTATCAGATTTTTTTATTTTGAATTTTTGATGAGAACAAGTTTTTAGTGGATGTTGTTTAGGTAAAAGGTTTTCTTATCGTATATTCTGAAGTTAGATTAAAATTGTATAGTATTAGAAAATAATGCAAATATGTGTTTCTTATCTTATTGTACTTATTTATGTTTAAAAACAAAATTAGTAAGCGAATTTAAACCGTCAATTTTTAGGATTTATTTTTCACACAAAAAATTTTTTTTTTGATATTTATTTTTTTTGAATTGTGATGAAATTTATATATATATATATATATATATATATATATATATATATATATATATATATATATATATATACTGATCATTAAAAAACCATCTATATTAATAATTAGAGTTTATACAAACGATATTTTTGTTATGATTAAATTAATTAATATCTCTGATTAAAAATTCTTAGATTAATTTATAAAAATACTCTATATGACTAATAAAAACTTAGGCAGTATAATAACATACGCAATTAACATTTACAAGATTTATGAAACAATGCTTCTGATCTCATTTAAATAATGAATCATGATTTAAATAACGTTTATATATACATATATATATATATATATATATATATATATATATATATATATATATATATATATATATATATAGAAATGTATATGTAAATTAATAAACTTATGTGTTTTACAGGCGAGAAAAAAATAGCGTGACGAGATTATGACTAAGAGTTCTTCATTTTATCGTTCAATTAAATACTAGTGAATTAATTAAATATTAATTTATTTAACAGTGTAATTAATATACTTTTTTTCTAATATGTCACACTGGCAGATGTTTATCATTCTAACTGTAGTTAATGAATTATCTGCGATAATTGAAAAAAAATTATCATAAATAATATATATGGGTAGATTCGTTTCAATTAATTCTGAAATTATTAACATTGATACAAGTTATACTATTGAGTGTAAGAAAAACAAGCACTGTCATTTAATATATTTTCATCATTATTTTCCAATTCGTACGACCAATTCAATATATTTTCATCGTTTATTTTTCTCAGCACGACCTTTGTTTCTTTCGATATGCGATTTGATAAGAAAAATAACCTGCTATCTACTGATAGTTCAGCAGAAACGCACGCAGGAAACGTATTGTGGTATTGTTTCCGTTTAAAACCGACTGAAAAAAATCGTTTTAGAAACGACAATTCACTTATGTACGTATTGTATGCAAATACAGGGTGGCTTGAGAAAAAAAATCATAATATTCTGTGTAACATTTGAGAAGAGATTCTTTATAAAACATTTTATATAAATTTTTGTTCGATTCAAAATAATTTAGAATGGAATTGGGTCGGTCATATAGAAAGAACACCGAGGAATAAAAGAAATCATTTATTGCATTCTTAGAAATATAGAAAGGTCCAAGAAAAGGTCTTTAGATAGATGAGATATAAATATAAGAAAATTCATCGGAATGGAATAAAAAACAAAGGATTTAATTGTATGAAGTGGAAAGTTTTGGGAGAGGCCTTCATCTGACAGTGAACAGAAATAATATATATATATATATATATAATTATCCTGCCTTTTTCTAATCACTGTTGGATGAACGCCTGTCTCAAAACTTTCCACTTCGACCGATCTTATTCTTTTTTTTCTCAATCAATTTTGATAATTTTTCTAGTTCTGATATATTATATAGGGTCATCCAAATGTGACAACTAGATTTGTGTTTTATTAAAAAAATGTGTATAGTTCCTTTTTTTAATAAAATACAAATCAATGCGTCATATTTGGATGATTATATATATATATATATATATATATATATTTATATAAGTTATATGAAACACATGTAACTTTCTCAAGGCTGATCACACGAGAACAGCATACATTCTCCACGTGTTGATTGCTGAAAAATAATTCCCTTAGGAATTATTTAGAACTATAAAATACTCGACAATCAATTTTTGAAGTAAATAAAATATCGTAATAATGAGAACTAGAGGTTTCTTTGTTACTTATTACACTTGGTAACGGCAGTTCTAAACTGGACGTTGCAAGAACAACATCAATTCTAAAATGGAGGATGCAACCAAGAAGAACTCCTCAAGTCACTGTTGTTGATTGATAATTGAAGAACCTGATTTTAAACATTGTAATTGATGATTGATAAATAAAAATATGTTTTATTAAAAATCGTACTTTCGATTATTTAAAAATAAAACTTATATATATATATATATATATAAAGATTTTTAAAAATTAAAATAATTCAATAATTTCAGATAACACAAAGGACTATGTACATGGGAATGTTAGGAAATATTATTAATTTGTGGAGACAAAAAGAGAAATGAGTGAATTCTAAAACAAATATAAGTTACAGAAATTACAAAAATAATGAACAATTTAAATGGGGTTATATAACAAGAAAAGATATCCATCAATGGACAAGAAAAATTATTGATGTGGAATAAACACATTTTAAAAAATCAGAAAGAGATATATAGACAGATGAGATAAACATATAAGAAATTTTGTCGATATGGAATGGAAGACAAAGATATTAAATCGGTGAAAGTGGAACGATTTGTAAAAATCTTTTATCCAACATGAATTGAGAAAAGTTGATGATGATATATTATTGTGTTGTAATTCTATTTGTCATTAACAATACTTTGATGATTGTTTTATATATATATATATATATATATATATATATATATATATATATATATATATATATATATATAGAATGCACTTTCATACAAATGATTTATCATCCCCAATACCATAACATGTTAAAATTGTTCAATAATCATTTTTGTTCATTTTGATGTTTATAACAACAATAATCCAATACGCATTTCGATGGCAATTCTATCATCATCAAAGCATTATGTTATAAAATCTATGTAGAATATAGTTTTTGTATGAAATATGTATAAAATATATATGAAAATTTAATTTTTGGAAAATTTAATTTGGAATATATTTAAATAATGGATTTATTTAAATATATTTCTTAATATTACTAAAATATAATTTTTATTATAAAAATATAATACATATTTCTCAATTCCTTTAACATTTATACCAACAGTGAGATTTATAATAAAAATCAATACTGAAAGGAAATAAAATGTACTTAATTACGATTTATAAGAGCTATATTCAAGAGTTATAAATATTGTATCAAAAGGTTTCCTAGAGTTGCCCACAGTTTGTATTTATGTTCATTCTATATAAAGTAATCCATTAATAATAATAATAATTATATATATATATATATATATATATATATATATATATATATATATATATATATATAATATACGGAAATGATTAATAAGTATGTCACATTTTATTGTAAAGGTCTTCTAGGAATAATTTATCACCACCTTACGAATCACATGCAATCATCTGTAGGTTTATGTGTCCCGAAAAAAAAGGAAATGTAGAACGATTAGCGAGAAAATTTCAAACGGAATGCGAATTGGGAATAAGTTCACAGAATGGTAAACAGTGGGACGTGAGAGTAGACGAGTATCCGATACGTGTATTGGGAATAGTTGCCAGTACGTAATTTTTTAATTTAATTAAAATTTTCATGATAAGAAATCAGATGAACAAGTAAATTTATTGGACTTTTTTCGATAATGCGCTACGAAAAACCGGAACCAGATTAATTCGAAACGGGGAAAATGTTGTATACGAAATATTGAGAGAGATAGAATTACTGTTATCGAGGCAGTAGCTACTTTTTGTAATATCATAAATAAAGATAATCTGTTATAATAATTTTAATTTATTGTAATTGAAATTATAGTCCATAGCATCTTTTTTTATGTTTTAAATTGTCTACATTTATGACAATAGTAAATAAAATTATGTCGAAAAGAGTGATATTCATAAAAAAGTCGGTTTCAAAAGCGTTTTATTACAAAAATAAAATATAACCGAGTATTGTGAATATTTTTATATCGTTATATATTTTAAAAATAACATATATTGTATTATTTCATAAAAAGTGACACTTCGTAAACTGTCAAATAAATTTAAAATAAATCCATAAAATTATCTTTATTGAAAAATATAACATTTTATTCAATGTTTACAAACTATTAAATAATTTCATTTTTTCAATAATTACTTACAATTCATCATGTATATATTTCACAAGTTAGTAGGAATTTATTGTAAATAAAATATATCCGACATTGTCTCAATTTAAGATTTAAAAAATCTAAATATGCTATTAACTAAATAATTAGAATGGGTTTCCTATTTAAAAGATGGTTATAGTTATTCAAAAAATATTTATAATTTTGAAAAAAATTTAAAAGCATAAATTAGTAGTAATGTATTTTTTTTATTCTTGTTATACTAATAGATTAAAAAAAATATATTTACAGAAAAAAACAGAATTTATCAAATATAGGGTATATGAATTTTTTTTACCCATTGTATAGTCATCCAAATGTGACGCCTAGATTTATGTTTTATTAAAAAGAAACTATACACATGTTTCTTTTTAATAAAACACAAATCTAGGTGTTACATTTGGATGAATCTCTCTCTCTCTCTCTCTCTATATATATATAAAATTTATTAAAATTGATAATTTTCACGTTAGAGTAAGTACATATTGGATGTAAATATCTATTAAGATGTTTGTTTTTAAAAAAGATTAAGAACTAATTTAGTTTACATATTTAACAATGAAATTATTCTTCACTTGATAAATGATCCATATTTATGGAAAAATTATTGACAATTAAAAATATATTTAAAGATACAATTGGAGATTGAATTGATATAAATTGTTTGATGTTATTTTTTTATACTCTTTTAAACAAATTAAAAATGTGGACTAATTTTAGTTTTTGACAGAATTATTCCACAATTATTTTTCTTGAACTTATATTCATAATCATATTTTTTACAGTAATGCATATATTTTATAATTTACCTGTTATTTAAGAAATTGTACAAATAAACACACTAAATGCAAGGGGCATTATTAGATTTTATATTTTATTTTTTTTGTAGAAAATAATGTTTTAGATTGATGATACATTGGAATGTTCGATATTTAATACGTTGGTATATTTTATCGACGTGAAGATTTATTTAATTACAAAAAATAACAGACAAATTTTCTAGGAACATAACATAGATCACACACCGACCGAATTACAGAATGTTTAACTGGTTTTCTTATCAGTTGACCGATGAAGAATAATCTTATTATCGAAGGGATGAAGTCAGCTCAATAATTCTCAGCGAGATTCGTACATTGACGTTTGGTTAAAACGAAAAACGGGTATATTATTCTCTTAGATTCACAGATGTGGTTTTATGACTGAATGAGATTAAAATGTTTTATTTATGAGATGAATATATATATATATATATATATATATATATATATATATATATATAAGAAAGAGAAATTGAAATAAATCTGCTTAATGTGATTAAAACTTATAATTAAATAAATTAGAATTCGTTGTTGAAAATAAAGTTTGAATTATAAAAGTTTCATTTTCGTTTTGGAAAATAATTCAACAATTTTTTTAAATATAACAGTTAAATAGGATTGTTACTAAAATATTGTTGCTTCTGTTGTTTGTGGTTTCTCATCATAAACCAATGATTTCATATATTTCCACAGAAAATAATTTAATGGAATAAGATCATATGATCTTGATGGCCAATTCATGGGTCTAGTTTATGAAATAATGGACTGGTTAAACTTGTGTTTCAATAAGTCTATTGAAGTTTTGTTGAAGTGTTAAACGTTCCATGATAATTAGCCAAATTATATTGAGTTGAAATGTCGAAATGAGCTTAAAAAATTCAAATATGGCTACCACCAGCTGTCAAAGTTCTAACATTCTTTTTAGAAAATCCTATATTATCAAAACAATGTTATTTTCTAAATTCCATAAAAGTTTTTCTTGTAAATAAAAATCGAATAATATTATATTCTTTTATATGGTCTACTTTATCACCCATTAGTCACTATAGCGGTACTAAAAATGTGAATTTAATTAATTGCAATTCACAGAATCTTTATGACTGACCTACTTTTATTTCATATATTTTATAGCTCTAATTCAGCTTTTAATGACTAATGGTTTTCTCGTTTATAGGAAATATTATATATATATATATATATATATATATATATATATATATATATATATATATATATATGAGGGTGGTTTGATAAGAATGGACAATTTATTTATTGTTTAATTTAATTAATTGATTACTTTAATTAAATTTTTCAATGCAGTTTTTCTTACTTTTTTACCATACTTATTAAACGACCCTCCTATATATATATATATATATATATATTTATGTAGATTATAAAATTAACGCATTTTACATGATTTTCATTTTGTACATCAGATGCAGTATTTGTATTAATTATTCTAGTAGCAATTATAATTTTAATCAAATAGTGCACCTAACGGTATAAAGTTGCTCATAAAATTCTTATATGAACCACTCTTCGTTGCAAACCAATTAAATATTTTATATGTTGGTCAGCGCTTTTACCGATCCGGGAAATAGCACGAAAACTATATTCCTGAATAACCAACCAGCTATGGTGGATTGAGTCGGTCGTTATAAGAAATATTGCTGTAAACATAAAGCTCTTATTTTTTACTACAAGCAAGAATGTCGTCTTAATAAAAATCAATTTATTAAACAATCTATCTTTATAACTTTTTCAGTACAAAGTTTCCTGCTTTATAAAATTTATAAATATTGCAATCGGGAGGAAGTTAATAAAATTACAAAAGTGTTTTATGTTTATGGATATTTTGTATGAAGTGTGATAAACAGTGATAACTAGGAGATAATAATTACAATGTAATTTATTTAATGAATTTTTAACATTTTTAAACAAATTACATTTTAATATCTTATCGTGTTCGGGGAGATAGTTCTCGTTTGTGTGAAAATGAATTCGCCCCAATTCTGAAACAAATACTGACAAAATCATGCAGATCATACGAGCAGTTTTGTCTTCTATCGCACCATTTCCGACAATTTTTGATTCATACTGATCTTTAACGTCATTACATTAATTGTAAATGATAGATGATCCATCTTTGTTTCACGAACTCGTTAGTTTAGTATTTCGACGCTAATAAATGAACGTTTGACACATCGTTAACGCATGGCGATAAATCAATAAGAAACTGTTTGCGCCAAACAAATTCTCTCGGTTCGTATTGACATACGCACGTATCGGCGCCAAAACCGCACAGATATTATGTCATACATTTTCGCGATAAATGTGATACAGAAAATTATGCGCGTTTCTCTACGTCTATGAATAATTTATGGCGGGTAATAGATACCACTCAATGCTATGAAACCGTACACTGATTTCGTTATTAATGAATATGAGTTTATCGAAAGCACTTTGTTTTGTATAATTAATGGTGATTTATGACAATTAATGAACAGATATGGTGCTCACATGAACGTCCCAAAGTTTTTTGAAAATGTTCACTAATTACATATTGTTCACTTGATTTACTTCAAAAAGGCGTTCTCTTTCGAAAGCATTAACAAAACAACTTTTCTTAGCATAAGAAGTAACTTTGAAAGTTCGCGTGGCTTTCTGATGCGGAGGATCGTCGTAGCGAAAGGGTTAAACTGGCTATTATTTGTAATACTGTAATATCTAACTTTATCAAATAGTTTTGAATATTTTCTTTAATATTAAAATTATTTTTGTGAAAAATATTATAATAGATTTCTTACCTGAACGTCCACCAAATATCAAAACACATTACATTTAGCCAGAAGAAGCAGACCAAGAATGAAAAAAATATAACGAAACCTGAAATAAAAGAAAATATTTTATTATACATACATATATATATATATATATATATATAGGGTGGTCCAAATGAGATTGAAGGGTTAAGATATACATTAACTTGTTTATTAACATTTATTATTCTTTACTATCCTTCAATCTCACTTGGCTATTCTGTATAAATACTTGTAAAGACTGTTTTTTTTTAGGTAAGATGGAATTTTCGATAGGGATTCAATTTTAAGTTCTATCATGCTTAAAAACATTTTATATCTATAGATCAGAAACTTGGACACTGAATACAAAAATAAAGTATAAACTTTTAACAACATAAAGAAGTATAGAAAGAATAACGTTAGGAATTTCTAAACTAAAATCTAAAATTTCAGAAAAACTGAAAATGGATATGAGAACAGAAAGACTAACTTATATAACAGAACAAATAAAATCGATGGAATGTGTATGTGCAGGATATATACAAGAAAAAACAATAGATGGACAGAAATTGTTATGGAATAAGGACTAAAAAATAAAAATAAATTCAGGAAGAATTATTATCTAAGGTAGAGAAATTATATTGGATTGTTGGAGTGAAGGTTGGGTGAGATCAATTGCGGATAGGAAACAATGAACGAATTTTGGAAAATTATTTAATAAGACCTAATGATAATCGATGAGGCTTTTTCCCAGCAGTGGGCTGATATAGGCTTTTATTATGATATATATATATATATATATATATATATATATATATATATATATATATATATATACACGAGGGTCGTTTGATACGTATGGTAAAAAAGTAAGGAAAACTAAATTTAAAAAAAATAATTTAATTAAATTAAATAATAAATAAATTTACCATACTTATCAAACGACTTTCTTATATATACATATATGTCACAATTTTTTTTGCAAATATTTCAATAAATTCATTAATTTTAAATATTAATCATTACTTGTATTCGATTAAAATATATAATAAAAAGTCATCATCATGGTAATGTCCTTCATTGTGTAGGATTTTGTCCTGTACTGCAGATTTACGACCGTTTTGTTGGTTAACTTATATTTATTTCACCTGTTGGTTTCTAATTATAAACTTTTTGTGGCATTCTGTATTCATTCAGAGCTTTTCTGTTAAAATCTAGACTAACTTTTTTATATATACCTATACTAATTTGTGTTTTGTGTCCTTATTCAATCCATCTACAACTGGGGGTTGTATCTTTCTTTTCGTCATCTGGTCTACAAGCATGAAATGTTTTCCCTTATTTATTGTCTTTGATATCCTCATTTTTTATCTTATCAGATTTAATCTTCTTCACACATAATAATTATTGAATATTTTATAGTATTGAGGTAATAGTTTATTTGTAAGGAAGAAAATCAGTTTATTAATCGTTTAAAACAATTGATGACTAAAAAATCAATCACGATTAATGATTAATTTTTCAGTCATTAGTTACCAATTGATTTAAAAACGACTAATTGTTACAGTTACAAAACGAATTATGACAAAATTATGCAGATTTTATAAGCAATTGGGTCTTTTATCACAACATTTTTGGTTTATATTGATCCTCAATGTCATTATTTAATGTAGATGATTGATGATCCATCTTTCATATGTCAGTTATGTAACACTAAACATTCTATGAAATATTATTGAACAGTGATTAATCAAACATCACTCAATACAAATATTTAAGTCATAGCTTAGAATTTTCTTGTAAAGTTCTATTATCGAGATGGAATAATTTCAAATTGTTTATATTGAAAACGATTTACGGTGTAAATACGTTCCGTGCACACGAATTGCAAGCGTTTTATACACTGTACGTTATAATTAAGTTGAATTCATAACAAATAATCAATAAAAAAATTAACTGGTGAAAATCTTTCAACAGTATTTAATTTCGTAATTGAAATATTTTTGCAAACGTGGTATAAACATTGCTCTCGTTTCATTAAAAACCAAATGGGAAAAATAGTAATATTTTTTGAATCTTATTTAATAAAAAAGTGGTTTAATTATTTCATAGAATTTCATGGCAGTGAAATGATTTTTTCAAAGAAAATACAGTAAGTTTTAGATAATCACTTTTATATAGCGTCATTCAAATGTGACGCCTAGATTTTTTTATTAAAAAGAAACAAAACAAACTACACATATTTCTTTTTAATAAAACACAAATCTAGGCGTCACATTTGAATGACCATGTACAATGAACCATATAAAAAAATTATATACGTATCAATTAAATAATCATTTCTTGTTCACTTAATTTACTAATATATTTTTTGATAACCAACTATTTTTAAATTTTGATGATTTATATCCATTTATAAAAAAATAATAAAAGTTAGTAGTGAGTAGTTTTATAAACTCTTGTAGTATTAGAATGAGTGATTTGTTTATATAAAAAATTACAGAAGTTTAAAAAATAAATTGTGAGTTGAAATGTCAAAATAAGCTTAAAAAATTCAAACATGGCTGCTACCAGCTGTCAAAGTTCTGACATTCTTATTTGAAAACCCAATATATATGATTAATAAATTTTAGAACATAACAATAAATTGAAAGTTATAATTTAATTGAATTATTTTACTAAAAATATAAAAATTCAATAAATAATTTTACATAATTTTTCACTCGCATGTCATACATTTATGTACCTACGAACAAAAATCCATTTATATACCCGAACAACATACAACAATAATTACTCTACATTAATTAACTACTGTAAGATATCAAAGACCACAGAAACGGAAACTCAGTTGAAATAAATTTCAATTAAAACGTAATTCATTTCTCGTACATAGTGAGGCTCATATCGCGTATGAAATTTAAAAATCGTATAACCGTTTATGTATGACGTTATCGTCGATGTGGACGGCGAAAAAAAAACTCATTCAAAGTTTTCGGTACGAAAGAACGGTCGGCGGGGCTTATCGATATTTTTTAAAAATAATTTAAAGGGTAATTAATGGTTGGAAAACTGGGGACGACGTGCAGTGAGACCCTATGGAGAATCTCTTTGAACGATATTTATAATTTGACGGTTTTTAGATGTGTTTGTTTTTATAATGTGTTTTCGTAAATCGTGGAAAATATTTATGATTGAACATTTTTTATAAAAAAATATATATGTATATATATATATATATATATATATATAGTTGTATTAAAATGTTTTAAAATTCAATGAATTTATCACAGTTAGTCAAATTTTTTACATCTATTTTAAGATGATGTTATTGTCATAACACTGAATTTTATATTTACATCCTAAATTAATTAAATATTTTAATAAAAAAACAATTTCTTCAATTAATTGAATTTGGATTATTTCTGTAGTTAATTTTTTGTACAATTAATATTGTGAATATAAAAATGAATAAAAATATTTTTTATACAATTAATATTGTGTATGTAAAAAAGAGTGATTGAAAAAAAATTCAAAAAATTACAATTTAATTTTTAGATATTCAAAAAGATGACATAAAAATTAGTTTAAGTTTTTTATCAGTTATACAGAGTGACTTAAATGAGACTGAAGGATATAACCTTTAATCCAGGTTACATCTTTTAGTTTCATTTGGATCACCTATATTTTTTCATCAAATGAATGATATGGTCGGTATTAAGGTTCAAAATTATTTTATTTCTTATATATATATAATCTGATTAAAAAGTTATAAAATTCAATGAATTCATAACAGTGAGTCAGATTTTTTATACCTATTTTAAGATTGTTATGACATTGAATTCTGTACTTACATCCTAAACTAATTAAATATTTTAATAAAGCAATTTCCTTCATTCAATTACATTTTAACTATATCTGTAGTTCATTTTTTGTACAAGTAATATTGTGAATATAAAAATTAATATTATTTTTTTGGTGTTATTAATATTATGTATAGAAAAATAGGAATAATGCTCTACTTTTATCTTAAATAACATCACTTCAAAAACGACAGAATTCTTATATACAAACACATGCCGATACATTTTGTATTACATTCAAGGAAATGATATCCGAATTAGGGATGGAATAATTGTCCAATTCCATCCCTAATTCGTTTATTTTTAATAATTCTTTATTGATGGATGTATTAGTGATGATCAAGTGTAATAATTGTTAATTAATATTCATACATTGAAGAAGTTTTTTCACATCAGCAGTACTAAAACATTTTGTTTGTGATTGAATTTAGTATCAGTTTAGTAAAAATGAATACATAAGTTTATGAATTTCTAAAAACGGTGTTTTTTTAGGTTAGAATTTTCGATAGGGATAGCTGTCAAGTCAGTTGTCGGTTTGGGCGCTATAAGTGACATTTTGATTCAGTATACATTAGCAAATTATTATGAAACGTTTTACATTTGAGCAACGTTTCCAAATTGTGGAAATTTATTTCAAAAATCAGTGTTCTGTTTCCCAAATTTTGTTCAGTGATAAGGCAAATTTTTAGTCTAAAAAGTGCATTAATAAGCAAAATTGCCGCATTCGAAGTGAATCCAATCCTGATGTGATTCACGAGAGCCCATTACATCCATCAAATTGCACGTTGGTAGCATCATCGAACCTTACTTCTTTCGAAATGAACCCGGAGAGCGCATTATCGTCAATGATGTACGTTACAGAACAATGATCAATGATTATTTGTTTCCAAATTTGCATGTCACCGATCTGGAAAAGATGTAGTTTCAGCAGGATAGTCCATGTGTCATTCTTCGATCAAAACAATCGAGTTATTGAAACAAAAATTCGGCAATAACGTTTTCTTCTCTGAATTGGTACCGCGATCGTATGATTTGATGTTTCTGGATTATTTTCTCTAGGGATATGTAAAGTCTCTGCTTTATGCTGATAAACTAGCAACGATTAAGGCATTAAAAGTCAACATAACTTGTGTTATTGCGGACATAAGGCCCCAATATGTCAGAGGTAGCCGTGGTGTACATATGCCCGAAGTCATTTTTGAATATAAATGCCATAAAATGATCTTTTGAATAATACCAAATAAATGGTCATCCAGTTAATTAGTATGTGTTTTATTTCAATTTAAAGTTCTGTCACGTTTAAAAATAATATTCTATACAATGTTTTAAGACATTTATTAAATATTCCAATACTCACAAAAAAAATAAATAATATTTCCAATATTGAAAATAGAAATGTAACTCGATTTGGATTTCATTTGAAAATACCAAAAGAAAAATTTTTTATTCATCTGCTATAAACATTTTTATATAGAAATATAGTCGCTATAAAACATATTGCAGTGTACACCTGGTGCTATATACTGCGGCTACTAAGTTCCATAGCCGAAAATCGATGGAAGCCACTCAGCCTTCCTTCGCTTTAATGCTATTCACAAAACACCGCGTCTAATAAAACAAGGTTAATGCTTTTAAGCACGCGATATAATGATCTAGCAACGAATTAACGTCAAAGTATTCACAGATATTCACAATATATTTCTTGTAGTGGGTGGGAATCGTACGACTCGTTTAATATATTGGAACTGTGTTGTCAGGGTGGGATTATAGCGGCATGATTTAATATCTAGACTGCTGAAACAGTCCACGTACTATGTACAAAGGAAATAAAGAGGTGTCATAAAGGTCCGGGCACGTTTATTAGATTGGGTACGTTTGGCCATCTAGAATGAACTTTGGATAATGAATATTTTCCTGTCTCGTGCACACAATTAAGACTGTAACACTGACTGGTATTTTTTGGTTCCGAGTTCTGCTATATTAGAAGATGAAGAGTTTAGACATATATTTACTATTTTTCACGTTCACTTAAGATGGCGGGTCGTAACTTTTTTGCTAAAACATGTAATTCTTGGAAATTCAATTCAGAACTTTTTCTTTCACTCAAAATTCAAGATTAGACAATATATGGTTATTATATAAAGTGAATTGATGATTAAAATGCACATAAACGAATTTAATTTGAATAAAACGTAGATTTGGCCAATCATCCACTGCTCAATCAAAAAAATTCAATTATTTGATTTATTTTCTGACGTTTTTTTTCGAAATTATTTTCAATTATTTTCATATTAAAAATATTAATATGGATCTATAGTCGATAAGTTTTCAATAAAAAAATCAAAAAAACGACGACCTATAGTATATTCTAATCTTTTTCCAAAATAATTGGAAATTTTTTTCAATTTTTAAAATTTTGATTAAAACAAAAGTTTTAATTTAGAGAAAAAAATGATTAAATCAAAAAAAATCGTTTTTCGGCTATTAAAATCGTATTTTCTAATAAGTAATATTATTTTTAATGAAAAGTGATTATTTTTAATCAAAATAGTCGATTTATATTGAAAAATATTGATTAATAGTCAATTTTAAAATTTTCAATTTTTGACCTCAAAAAAACGACGACCTATAGTATGCAAAATTTCATGAAAAATTGACTCTTTCCAAAATCGATTTTTTCATGGAAAATTAAAGATTAGGACGTATAAAACTATAAAATAAAATAATTTAATGATTAAAATTAAATTTGTGGACACAAACGGATTTAACTATCGTTTACTATTCTTTATTATCCTTCAGTCTCATTTCAGCCATCTTGTTTAATAAAATTACTTCCGAAGCTGTATACATTAAGTATGAAAACTAACGGAACTTTCTCATTTAAATTGCGCGCGTTTATGGAATGTCATATAGTATTTTTTTTAAGTTGGTACATCTGTCAATGATGTCTGTGTCCAATTTCATGACGCTATACTTATTAGTAAATAATTTACAGTGATTTTTGTTAGACGATTAGTCCATTCGTTTAGCCAAATTTTTAGTCACTCTTTCACATAATTGTGGTCCAATTTCATGAGTTACACATTCAATGTTTATTTTTAATACTTCTTTAATTTTAATTTTCTTTTTTTTTAATGTTTATTTTTAGTACTGTTGTTTGTGGTTTATCAACATAAAATGATTTCACATAATTCCACAGAAAATAATCCAATAGAATTAAATCATATGTTCTTGGTGACTAATTAATGGGTCAATTTCATGAAATATTGGACTCATTCAACTTTTGTTTCAATAAGTCTATTGTTTTCGTTAATAAATATAAATGGCACATAGTACCATCCTGTTGAAACCGCATATCGTGCAAACCATTTTCAATAATTTTTTGGGGAAAAAATCAATAATCATAGTTTGGTAACGCACTCCATTTGCTGTAACGTGATCTCCAATCACATTTTCTAAAAAATATGGTTCTATAACACAACTAGCATGTAACGCACACCAAATAGTTACTTTTGGTGGATGCAGTGGTATTTGTTCAATGACTTAGAGATTGATTTCGTTTCAAATTCTGGAATTTTCTTTATTATATTTCACAAAGCTCACAATAAGTTTTATGAACCATAAATTGATTTTTATAATAAATTTTTATAATAAAAAGAAATGTCAAAATGAGCTTAAAAAATTCAAATATGGCTGCACCCAGCTGTCATAGTTCTGACACTCTTATTGGAAAATCTTATACTAAACTGATTATAATTTAATCAAAAATTAGTTTACATTTTACAAAATAATTTTGCCATCTGAATATGCATTAACCTATTGTAATAAATAACAAAGTGAATAATAAGTGATTATTGAACACTTTTTAATATCTTATGGTATTGATAGTGATAATTCATTTGTATGAAAATGAATCTTTCACAATTTCAAAATAAATACAAAACATTAATTCTTACAATTTAACACTTTATAATTTAATTTAATCTGATTTTTTTCAAATGTCACTGATTAATTAATTGCTTTTGCATATCTACTTTTATTTTAGTGAATTTTGTAAGTTTGATTCCTATATTTAATACTAATTTATAAAAAGAAACTTGTGTGTCTAGATGTCTTATTTAGTTTAGATATTCTTTTATGTATTGTGTGACAATTTCCTTCTTATTAAATATAAATAATGTTTTATTTCGATTAGATACACTTATTTATTGTACGTGTGGTGTCTACGTGTAAAAATTTGCATATTTCGTAATTATAGAAGACACTTGACCATAACGTGGTTCAAGGTACATACCATTTTATATCACCGATTTCTCGCTTACAAAATGACAAGGTGTTTAAAAAATATACACGTTTCGTGATATTAACAAGAATTTACAATGTTTGCGTAAAGAAATGATTTTAAAATATACAATTATCGAATATTTAGTAATCGTGTTATACCAGTTTTTATACGAAAATTAAACCGAACTAAATATTTTTCTTTAAATTAATCATTAAGCACGTACTGTATATAAAATATACCGAACCAAATATTTTGTATATTGAAAAAAATCAAAGACTGAATTTATGAATATAAACAAACATTCTTTGTGACGAAATGAGCATAAATTTATAGAAACTGTAATTTTTATTTAAATCTAAGTTTATTCTAAAAATAAATGAGATGTTGATTTCATATAAGTGAAGATTACTATTTACAGAAGTTTAATATTCAAAAATTATTAACTTTGTTTTATAGCCTGATATTGCCTCATATTTACTTTAAATAAAAAAATCAATTTTGGAAAAAGTCGATTTTTCATGAAATTTTATATACTAGATCATTGTTTTTATGAGGAAAAAATTAAACTTTTTGAAATTGTCTAGTATTGAATATTTTTTAATATAAATCGATTATTTTGATAAGAAATAATCATTTTTCAGCAAAAACAATATCAGTTATTAGAAAATATGATTTTGGTTGCTGCAAAATGATTTTTGATCATTTTTCACTTTTGCTCAAAATTCAAAAAGATGAAAAAAAAACATTTATTTTAATTAGAGTATAAAATTTTAATAGAAAACTTATTACGTAGATTCATAGAAATATTTTTAATATAAATAATTGAAAATAATTTCAAAAGAAACGTTAAAAAATAAAAAAATAATCAATTTTTAATTGAACCAGTGGCTGATTGGTCAAATCTAGGATTCCTCTAAATTAAATCCGTTTGTGTCCACGAATTTAATTTTAATCATTGAATTACTTTATTTTATAGTTTTATATTCCCTAATCTTTAATTTTCAATGAAAAAAAACGATTTTGGGAAATGTCGATTTTTCATGAAATTTTACATACTATAGGTCGTCGTTTTTTTGAGGTCAAAAATTGAAAATTTTAAAATTGACTACTAATCAATATTTTTCAATATAAATCGATTATTTTGATTAAAAATAATCATTTTTCAGTAAAAATAATATTATTTATTAGAAATTACGATTTTAGTAGCCAAAAAACGATTTTTGATCATTTTTCACTTTTGTTCGAATTTTTAAAAAATCGAAAAAAATAATTATTCCAATTAGAATATGAAATTTTTACTGAAAACTTATCGAGTAGTTCCTTATTAATAGTTTTAATATGAAAAATGGAAAATAATTTCGAGAAAAAAGTCAGAAAATAAAAATAATCAATTTTTGATTGAAGCAGTGGTTGATTGTCCAAATCTGTGTTTTCTCTAAATTAAATCCGTTTGTGTCCACAAATTTAATTTTAATCATTGAATTACTTTATTTCATAATTTAATATCGCTTAATCTTTAATTTCCAATGAAAAAAGTTGATTTTGGAAAAAGTCGATTTTTCATGAAATTTTGCATACTATAGGTCGTTGTTTTTTTGAGGTCAAAAATTGAAAATTTTAAAATTGACTATTAATCAATATTTTTCCATATAAATCGACTATTTTGATTAAAAGTAATCATTTATTAGTAAAAATAATATTAGTTATTAGAAAATACGATTTTAGTAGCCGTAAAACGATTTTTGATCATTTTTAATTTCTGGCCAAAATTCAAAAATTTGGAAAAAAATATTTATTTCGATTAGAGTATAAAATTTCGATTAAAAACTTATCGTCTAGATCCACAGAAGTATTTTTAATACAAATAATTGAAAATAATTTCGAAAGAAACGTTAGAAAAAATCGAATTTTCATTGGAGCAGTGGATGATTGGCCAAATCTACGTTTTATTCGAATTAAATTCGTTTATGTGCCCTTAAATGCATGTTAATTATCGATTTACTTTATGTAATAACCATATATTGTCTAGTCTTTAATTTTAAGTGAAAGAAAAAGTTCTGAATTAAATTTCCAAGAATTATATATATAAGCGAAAAAGTTACGAACCGTCGTCTTAAGTGAACGTGAAAAATTAATATCTTCAGGCATAAAGCTGGCTTAACTGTATATCTATCGTTCATAACAACTTCATTTTTTTTTTACTACATACCATTAAATGTCTTTCTACTACGTAATAATTACAACACATATAACATAAGTACTTACATGTACACTCGATAAGAAGTTTGATAAATAAACCTGATATTTTCTCCAGATAATACGAACGAAGAAGAAGATATATTACCATAGGGACTGAAAAAAGGGATTTCGGTCGTCGAGATGCTATTTATTATATCGAAAAGAGACCGTAGGCGTGTAGCGTATTCACCGTTAAAAGTTCTCACAAAAGCTCCGACTTACTATAACGACTATCTTTACGTTCAACAGGAATTATATATTGGTTGCGGCGATTTTGTTGGACGTCGTCCTATGCATGCTTTTTTTTGTAATAAAAGCACCGTTTTATTGTAGCGGTAAACATTATTCATAAGTATATAAAAGAGACAAATTTCAATGTATACATATATACAATATATATATATATATATATATATATATATATATATATATATATATATATATATAGAGAGAGAGAGAGAGAGAGAAAGAAAGAGAGAATCACAAAAGTAATAAATCACATGTGTAATTTGGAAGAAAATAAGAAATAAGTTATATTCAAAATAAATTTAATTTACACAAACATAAATGTTCCAAAAATAAAAAAAAACTAATATCTTAACTTTCATTATTATAATAAAAAAATAAACAATTAAAAGTAACAAATTGATTTCACAAAAGTCATGGGGTAATATAGTACTAAAAAATACAATTACAGCCATATTTATTTAAAATTATATGTAGTAGTAGCCATTGAAATCCGGATACTCTAGCAACATTGTTTTTTCAAGCAGCTTACCAGCCAATAAAATGGGAAAGTCCCTGTTGTTTGTATTGTTTTTATGCAAGAATACATAATTGACACTTTTCCTTTCATTCTGTTACAAGTGGTTGGTAAAATAGTATTGTAAGTGAAATTAGAGAGTGTGGAAAAAGGAAAAATAGCAAATATGAAAAACTGACTGAAAAAGATAAACAAACAAATAGACCATTCCATGCAAAAACGATTATAGGAGGTTCTTAAAAGAGGCTATTCAACCAGTTACTAATTTACTTGAAAAGTTTATTTTACTTTATATTATTTTTGATTTTCATTTGCTATACGCAGACTTTTTTGAGCATGTGTATATATATATATATATATATATATATATACACTGACTCACATAAGTCATGGCACACACATGGGTAACATAAGCAATTTATTGATATAATTCAATAAAGTCGTTAAATTAAAAACTTTTTTTATTTAATTGATAGTAAATATAATATTCATTAGAAAAAAACACACAAAAAACAATAATTAATTCTATTATATAGTAGAAATTGCCAAAATAATTAAAACCTTACTTTAAAAGGAGTGGGAAAATATAACATCAGAAGCAACACAAAAATTAATTTATTCAATGCCAAATCGTTTACATGAAGTTGTAAAAAGAAAAGGGAAACAAACGAGATATTAAACTCTTTTTTTTAAAAAAATTGTTGATATTTTTGCTCCGGATAAATGTAACATACTGTTTTTATTTTAACGAATTCTACTGTATAATAGAATTAATTACTTTTTTCGTATTTTTTTTCCAATGAATATTATATTTATTATCAATTAAATATTTTTTTTTATTTAATTTAACAACTTTATTGAATTATCAATAAATTGCTTATGTTATCCATGTGTGACATGACTTATGCACGTCAGTGTATATATATTTATATATATATATATATATATATATATATATATATATATATATATATATATATATATATATATATATATATATATATATATATATATATATACGTAATCGACTTCAGGGATTTTCAACGTTTACATTTCATTTTTGATTTATAAACAGATGCATCATCTTTTCTTAAAAATGATATCATAAACGGCATGAAAACCATAGTCATTTTATGTCGAAATCGAGAAATGTGACATAGGAAATGACTGTAATTTTTACTTTAAATATTGACATTCTAAAATGTCAGTCTGTCTTTTATCTTCAAAATAAATATTTGTAAAAAATTACTTTTATTTGAACTGAGGTCAAATATTATCGCATATTCAATGTTCAAAGTATATGTTATTGAATTGGTAATCGATCGATCATATCTTTGAAGTTATAATAAAAATGTCTCTAGGTAAATGTACGTTACTGAAATAAGCTAAGCAATTTTACAGCTAAGATACCATAGGAAGATCTTGAAAAAATTTCAAATCTTTTTAATTTTGTCGCTGCGAGATCTTTTGGCTTATTCTTTCTATTAGATCTGACTGTTCCGATAGTATTAATTTTTTCAAATGAAATTTCCGATACAGTTTTGGTGACGAATACCAGTTATCTAAAAAGAGGGTGCGTACAAAATCAACTAAAGGTTTACATAAATCCAGTACATTTTTAGATACGCTATTATCAGAATAAATTAATTTTTGAATAAAATAGTTCTTTATAATAATAACAAAAATTATTGTGCATTATACTTGATTATTATTCAATGAAAATATTGAAAATTAATGAAATTCTACAAAAACGTACTTGTATGCCTTCAATACAAAAGTGTGACATTTACTAATTGAACTCCGATGTTAAATTTAGCAAAGATCACACGACGTGCTATACACGTCAAATCGGCATTTGGTACAGATAGCAGTCGACGTGCATAGCACGTCATTTCAGCGCAAGGTTAATAGCATATTTTAGTATGCAATATTAATATATATGCTAAGAAGAAATCTTATTGAAGATGGAAAGATGAAAAGATGAAATTGTGAAATAGAATTGTGAAAGATAAGGATTGGGTGAGATTAGCCACAGATAAGAAATAATAGAAAAATTTTGAGATAATATTAAAAAAAAATTATTAACATTCTATGAGGATTTTTACAAGAAATTGGCTGATATACGCTTTTATGATGATAAGAATTATATATATATATTTATATATATTTATATATATATATATATTTATATATATATATATATATATATATATATATATATATATATATATATATATATATATATATATATATATATATATATATATATATATATATATATATATATATATATATATATATATATATATATATATATATATAGGATCATCCCAATATGACGTCTATATTTGTGTTTTATTAAAAAAGAACACGTGCATAGGGAAACATTTGTATAGTTTCTTTTATTTCTTTTCAATGAAACACAAATCTAGGCTTCACATTTGGATGACCATTTTTGAAAGCATGATAGAATTTTAAATTAAAATAAAACACATACTAACTGACCGGATGACTTTTTATTTGGTATTATTCAAAAGATAATTTTATAGCATTAATATTTAAAAATGATTTCGGATACAGGTGCACCACTGCTAACTCCGATATACCGCATTCTGTCAGTCCAATTTTGTGTCTCGTTTTCAAGCAATTGGAGTCCTTTGATTGCAATAACGCGAATTGTGCTAGCTTCTAATGCCTTAATCGTTATTGAATATTTAAAAGAGAATCGAAATATAAACAATTTTTTTCTACTACATCTTTTAAAAGCAAAAAAATCTACATCAAACTATCCTCTCTTATTTAGTTTTTCATCGATTACTGTAACGTTTCCATATAAGAACACTTAATATATTTTAAGTGGTTGTTAGGATTTTTTCCGTCGACGAGACGTTTATAAAAACTAAGAGTAGTCGTTGATAATCCGTAGGGGTTTAATCGATAACTGAAAAACATAATCCGTTATGAAACAAAAACATCTTTTCAGTGCTGATAGAAACGTACATGGAGTCGGACATCCTTACGAATTATTTATTGCGGAAAAACGAGACGACAATCGATTCGATTATTCCTGTTGGATAATTGAATCGCCCGTCGACGTTCCGAACAGATTATATTTTCCGCGATGAAAATTCCGCTTTTGTTCCACAATAGTGCGCGATAATAGGACTTTGTGATATATTAGTAAACGAATTTCCTTTTGTATGTATACACACTTTATATATATATATATATATATATATATATATATATATATATATATATATGTATAATTTGTTTTGCGAGTTGAAAATGAATATTCGAAATATATTATTAAATTATAATTTGAACAAAAAAATTATTAGACATTTAACAATAAGAATATTAAAATAAAAATAAAATATACTAAATATAAAAAAAATCATTCATAACATTTTATGCAAATATAAAATTTTATGACAAAATTCAAATAAGAATTGTACAAAAAAAAACACCTGGCTAAATTATTCAAACACATTTTTATTGAAATTACGAATGAAAAATATATTTACACGCTATTGTAAATTCAACGACAATCACATTATTCTAGTTTTATTTGAAAAAAAAAATACTATTTTTTTAGCGAATGAATCGACATTTTCTCCGAAACCGTTATTCATATTTATGCATTCATTAAAGACCCATAAATTATACACAAACAGTAGAATTTATTGCACGTGCAATGTAATTATTCTGGAAATATGACATTTACTGTACTCAGCATATTTTTATCACCATTTTGCGTTTTATGTCAAGCGAAAGATGTTTTGTGGAAAACTGATTTTTTTGTAGTATGAAAACTGTATAAACATATTAAATGTTATCCAGATCTTTTTTAATACCACTGATTTTTATTTTCGATTAGATGTACAGAATCGTTTGCTACAAATAGATTTTTTATTAGATCATCCCGTAAGTAATGACGTATTTGAAACGAAATACATAAACAAGTGTGTACAAATGGCCTTCATTTATTAATCAATTATATAATCGCCAAAATCATCTAGGATACTTTGTCTTCAAAGATTCAATATTTAATTTAAAAAAATTGGACTTTTTTGAGCAGAAAAATGAGTTGAGGTGATTTTTCACTTCATCAACATTTGAGGATTTTTCACTGCCAGTGAATGCTCACTTAATCAGATGAAAGATAACACTTCCTGTTGCATAGCAACGAATTATTGTTGCTACGCAACAATTATTATTACTACGCAACAATAATAAATAAATAGGTAAAGGTAACAACGGTTGTTATTATTGATGCAAAGAAGTGTAAACAATGCGATAAATAATAATATACGTTTAGAAGTGTGTGTATTATATAGTCGGAGATCTTTGTAAATAATAAATAAATATTTAAAAAAATACAGTTCGTTGTATGTCCGGCAATCAATTTCACGACTTTAGGTAGTTTTAGAAATTACGAATAAACATATATTAGTTCATTGATATTATCTATAATAAAAACTTGTACAGACACAAACAAACGTACAAAAAAAAACATATTTCACAATATTAAAAAAATCGTTTTTTTTCATAAATCACTTTTGTAATAATTTTTAATCGGTTGTTTGTTTACTAAAGACATCCTCGTATGTTTTCTACGTATCGTACTGTTATCTTCCATGCCCTATTTATTATTTTCCAACAAATAACATGACAGGTATTTCCATTTTTTTGTATATAAACATATTGACGTTTTCAGTTATCTCGTTAGTTACCTTCAATTACGACACTAATTCGATATTTGATTATTTGAACCAATGTCAACAATCAAATTGATCGTAAATGTTATTTTAAGCAATCACAAAATCATAAAATATGTAAATATGATCCGTGTTCGGATTTAACATATGCAGTGAAGCCTTGAATCGAACATTTTGTTGATATCTGTAGAGTAATATTATCTCCGTATGATAATAAATACGGTATTTACCCAGTTCTTCTACATGGATGTCGAGTTAATTTCGGCACTGTATACAATTATGTATTGTTTTATTTTATCTATTGAATAATGGTTATTGAATGAACAGGAAGTAGACATAATAATATAATCCGTAATTGATATTAGGAATTTTAGTAATTATAACCGTATCTCTACATTAAACGCCAATTAATTGCACATATGTTTTTGTTATCGCAATATCGAACTTGATTGACACAAATTATTTGCTATTCGAGATAAAAATATTGAATTTATTACAGAATCATAGAGCATCGTTTTGATTCTAGTTTTGATTTTTATATGTTTGTTTTTTAAATTAATTTAGTATTAGGTTTCATCGATCTTTTCTAATTTACTTTCAAGCAAATGAAATCTCACTTCAACACCACAAGATATTAAAGAAATGATCAGTAATAATTTATTGTTCACTTTCTGATGATGATGGAATTTCCATCGAAGCACGTATCAGTTTATAAATAACTAAAGTGAATGATAAATAATATTCATTGAACACTTGTTCAATATCTTTAGTGTTGAGATAGTAGTTTGTGTGAAAGTGAATTCGCCACAGTAAATAAATAGTAATTTACTTTCTTCGTTCCATCATTGAATTTGTTTTTTTTCTCAGTTATTTTCAGATTTTATACTTGTTATGTTTTAATCACTTTTAGAAACATATAGATTTAGTGTAAAAAAAGATTGTTTGAAAATGTTATTCTATTATTGAAATTTTTCGAATTTTATACTTACAATGTTTTAACCACTCGTAAAAATATAGACTTAATTTAAGTTAATAGACATTCAACAATAAAAATATTAAAATAAGAATGAAATATACTAAACAAAATATGAAAAAATCACTCATTATATTTCTTAGAAATATAAAATTTCATGACAAAATTCAAATAAAAATTATATACCATTTTCCAATAAAAATGTCAGAATTTTGACAGTTGTGACAGCCATGTTTGAATTTTTTTCCAAGCTCATTTTAAAATTTCAACTCAGTATAGTTTGGCAAATTATCATGGAATAATTAACTAAAGGGCTGAATTTACTTATAGGTTTGGCAGGCTGAAGCTTAAGGCCTCGAAATTTAAGGGGTCTTCGGCTCTAGTTACGAAGATAGGGGATTGAAATGAACTCAGGGGCCTCACAAATGGAATATTGTAGAGCAGACGTCGGCAATATTTTTTGACTGCAGGTCAAAATCAGGGAAAATGTGATTATTAAAAAGTCGTTTCTGGTCAGTGATATTTTCATTTTAAAACAGTCTTTTAGTGAATAATAAGATAAATTTTATTGAGAAAATAATTACAAGATGCTTTTAAAATATAAAAATTCAAAATTATAATTGTAATTACTATAAAAACGAATATAATTGTCAAGTTTTAGTTCATTAATTTATGAATTTTATTTATAAACGTTCTCTTCGTTTTCAATGGCTCTTCTGATTTTGAATTTGTGATGTCAATTTAGTCAAGTCTGGTTTATAATCAGTCACCTTGAGACAAATACAAGCGTCTGAATGTTCGTTAGTTAAGCTGCTCCTGTTCTTACTTAAAATAAATTTCATGTGTGAAAATATTTATTCACATTTATAAGTAGAACCGAACGCGGACAAAATGGCAAAACTAATTTTTTTCAAAAATGAAAACTTTGTAGGAAGTGATGTCCAACACGTTGATATCATGAGAAGATGATTATCTTCCGTTTTTTCTAAATCTTCCACAATGTCTTGAATTTATCCGTCCACAACGTTGAACTTTTAAAATTAATCATTTCTAAACTTAAATTGTCAATTTTAAGATATTTAAAATACTGCAAATCTAAAATATTTTCGTCTATTTCATCGGACTTTATTATAAACGTAAACATTTCGCCGTGCTTTTTAAAACTTTGAAATCTACTTTCAAATTCACTTCTAATGTTCAAAATCCAACTTTCGAACATATTTAGATTGCTTTCATCGATATTTTTTTCTCATATTGGCTTTTTAACAAAGGAAAGAAAAGAAATATTTTAGTTTTTATGTCAGTTTTAAATAATATTAATTTTGAAGAATTTGTCTGATAATTTATTTTTATATATTATAGTTTATTTGTGGAACTCAAGTGGGTCACTTGGTGACCCGCGAATCATAGATTGCCTACGCCTGGTCTAGAGCAGTGATGGTGAACCTATGACCCGCAAATCACAAACTGACTCAAGCAACTATTTTAAGCTACCCACATGTAATTTTTGTAATTATTTCTTTCATTCATGTCAATGTTTATTTTTTCTTTCATTCATTTGCAACTCAACGTATCTTTTACTTTTTTCAATTACTCTTATAATAACCAACCCACTTGGTTTAATAAAAAAATAAATTCAATTTTGACTCATTTATCAAAAAGGTTCACCATCAGTGGTTTAGGGTCTCTCATCTAAATCCGGTTTTGTATATACAATATGTATTTATATAAGATGTTTATTTAAGTTGATAGAACTTTAAATCGAATTTCTATCGAAAGTTTTACCTAACCTAAACAAAACATCTTTATATAAATACATACGAGAGTCGTTTGATAAGTTTAGTAAATTTATTCATTGTTTAATTTAATTAAATTTTTCAATTTAGTTTTTCTTATTTTTTCACCACACTTATAAAACGACCCTCGTATGTGTGTATATGCATATATAAATGTATGATAAAGGTTTTTTTTAGGTTAGATATAACTTTCGATAGGGATTCAATTTAAAGTTCTATTACCCTTAAAATAAACATTTCATATATATAGTGTGATTTAAAAAAAGTGTACAGAGTTCTTTCAGATTCTATACATGAATTTTAAATAATTTTTACATCTGATAAAAAGTTATGCATTTTTATACGATAATTGTAATAGCACAATTATCAGTTGACTAAATTATTGAATAATTAGCAAACTTTGACTCCATTCAAACAAGTTTATTATTTGTCGACCATGTATTTAAACTTTCGGTATTCACTGCAAATGTCTAGAGACCCACTGACTGAATGCTAATTCAACAAATGCCAAATGTCACGTTCGCTGCACGCACAGGACATATACATTCGAATGGTTATGTACTTTATTTCTGGAAATTATTCAACTTTGGCGTATATATGTATGCAGATCGTGTACCATTGAGACTTTATTCTTCCATGTATATGTGTATATAAGGTGAAATTTGTAGAACATTTGTTCAAGATATAAATATTCGAAAGAGATTAAATTTATAGAAGAGATGTAGAGATATTTTTTGAAAAAAAAAGTATTTTTAATAAAAGATATTAATAGAAATTAATTTACCTTATATAATTAATAAAATTAATTATAATAAATTATCAGTTATTAAAAAAATAATACAATTGATTCATTTTTATATAAGCTGTTTTTTAAGGGTGATAAAACTTTAAATTGAATTCATATTGAAAGTTCTATTTAACCTAAAAAAACACTTTTATATATATATATATATATATATATATATAAATATATATATATATATATATGTTAGCATTCATTGTGGCTTTCGTCCAGTAGTGGACTGATGTGGGCGTTATGATGATGATGATATATATATATATATATATATATATATAGAGAGAGAGAGAGAGAAATGTTATGTTTAGTTAAGTTAGATAGAACTTTCAATAGGGATTTAATTTAAATTAATGTTCAATTTTTTTTCATTGACTGAAATATAAAACTTGTATCACTGTCTCCTTCATCACAAGAATTAAAATCACTTGCCGAATATTCAAAATTTTCACATATTTCAATACAACTATCACTGTTACTTTCCATATTGCTATAGTTTTCTTTATTCATTTTTGGAGGAATAAAATATTATAAGTAAAATAATTGCTGAAATGTGACAGAACGTGTTGTTTGCTATCGAATAAGAATTAAACTGTAAAAACATACAGTGTGTACATTCAGCAATAAAGACGTTGTTACTTGTTTAGTCTTGTCACCTCGCACGTGACATCCGACTGATAGAGCAAAGTTGTAATGTCACGTCAGAGGTGACATACGACCGATAAGGGTTAAATAATGTTTTCTTCGTCATCACTAGTAAGCATCATTAACAGAGGGCGTTTTTTTTTTTTGACAAGATATCTTCATTCGCTGAATTTTCTTCAGCATTATCTTGAGTTCTAAAATCTGTTATTTTAGATGGCTTACTTTTAGCTGAGAGTAAAATCTGTAATTTTAGTTCTAGCGAGATGGAATGTCTTTGTAAAGGTATTTTTTTATTCTCGCCAGAAATAGTTCAGGGCTATAAATTAATTCACAAAAATGAAAAACATAATTACCATAATTATTATTCTAAAAAAGGTTGAATAATATGCACTCGAAAATTTTTAATCTATGTATAATGTGGTAAAAAGAAAAACACAGTTTTAAAATATACTTAATACTCCACGAACAAAATGAATTTCAAATTCTAATAAATTTCAAAATTCTACAGGCAAATCTGATAAGACATACACGCTCAAACGAAAAATTTCCACTGAGATATCTTGTGCACTCAAAAGCTTTTATTTCATTCCGTATTGTACGGGAATTTCCCTAATTTCGAATTTTGTTCTTAAATTTATCTAATTCCCAAACCGAGTTCTAGGTTGCTGTGTTGTACGAGGGTTTTCCCCAATTCTCGAACCATGTTATACGGGGGTTACCTGTATATAAAATATTTTTTTTATAGAGACTGATATTACTTTTTTGAAATATCAAAACGAATATTTCAAATAGACAATAACAAAAGTACACATACAAACTTTAAAACATTTCAAAAATCTAAAGAAATAAAAAAAATAGTTCCTATTTAAGTTATTATATGTTTTTATCTATTATATGTTACAAACTGAACATTTATTACTTTATTATTTTTAGAAGCTTTCAAGTTTCATGACGATTAAAAGAAATTATTAAAAAAAAACATTCCGTGTTTGAAAGTTTCAATGTAATAAAAGCTCTTCGAATGACCTACATTTAAACATATATGTTATATTTATTTGTTGTACATTTTAAACGTGACACTAAGTAGAAAATGTATACACAACGTTGTTTACTTTATAATTTGTTCGAGACAAGTTAGCCCGAAGGAAACTATTCTATGTGCTTGTTTATTCATTTTCTGCGAATTTCTTATGAGTATTATTGTGTTTTAATGTCAGTACATGTATGTTTACATATCCGCTAATTACTTCAAAGTTTAAGTTTAAAATAAACTTTCGAATTCTAATATTATTTCTTATTGTTTTTTCTAGAAAAAATATTACAAACAAATGTTGTTAAATTAAACTCTTTTTCAAGTCATATCAACATACATTTTCACTCTACGTACAATTATATTTTCACATAAGAAAACGATTCACTTTCGAATAAAATGCTTGACAGGATATTTCGCTGAATCTACACTTGAGTGTTTAATTCTACACTATCAAATGACTAGTCATATGGTTAAGTCAGTCAGATATAAATGGTATGTCGCATGAGTTAAGATATCATGCGACACATGTTTCAAGTTGTCGGTTTTCATCAAAACAAATGTAATTTGATGCTTGTTACAGCGCAAACGATGTCCTGTATAAGCGTAACAGTTGATGCGAAAGTAGAGTTTTTTTGTGACACGAGATGAAAAATTGGTTTTATACATTAATGTAATGAGAACAAACATCGAAAAGCGAAACACAATTGGTTACCACAAAAGTCGAATTACATTAAAATAAAACGATGCGATTTTAGCGGGATTATGGGGACATAATGTGTTTGAAACTTAAAGTTTGATAAAACAATTAATACAGATCTTTAGTGTTAAAAATTGATTGAATTGAATAAAGTACTATATATAGGATCATCCAAATGTGACGCCTAGTTTTGTGTTTTATTAAAAAAAACATATGTATAGAGTGATGTATAGGGAAACATGTGTATAGTTATACATGTGTATATATTTGTATATATATATATATATATATATATATATATATATATGTATGTATGTATATATATATATATATATATATATATATATATATATATAGAGAGAGAAAGAAAGAGAGTCATCCAAATGTAACGCCTAGATTTGTGTTTTATTAAAAAGAAACATGTGTATAGTTTCTTTTTAATAAAACACAAATCCAAGCGTTACATTTGGATGACCTTATATAGAAAGTCCAGAATTGATGAACAAAAAGGATTGCACGAATTGAATTATCACCTCAATATCATAAAATATTGAAAAAATGTTCAATAACTATTTATTGTTCGCTTTGTTGATGCGCATTTCGATCGCAACGCCATAATTCTCAGAGCATTGCATTGTTGTCATCAAAATGTGAATTAGTTATAAATAAAGAAAATGAGTAATAAGTATTTTTTTAATATTTTGTGATGTTGAGAAGAGAATTCATTTATCACAGTTCCAAAAAAAGGAACAGAAATGATTTTTTTAACAAAAAAGCTCTAACGATGATAGCAGTGCCATCGAAATGCGCATCGGTCGACATTGTTATAAACAAAAAGTGATTATTGAACATTTCATAGCTATTGTGATGTTGGGGATCAAAATTCATGTTATGGAACTCAAAGAAAATTAAAGGTCTTACAAATCCTCTCTATTGATCTAATCTGGTATTTTCAGATTATAATCTATTCTGATTTGTATAAAATTATATTAATGGAAAAAAATAAATTCGTATGATAAAATAGAATCATATATCGAGGCCAATTTGCCAAACAAATGAGTTGAAATGTCAAAATGATTGTAAAAAATTCAAACATGGCTGCCACCAGCTGTCAAAGTTCTGACATTGCTATTAAAAAAACCTGTATTTTTCATGAGATAACAATTTAATCAAATAACCCCTTATTCTAGTTTAGAAGTACATTATAAACTGTCATTATTATAATCCAGTAATTAAATAAGTTATATTAAATTAAATTGCAATCCATTTAAACTAAAACTAAATGAATAACAAGATAAAGTTTCTATCCGTTAAGGTCCTGTTAAATAATTCCGATTGAATTAAATATTGATGGCTAGAACTATACATAATTAAGTTTTAATTATGATCAAAGTTTGAAAACTGTTTTTTGTCAACTCGTATTAGACGAGATTGTGATGTTTATAGCGACCGTTTCCTTCGAACAAAAAAAAAACTGTTAAGTCTTAAACACTTAATTTGAAAAATTGATTATCTGGAAAACGAAAAAGTTCACGCACGGCTGGTTTACTGATACGGGTTGGATCTGATAATCCGATAATGGGAATTGAACTCGGACAAAGTGCGATCGTAGAAATGTTTGTTAAATACAGTGAGTTTATTTGCAGTTTTCGGAAACAATTTACGAATTATACGGTTTGTCTTGCAATTAGTAACCAGTAGATCGATTATATGTTAAGTAATTTTTAGTTTATGATTAGTTTGATGGTCATATTTATGTTTTTATTAAATGAATTTATTTTATATTGCACATGCAATCAATGTATTGCAGGAATAATGTATTTTAATTGTAAAGGGCGGTCCAAATGGAACTGAAGGGTTCAGATATATATTTACTTGTTTACTATTATTTATTGTTCTTTACTATTTTTCCTAAATAAAATTTATTTTTTAAAAAAAATCAAATTTATAACAATTTTTTAAATTTTTGTTTTACAACTAAAAAATGAACAAACTACATTTTCTAAATTGTGTAGTGAAAAAAAAATGTAATTATTATATTATTATTTATAATAAAGAGTTCTGATGATAGAACGATCATCTGAATGCATATTAAAAAGTAAACAATAAACGATTATTGAATATAACATGTCGACAAGTCATTGAAAATTTCGATACTAAAAATGATACCTGCAGACACAGTCGTGATGGACATTTGGACGATATTTTGTGCAAAGTATAATTGCAATAAATCATATTTTTAATTATAAAAACGGCTTGAAAAAATCCAAACAGTATGTATGTGTTTTATTAACAAGAAACATTTAGGCGCGTTTTTTGGATAATCGTTTATAATAAATCGTATCAAGTGCATGTATTTCTATCTTTTTCTGTCTCATGCAGAAACAGCTTATTACACATATCTATTTCATTTTCAATTGCTATGCATTTCACCTATAAATCTCATATGTAAACCTATTACAAATATAATACACAAAATTATCAACGGATACTATTGGCCTTGATGTACGGCATTCAGTCGTGTGAAATAATTTGGTGCGTGATTGACGGCGTAGTAAAAACCGTTTCAAACACGTGCTGCAAGTGAATTACAATTATTTAAAGACAATTCGAAGTATCTGCAAAACGGGTCGAAATTCGCGAATGTGTGTTAATCGATCAGTGAAGTTGTAATTATCCATTTCTTCATATTTTCTTCTTTGATTTCGAATTATTCTATGACTTTTCTCTTTGTGTATGGATGTGGTGTCTATTTTTTTGGCGTAGTTTTCAACACTATATTATTTATGACATTACAAGATGATGAAAAGTAATAAGGCTAATTAAGGTATGGTTATAATTGTCGCTTATTTAAATGATATTTTCATTAAATTTATAACAATGGAAACATGGCTGCCACCAGCTGTCAAAGTTCTGATATTTTTATTGGAAAACTCTCTCTCTCTCTCTCTCTCTCTCTCTCTCTCTCTCTCTATATATATATATATATATATATATATATATATATATATATATATATATATATATATATATATATATATATATATATATATATATATATATATATATATATATATATAAATAAACTGATAATTTTTTTTTTCTTAACAACATTAATGTATTTCTCAATAAGAAAGAAAAATATTGTTATTCTATTATAAAAAAATAACACTGATACAGAATATATATATATATATATATATATATATATATATATATATATATATATATAAAGGTAGAAAAATGGTTCTTTTATGTTTTCCCCATTTGAAAGTCTAAGAAAAATATACAGTTCGCGTTCGTTCTCGTATATTTTCATTTATATGCGGTACCTATGTATCAACGTAAGTACAGACTTCGTAATAGAAAAAAAGGTCTGTAGAAGAAAAATTGTTGCTAAAGATATACACTTCGAGTATACATTTGTCAGCCGAGATTGAGAAATTATTTTTTTTTATCATTTACTTATTATTTACTTTCAACAATATCCACTCTACCGTAATATGTTTCTCTTTTTCAGTTTTAAAAATATTATTTCATATTTGTGGTAGAATAAAAGGACATATTTCGTTCTAGTATTTTAATATTTAGTCATTTTCTTAATTGAAACACTTTGTGGAATATTTTTTTTAAATTTATATATAACTAAAAATAATTTTATGAGATTAATTCACCACTTAAAATATACATAAAATATTACATTATCAAATAAATAAAGGTCATCCAAATGTGACGGCTAGTTTATTAAAAAGAAACATGTATATAAAATGGTGTATAGGGAAACAGGTGTAAAGTTTTTTTTGTTTCTTTTTAATAAAACATAAATCTAGGCGTCACATTTGGATGATCCTATAAAATTAATAATAATTGTATAAAATTAATTCACTACTAAAAATGTACATAAGATGTTACATTATCAAATAAGTATATAAAATCTCTTATTGTAAACTTAACACCAATAAATTACTCGCTTAAATATTAAAAGATTATATAAGGCAGCAGTTTGACTCTTTTACAAAATGTTATGTTGTAAGTGACTGATGATGATTCAGTTGGATTAATATGAATTTTCTACCATATTAAAATAAATGGTAATTGTTAATTTTTTTGACTTATTAGAAAAACTGACAAAATATCTAACAGACTTAATTATTGTAGATTTACCTAACATTTGACATAAAATTCATTCTAGAAAAACATGAAAAAAATAAGATTAATAGACTACAGACAATCGGCTTTTTTACACTAGTCAACATGCATACAGTATTCACGGCCCATTACCACTCGTCTCACACGCTCTTACTCGAAAACTAATTTTTAGGATGGGGGAGTTTGGCGATAAAAGGGTGTGAGACGAGCAGTAATGGGCGTGAATATTGTGTGCATGCTGACTAGTGTGAAAAGGCCCAATAAGAAACAACAATTTTATTTGATTTGTTAGAAAAGCTGATAAAATATCTAATGTAGACTTAAATAACGTTTGACATAGAATTAATTTCAGAAAAAAAATAAGACTAATAGACAATAGGTAATAAATAACGATGTGCTAATTTTCTAATCTTATATGTTTTTTTAATCGTGATAGAACTTTAAGATGAATCCCTATCGAAAGATCTATCACGTTTAAAAAAAACACCCATATATATATATATATATATATATATATATATATATATATATACAGCATTAAATATGTGGTTTTGTTTAAAATTAGACAGAATTTATGATATGATATATATATATATATATATATATATATATATATATATATATATATATATATATATATATATATATATATATATATATATATACATAAATGAATAAAGATGAGCTGCTATAAAAATATTGTTTAGAAAAACAATATTAAAATTCAAACTAGTTACACAATTAAATATATTTAAATTTTTTTTTTTTTTAATATTTTAATTAAATTTCCCTGTCGCAAAAACTACTACTCGATTTTCATAACCGCTTCAGTAAACATAAAGTTATGTAAATTCGTCACTAAATTAAACATTTTATATTCATACAAACGATCTTTTTTATATGTAAACATAAAATATAATAAGTGTCCTACATAATAACTGAAACGCTTTATTATACAATATTTTCGTCAGAATACGGAATCGTTTGTTTTTCAGTTACGACATACAAAAATCTTAATCATTTAAAATATTCATTTAACGACCTTTGCGCAGGAAGTAGTCATGCAATTTGTCAAAACAATACGTTTGAGAGTTTCGAACGTATAATTTGTACAAACGGAATGAATGTTCGTTCGCAATTAATTAATTATCCTGTAGCCTGCAGTCGAATATTTGTGTCCGTGCGATTGTGAGATAGAGAATTCGATTAATAAAACTGTACAAAATCCGGTAATACTTTTAATTATACATCTTGTTTTATCGTGATGTGTAGTAAAATGGATCATTAAAGAAAACTGATTAAAAGTATGTTTTTATTGTTCTATTCTATCTCAACTTTTTGAAAATAGATTTTTTTCTAGCCATCTTTAAATCAGGCCCGATTTTATCTGTGGTCCATGACACAAAATTGAATATTGAAAAAAATAAATTTTTTTAGCAATAATTTGTGAGTTTTTTTTAATGGTAGATATTTTATTAATTTTTACACATACAAATGTACAAGTGTTTAATAGTGACATTTTTGTATGATTTTTCTACCAAAGAAGGGTTGTTCGTTATTTTTTTTCTATGATTACGAATCTCAAAATTAACGCATTTATATTTAATTATTCAAAATATTTCTAGGCCCACCACACCTATGTAACAGCATATATCTTGCCCTTGATAGAAAGTAGTGTAGCCTGCTAATATTTCACAAAACTTGTAATTGGCCCTTAAAAGATTGCAGAGTTTTTTTTATCTAAATCCGGCTCTCTATATTAAGTTATATTTAACCCGTTCGCTACCAGAGCCTCAGGAGAAAAATCGCCACCACAGCCCAGACGTTTTATTATTTAAATTTGATACCAAATTGTCATTAATTTTTTACAATATATTTATAACGTTTTAAATGATTAAAAATGTGATTATCAGCAGACCAATAACATACTATATCTATTTTATTGTTTTTTTAGCACGATTTAGTACAAACAGTTATCATAAACTGATAATGAACACTCGTCACATATTTGTAACGCCGGGCTTAGGTAAGAAAACCGGGTCGTCACATATATGTGACGCTGGTAGCGAACGGGTTAATCAATAATAGTTTGTGTTAACGGTAAGATGTATAAAATTCCTTGAACCAGTCAACGTGTTAAATTTAAATCTAAAAAATGATAAATTCTGGGTAGGTCGGTCGAATTATGGAAACGTACAATTATTTGCCAATCCTTATTCATCGACGCGCGCGACCTTTACGTCCGCATCGATTAAAATAATATTTTGGCAGTAAAAGCATGGCCTGTCAACGGAAAACATGTATATCGTTATCAATAAATCACGATCCATTTAGGACAAATCTACCGGGTGGCTCATTTAGAACAAATCCCTACCACAGTCGATCGTTTACGACTGAAATGATTACAACCAACGTCGTTTGTATTCAAAGTGGAACATCACAATAGAATAATATATAATCTCATATAAAGACGTCAATTAATTAGCTTTGTCTGTTTGTGTTTCGTTGTATGAATTTTAGAATATTGTACGCATATACGAGGGTCGTTTGATAAGTATGGTAAATTTATTTATTGTTTAATTTAATTAAATTTTTCAATTTAGTTTTTCTTACTTTTTTACCATACTTATCAAACGACCCTCGTATATATATAACTGATAACTGATATATAACTGATTATTTATTCATTAACACATAAGTGATATTGAAGTTGAGTAAAAAATAAACAGTGAATAATTACTGAACATTTTTTACCTGTTTTGTTTGTTGTAGTTGACATTATAAATGAATATATGTTATTATATTATCGCAGTATTAATATTTCTCTGATATAACACAATTTCTAGATTAAATTCCAATATATATAGCGTTTTATAATAAGAATGTTAGAATTTTGACAGCTGGTGGCAGCCATATTTGAATTTTTTTAAACTCATTTTGACATTTCAACTCAGTATAGTTTGGAAAATTATCATTCATTTTTTTCTCAAGTCTATAAATAACCCTCTGTTGCTCGATTTCAGTTAACTTTTCATTACACAACATTTTGAGAGATGAAAAGAAAATATTTTCAATAGTTAATTTTTAAGTTTGATGGCAATAAATAATAGACGAATAGTAGCAATGGAATGTCTTGTAACTGAACCTAAATTTGTTCACAATGTAAACATACAAGTTCAATAACATTAGTTGTTTATTAATAGCCTGAGGATTAGTATAATTTTTATTATTGTATAATACAACTATAGACAGTATTGATAGTTAAACATATTCGATCGATACAAGAAACATAGTTGTAAAATGAAAAGGAAATATTCATTTGAACCTATAATTTTTTATATTGTTGTACATATATATATATATATATATATATATATATATATATATATATATATATTTCAAAGTGTTAAAACTGCATCTAAAGAAATTTTATTTTAAAGATCACACTTATTTTACATGTGAAGGGAATTTTGTAAAACGACATTACTTATGGATGTACACCTAATAAAAATATATATATATATATATATATATATATATATATATGCATACATATTATATATATATATATATATATATATATATACATACATACATATATACATACATATATACATCCGTCTCTCCATTTACGCGAGACTTTTTTACGCGATATTGATTTACGCAGCACTTTTTATACGTGGTCAGATAGATTTCATTTTATATAATTTTTCATGGAATTTATTACATATCAGAGTAACACTAATTCTTACTTGAACGTATAAAAGCACGATATAAATATATAATAGGTTGATTGTTTTGAATTACAGTAGCGATAGTGACACCGAATAAAATTTATCTAGTTTTTTTCAAAAACGTCATTATTTTTTTGTTAAGCTATGTGAAATAAATATGTGTTTCTACAACTTTACTAACTTTTATTTCCAATATTTTTTCTATTGTACTGACAGACTCAATTTACGCGATTTTCATTCGCGTAAAACAAATTTACGTGGAACGGATACTCCGCGTAAATTGAGGGACAGGTGTATATATATATATATATATATATATATATATATATATATATATATATATATATATATATATATATATATATATATATATATATATATATATATATATATATATATATTGTATATACATTGTTACAAAAAATAAAATAGGTCATCTAATTTATTTGAAAATAAAAACACATTTTATATACTTTAGATGTGAGTAGAAAATTACAAAAACGAATAACCCTGTTTTCTAATCTTGATTATTTTAGCAACAATTCGTATGTACAATAATAGTTTTCCCAAGCCAAGCTCAATAATAGTTTTCAAGGATATTCAACTAAATATTTTACAATCTTAATCAACGATTTGTTATTCATTCCCAGTCATTATTATTTATTGTTTTATTTAGAAAATAGTTGAGTCTAAAAATATTTCTATAGAGTGGCCAAAATGTCACTGAAGGATTTAGACATACATTTACTTCTTACTATCCTTTACTATCGTTCAATATCATTTAAGTTTACTCTATTTAAGCTAATATTCAGAAAAAGTTAATATCAAATTAATAAAAGTAAATATTTAATACCAAAATTTTTTAAAATTATTTTAAGTGTATATATATATATTATATATATATATATATATATATATATATATATATATATATATATATATATATATATAATTTTTTTTTAGAAATAGTACTAATACATACTCATTTCTTGTTTTCTAATACAGGAAAAAATATTTATAAAACATTAACACAAAAAAACAAGGTTGGAAATAATAACTTGTAAATATTATTTATGTAAAGACTATAAATTACAATCTTCACATACTTTATCTTGATTAATTATCATAGAAATCGACATAAAACAACTATAATTATATTTATATAATACACACACATTTGTGAATATATATATATATATATATATATATATATATATATATATATATATATATATATATATATATATATATAGGGTCATTCAAATGTGATGCCTAAATATGTGCTTTATTAAAATGAAACATTTGTATAGTTTTTTTTTATTTCTTTTTAATGAAACAAATCTAGGCGCTACATTTGGATGACTCTCTCTCTCTCTCTCTCTCTCTCTCTCTCTCTATATATATATATATATATATATATATATATATATATATATATATATATAAGTGAACTGGTAATTCATTTGTACCAATAATGACTTTTTAATGACCATTACTGCTGATTAAATTTTCGAATTAAATATTTTTCATAAAATGTAGTCAAATTGATAATTTAGCTGTAAATACCTATGATTAAATTACTAAATTAAATTGAATTGCGCATTTTTTGGTAATCACATAAGTGTGTGACATTTTTAAAAAGAAAAAAGATCATTGTACAGACAGAAAAATCGTAATACAGTTGGAAAAATGTAATTAGTTATTTTGTTTACTTAAAAGATTATAATCTCGAAATTGTGTTATATCATACAAAATAATAATTCATCTTTATGTATAATATTTAATTACAATACAATATACATTGTATGTGAAAATTGTTCGATAATTATTCACTGATGTTAATTTTTCATTCAATTCATTTGATATTGCTTATGTGTTAATAGCAAGTAAACATTTCCAGGAAGCAAGAATTGTACATAAAATATTTTGTTCATTTAGATTTCACATATTTGTATGATACTGTGATGATAATCTAATCAGAATATTTAAACATGCTAAAAAAATATATAAACCGAACTATTTTATATATTTTTTTTCATATCGTTGAACCTGTTTTTTTAATCATTTTTCTATTTATACCAAGACCTTGGTTTTATATTGCATTTACATCCAAATTGCTAAACTATACTGAATTGAAATGTCAAAATGTGGTTGAAAAAAAATTCAAACATGGCTACCACCAACTGTCAAAGTTTTGATATTCTTATTGGAAACCCCTATACTAATAACTTAGTTACAATCATATATTTTTTTAAAAAAATAATTTAACATTCATGGAGGTGATTTATTTTATTTTTTTAGCGTTGATTTTACTAAGTTAATAGTTACTTCTCTTCCAGTTTTGTTTTCCAACATATAATTACTTGAAAAGATACACTGAAATATTTTTTAGCAAATGAATCGGTCACTATTCCCATCCAAATAACTATTAACTTAGTAAAATCATTGTTAAAGATATTAAATAAAATTTTAGGATTAAAGAAAAATCTCACTAAATACTAAAATTATTTGTTTAAAAAAATGATTAGCTGGTGGCAGACATGTTTGAATTTTTTCAAGCTCATTTTGACATTTCAACTCATTATAGTATGGAAAATTGTCATGGAACGTTTAATACTTCAACAACATTTATAAATTGTAAAAACTTTGACTTATCGAAACAAAAATTTAATGAGTTCATTATTTCACGAAATGGACCCAACAATTAGCGATCAGGATCATGTGATCTAACTCCATTGGATTATTTTCTGTGGAGTTATGTGAAATTATTGGTGTATGCTGATAAACCACAAACAACAGAAGTATTAAAAATAAACACTGAACGTGTAATTCATGAAATTGGACCACAATTATCTGAAAGAATGACTAAAAATTGGACTAAACAAATTCACTATGTCAAGTGAAGTTGTGATGGTCATATGAGTGAAATTCTGTTCCATCATTAATGCCATAGAATATGTTTGAAAATAAAAAACTAATTAATTAAATACTTTTGGTTTTATTTCCATTAAAATTTGTGAAGTGCTTATTGGAAAACTCTATGTTACGTTTCCCATTTCTAATTGTTTAAGTTTATTGATTTTTGATTAGAATAATTAAAGTTAAGAATTTTTTTTGGTTTCTATTTGAAACATTTATGTTTCTCTAAATTAAAAAAATAAATAATATAAAGTATCAATTGAGCATATTTTGTTGCTTTTTCCAGATTACACGTGTCCTATGACTTTTGTGACTCACTGTATATTACTATCAATTTAAATCTATGAGTTACTCACTAAATATTATTTCATTACATATTGAAAAAATATTCCAATGTTCACATTTAAAATATACTAATTAATACATCAAACTACCTAATTACATTTAACAACTGATTATATTTGATATTTTGTAAACTATTGTTATATGATTGAAAAGAAATAACGTCGATATGAAATAAAATAAACATATATTCGCAATTAAAATACTTTGTTTGATAAAAAAACATACATAAACCATTCCCACATGTTTAAAATTCACGAACGACACGTGCTTCTACAATCAACAAATACCATGAACGGAAAATCGATTTCGAATATCAGAAAAAAATCTTTTGTGCGTTTATTTACTACAAACGTATCTTTTAAAAAAATATATTAATCGACACATTTAATAATATTAATACGGATAAGTGTTTTTTTATCGATACGAACATGACATTTTGCGGTTTGGGATTTAGAACGGAATTCAGTATGTCGGTCGGTTAGTCGGTCGAGTGCATTTATGGAAATAGTAATTATTTTTATTTTCTAAGTTCAATCTCTTATCGCTCAGAACATATTCATACAATGACGGGTTTTTTGTTCAGTTTGCTTGGTTGTACAATAATATTAGATTCTTATATAATATTCTGTATTGAATTTGGGTCATTTCTATTGAATTATAGTACGGAAATAGGTCGTCAGTTAAGAGTGTTTTATCTGTACCACATTGATTATTCGTTAGTAGGGAAAATTAAACTGCCATCGTAATTTATTCCAGTTTATCATACATACATATATATATATATATATATATATATATATATATATATATATATATATATATACACTGACGTGCATAAGTATTCGCCGTATGGGTAACATAAGCACTTTATTGATATAATTCAAAAAAGGCGTTAAATTAAAAAAAATATTTTTTTATTTAATTAATAATAAATATAATATTCATTAGAAAAAATACAAAAAACAATAATTAATTCTATTATATAGTAAAAATTGTTAAAATAAATACAGTAGGTTACATTTTTGCTGAGCAAAAGTATTCACCACTTATTGATAATGGCATACAATATCAAAGTTTTTGTTAAATAAATGTGACAGCATTACAGTATAACTAAATATTTATATTTTCCAAACATTATCAATTCAGTTTACGTTGGCAGTTTTCATTATTTAGTCAGTTTTACGAAGATATTTCAAAACTGGGACGCAAACAAAAAGAATCTTGTATATCCACCAAAAAAAAAATTAATCATATAAGGAGATTTTGAAAATAGTGTTCAAGAGTCGTACTACTGTCCGTGATATAATAAAACGCTTTAATGATACCGGAAGCTTAAAAAATTGCCAAAGAACTGGTCGACCTTCCCAACTTACAGTACATGAACAACGTAATATAATTATTATTGAGAAAGAGCCTAAAACAAGCTCGTTCTGTGTCGCAGAACAGTTAGAAAAATATATTGGGAAAAAACTACATCCTTGTACAGTACGGAGAATTTTTAAAAAGGTCGGTTACAACGACCGAATCTGCAGAAAAAAATCAGCTACATGTAAAGTGAACCAAACCAAAAGGTTTCAATTTGCAAATAATTATAAAAATAAATATAATGAAGAGTTTTGGACCAAGGTTGAAAGTAAATTCTGTATTTATCGTTCTGATGCCCAAATTTTGGTATGGAGGATGAAAAATACAGAACTGCAAGAGAATCATATACACAAAATTGTTAAACATGGTGGTGGTAGGATTGTATGGCCGCTTCTGGAGTTGGCAATCTAGTTTTTATCGACGAAACCATTAGTAAATTCTAATATTTGAATATTTTCAAACAAAATTGAAAAGAAAATGCTAGAAAATTGTGTTTGAATAATGAATATTACTTCCAACATAACAACCCAAAGCATACTGTTCATATAGCGAAGCTTTGGGCTCTTTACAATACTCCCCATACACTGAAAACACCACTACAATCTCCCAATCTAAATCCCATTCGTAACTCTAGAGTAAAGTGGATTTTTTGATAATTAAATTTTAATTGAAAATGTATTTAAAATGAAGGTATAAACCCCTGATTTCGTTTTGTTGATACATACAAACATTTGAATACATCACCCTCGTTTTATTTACTGAAAAACAGGAGAAAAAATAATTTGGAACGAATTAACGTTTTTTGTATTTAGTTAATATTTCGATTAGTCCGGTTTCAAATAGTCCGGCAAATCAGTGGAACCAATTAGCCTCACTATGCGAGATATTCCTGTATATTTGTTTGAGAATTGGAGAATTTACTCTATATAAATAAACTATCATCCCAATATCATAAGTTATTGTAAAAAATGTTCAATAATTATTTATCATTCATTTTATTTGTCTATAAGCTGATGCGCATTTTGATGGCAATGACACATCATCATCACAATATTGCGTTAAAAATCTAGTAAAGATGGAATTTGGGAATCTAAAGAGTGAAAAACAATTATTGAACATTTTTTTAACATCTTGTAGTGTTGAGGATGATAGTTTATTTCTGTGAAAATAAATTATAGTTTAAATTCAAAGCTTTTATAATTTATAACGCCCGGTGACGATTTATATTTAATTTCTTCGATATTTATTTCCATTACTACTTATTTGTATATTTTAAATCTGTCCAGAGAAGTAAACTTACAACACACTCGTACACAATTATTTTAATAAATTCGCAAGAATACAAGAATCTTATCTAGGATCAAACATTCACGACGTTTGTGAAACTAGAAAAACAAACATCGAACGTTATTTATTTTGAAACATTCGTATATGAAGCATTGAAAGAGTTTGAACACATTTATATACATTTTTCTACAAACGTGAAATAACGTAGAAAATTGTCTCTCTGTATAAAGAATTTCGAAAATAGCACGACCGTCACAATTGTTTATATAATTTGTTTTCGTTTCGATAAACAATCAGTCGGTGGAGTACAAATGAATCATTGTCTCTCCATGTTTTTTTAATTAATTACAATATGGAAATTATTGTCTGCTCTTTATGTGTTCGTACCTTTTTTTCCCTCGAAAAAATAAACAGTTTCATACTTTTGTTTGACACTGACTGCCGCGTTTTACTTGAAAATAATTGTTAAGTATTCTTGGAATTGAAATGTTCGATGTTTAATATTTCATTATTTGTCTCGTTTATTTTCAAAGAAAATATATTTACGATATCGCTGTAAATAATTTAAATATTACAAAATCAATATCCAACGAACATTAGATTTGTTTTTCGAGATAAACGGTGTTTAATGAAATATACAATAAATTTATTATGAAGCAACTAACTTCTAAATTGGGACAACAAAGGATACTAGTATTTTAACAACGAAGTATATAATTGAATTACGTAAGGAAACAACGTTTACCAGACAGCAATTAAAACACCCGAAATAATTAACTGTTAGACAACGACATGACGTTGTCCGACTCGTACAAGAATTTGCTCTTACAGTTTATTCTCGTAATCGAAAACATTTGAGACGATTTATAATAAACATGAATGACTGAGTACGTCGCAAATTTGTATTTGAATTCATGACACGTCTAATCAACAACGTGACGTGTGAAAAATTCGATTACGATTTCCTTTAACGTCAATTTAATTAGATAGTATTGTTACAACAATGAATATAAAATGAATGAATTAAATTTCATAAAGTATCATATTGTTTTAGATTAGGTTTAACTGCGGAATAGATTTCACTTAGATTTTTTTTTATATAATATATACACTCGCTCGAAAAAGGCGGAGTACACCTATCAATACGGATATATATTTCTCAATAAAACAAACTTATTAATGTAAATTTTAAAACAAACATATTTTTTATTAATTCTATAAAGTACTAATTCTTTATACATGGCAATTCAAAACATTTTAAATTTATAACAAATAAACTAAAAAATAAAAAACACAAAAATTCATACAAATTGAACAGAAAATGTTTACGTACAGAAAATTAAAATCGAAAATAATATAAAGTAAAATAAACTTTTCAAGTGAATTAGTAACTGGTTGGATAGCCTCTTCTTTTAAGAACCTCCTATAATCGCTTTTGCATGGAATATACCATTTTTTGTAATTTCTTTAGTACTAATTTTATTCCACTCTTTTTCTATAACTTTCTTCAACATTTTCTTTGACATTATGTCATGGTGGCGAATTCTACGTTTCAAGAAAATCATAAATATGCTGTATAGGATTTAGGTCTAGAGATTGGGGAGGTGCATGCAACTGTTTTGGAACGTTATATAAAATATCTATAGCTCAACAACTTCTGCCGTGTGCTTCGAATCATTGTCATGCAAAAATTATAATCGGGATTTAAACTTAACTTTTCAGCACTTTGCTTTATATTTCGTTTTAAAATATTTAAGTATGCATATTTATCCATCGTGGATTCTAAAAACTCCATTTGTCTCACGCCCTTACTTATTATACACCCCTATATCATTACTCTACCACCACCGAGTTTCAGAGTAGAAGTAAGGTTTTTTTTATTCAGTAATGTAGATACAATTTTGAGTCCTTTTATTCTAAAAATGCAATATTTGCTATCGTCTGAGAAAATAATGTTTTTCCAAAACCGGATTAGTGTAATAATGTGTTCATTTGCATATACAATTGGTTTTTATCTATTGATACGTGAAATAAATGATTTCTTACGCGCAACACGTTCATGATACTCACCCCTTTTTATTATTTTTCGCACAGTGTAAGCACACATTTGTTTTTTAAATTGTACTTTAATATCTTTTGCAATTTTGGGTGCAGTTTTTCGGGGATTTTCTTTCACTGAAGCCACAATCTTACGCCTTTATCTAAATGTTAACTTTGACGGCTGGTCAGAAAGCGGTTTCAAATGTGGATTTAAAATTGATTAATACACTTTGAATGAAAGAATGTTATCTTCTAACACCCTTTCCTATTTCACGAAACCTTTTTCCTTCTTTACTTTAAAATAATTTTACATTCACTAAAAGAAATTTCCTTTTTTTAATTCCATTTTATTTATTTTTTGCAAAAAAACTTTACTATCAGTTACTAAAAATAATATTTTAGTGTTTCAATTGCAACATACGAACTATGGCATAAAACTGATAATTTTAAAACAACAATAAGTGCAAATATTGCAAAAAATCGATGATTTACCGTTTAATAAAATGTGTACGGGGACTTTTTCTGCTCAATTTGTATGAACTGTTGTGTTATTTATTTTTTAGTTTATTTGCTATAAATTTAAAATGTTTTGATTTGTCATATATAAATAATTAGTAGTTTATAGAATTAATAAAAAATATGTTTGTTTTTAAATTTACATTAATGAGTTTGTTTTATTGTAAAATATATCGGTATTGATAGGTGTACTCAGACTTTTTCGAGCGAGTGTATATGTATATGTATATGTATATGTATATATATATATATATATATATATATATATATATATATATATATATATGTAAAGATATTTGATTGTATATTTTTATTATTACTGATTATTGGAAAAATTCGATACGTTTCAAAAAGGTCACTGAAAACTATAAATAAATATCACGCGATATATGAAACGTGTGACATTGTGTAACACTCAATGTCAAAATTCAAGTGGACCACCCGTCTGTCGAAAATCATTCAAACAAATCCACAAACTTGAAGAAAACTAATTTCAATCCCTAGTATAAACTTTGAAGAATTATTTATGCTTGAAATGCAAGACACTTGAGGATTTTTTACATGACTATCAATTTCATTTATATTTATATTTATATTTATATATATATATATATATATATATATATATATATATATATAATCAGAAAAAATGCAGGAAGATTCTTTCAAGTGAACGTCACGTCGTATCCAAGAAGAGTTTTAATTTATCAAAGTAAAAAATGACATTGATATAAGTTTTTCGAGACATGGTTTATGTATAAACATATTTTATGATGGCATCTATCTTGACATTCTTATTTCCGATCGTGCAATCTTTTTTAATTTCATCTTTTCGGTATATTTCATTCACTTATATATATATATATATATATATATATATATATATATATATATATATATATATATATATATATATATATATTGTAAATAAATAATTCGTTCATATATACTGAAAAATATTTTTTGAAAAAAAAATATCAATAAGAAAAAAAATTATCAGGTTTTTGAAAAAATTGAAAAAAAATATTAATAAGAAAAATTTTTTGAAAAAAAATATGAATAAGAAAAAAATTATTAGGTAAATACTTGTCTTAAATTTACTTTTAAATTTAAGGAAATAAAGTAAAATAGCAAGAGTAGAACATGGTATTTTGAATAAAATTAAATTATGATGAAAAATATGTATAAAAATAAGTAATTCGTTATCACTATTAAAAAAAAATATTTTTGAAAAACAGATTGAAAATTACATATATATGTATATATTTATATATACATACATACACACACACACACACACACACACACACGTATGTGTGTGTGTATTGGATTTTCCAATAAGCGCTTCAGAAATTTAAATGGAAATTAAACAAAAAGTATTAAATGAATTATTTATTTATATATATTAATTTTTAATCATATTCTATGGCATTTATGGTGGAATAACATTTCACTCATATAACCACTACGACTTCTCTTGACACAGTGCATCTGTTTATTCTAATTTTTACTCACCCTTTCTTATAACTGTGGTTCAATTTCATAAATTATACGTTCAATTGTTGTTTGTGGTTTATCAGCATAAACCAAAGATTTCACCTAACTCCAAAGAAAATAATTAAATGGAGTTAGATCACATAATCTTGGTGGCCAATCGATGGGTCCATTTCGTGAAATAATGGACTCACTAATTTTTGGTTCAATAAGTCTATTGAAGTTTTTGGAATTTCTGAGTGTTGTTGAAGTGTAAAACGTTCCATGATAATTTGCCAAATTATACCGAGTTTAAATGTCAAAATGAGCTTAAAAGAAATTTAAACATGGCTGTCATCATCTGTCAAAATGCTGATATTCTTATTGGAAAATCCTATATATATATATATATATATATATATATATATATATATATATATATATATATTGTAAATAAATAATTCTTTTATATGTACTGAAAAATATTTTTTGAAAAAAATATAGTATTATTTATTTAAAAACAATATTAGGTAAATACTTGTCTTAAATTTACTGGTAATTTAAAAAAATAAAATAGCAAGAATAGAAAATGGTATTTTGGATAAAAATTTTTATGTTAAAATAGGTAAAAAAATAGAATTTCGTAATCACTATTAAAAAAATTATTTTTGAAAAATAGACTGAAAATTATATATATATATATATATAATATGTGTGTGGGTATAAAGAAGTGTTGAAAAAAGACATCTTTTTTCTTACTGTTTATATAAACAGAACTACTTTTTTCCACATGTTTAAATAATGTTCAAACTATGTCATCGTATTTATTTATATAAATACGTTCATTGCTGTTAAAATAATCTAATGTCGACGAGTGTCAAAAAGATAATACAAATTAATTACGAATCACATTTTTATAACGTATACGTAATTGATAAAAGAAAATTGAATGATATAAGTCATCCAAATGTGACGCCTAGATTTGTGTTTTATTAAAATGAAACCAAAGAGACTCTACACATGTCTATAAATGAATTCTTCTTTAATTTTATTTCGAGTATCAATATATACAAACAAGGATCTAAATTATTTCTATATCTAACATCTACAAAACGAATAACTGATTAAAAGACACTTACCGAAAAATACACAATACGATGGAAGAATATGTGTATTTATTTGGACGATTGCTAAGAACGTGTATCCGACTGCGAGAGACATCACGTGGCACATTAGGGATTTGCCATGCAAGTTTCTCAATTCTGGAACGATTGCGTAGACTATAAATGTTGCTATGAGGAACGGTACGGAGATCAGCATCCCTGGAAAAGGAATAATTGATCAATTCACGATATTACGTGGAGATATTAATTATTTATATATTCTTTGATGTCGTTGTCAAATGTGACATTTCATATACTTATATATATATAGGGCCATCAAAATGTGACGCCTAGATTTGTGTTTCATTAAAAAACAACATGTGTATAGTTTCTTTTTAATAAAACACAAATCTAGGCGTCACATTTGGATGGTTCTATACTTAAGTATATTTTAACTTTTTAAGTACGGAATAATAAATTTTCCATACTTAACATCTGTTTATTCTCTTTTTAAAAAAATATTAATAATTTTTCTTTGAAAGAAAACAATGTGATAAAAAAATAAAAAAATATTATTTCATCATTTTTTTACTTACTGTAAATGTTAAGCTTTAAATAATTCAAGTTATATAATTAGTTTTTAGAACTTATTATAATCATCTTAAGTGTTTCAGTAAATATTATAACGATCGTTCATTCGTATATATTATTGCAAAGTCAACAAAATATTGTAAATTAATCCATTAAAAATCAATCTATCTCGACAACGTGAAAGTCCATAATCGGTCAACAACAACTGAAACGACATTCACTTTCATACAGTAAGAGTGAGCTCTTCTACGAATTTAAGATGTTTACCGAGAAATAATATCACGTTCTTTGTACTTGCCGGATCTCATTTTGAATTATTCACTTTTACACAATTTTGTAATACTCTTCAAATAATTAACATTTTTTATTATATATATACACTGACGTACAAAAATATTCGCCATATGCAAAAATGTAACCTGTTTTTATTTTAGCAATTTCTACTATATAATAGAATTCATTATTGTTTTTTGTATTTTTTTCTAATGAATATTATATTCAATATTAATTAATTTTTTTTCAATTTCATGACTATTATATCAATAAATTGCTTATGTTACCCATGTGGCGAATACTTTTGCACACCACTGTGTGTATGTGTATATATATAAATAAATAAATATATATATATATATATATATATATATATATATATATATATATAACGAGGGCCATTCGATAAGCATGGTCAATTTATTTATTGTTTAATTTAATTAATTAATTAATAAAATTAAATTTTTCAATTTAGTTATTCTTACTTTTTTACCATACTTATCAAACGATCCTCGAATATATGTTTTTTTAGATTAGATAGAATTTTCGATAGGAATTTAATTTAAAGCTCTATCACACTTAAAAAACATCCTATAAAGCTCTCTAAAAAAACAGTATTTTAATAAAATACAAACAATAACACAATTTAATTATCACCCTAACACCACAATATTTAAAAGTGTTCAATAATTACTCATTGTTCATTTTATTTATTTATAAGTTGAGAGACATTTCGAATGCCATGTCATTATTACCAGATAGCTTTAATATAAAAATTTATAGATTTATATAAGATGTAATTATTGAACATTTTTTTAATATAAGGGTTTTTTAAGCGTGATAGAACTTTAAATTGAATCTTTTAATTTTTTTGTCAATAAAACACAAATCTAGTCGTCACATTTGGATGACCATACATATATATATATATATATATATATATATATATATATATATATATATATATATATAGAGAGAGAGAGAGAGAGAGAGAGAGAGAGAAGGGGGAAAGGTGTTTTTTTTAAGTTAGATAGAATTTTTAATAAGAATTCAATTTAAAGTTCTATTAAGCTTAAAAACATATAAATAAATATACATATGTAGATTCATTATCCACAATTGTCATACATTATGCATATTAAATTGTTTTCTGTATTATACAATTCACACACGTATTATACTTTTTAATTATGTTTTAATATTGATTTTGTTTATGTACGTTTCTATATTAAAGGCAATTTCCTATGCGAAACAGTATCTTTTAAATATTAAGGGTAGTTTTTGTATGAATTTAGACTGGAGCATAATTCAACTAAATCTGTTTGAAACATTAGTTTGACAATCTAGAACTTTTGAACATATGATTAATTTATGTTATATATGGAATCAAAATATCATTTATATAGTTTAGTGAAGAGATGTTAAATTAAGAACTTTTTGTACTATTCTGTTGTATTATTCGTTTCTAGGTCATATAAAATCTAGAGATTTTATAACATAGATTCGTAATACTGGCCATTGAAATTCATGTCCGTAAATAAAGTAAACAAAGAAGTGATTGTGAGATGTTTGTGTCATTTATATGAAGATGTTTGTGTCATTTATATGAAAATGAAATTAACTTTCTGATAATTTTTTGTCGCTTTTATTAGCTGTATTGTAAATCAGCAAAAAATTAACTGCTTTTATGACAATTCTTGAACAAAACAGAAAAGTACCGATTAAATGATTTAATAATGAATAATAAAAGTGAATATTTAAGTTTTTCAATAGAGTTAATTTTTTTAACATTAATTTTTTTTGATAATAAAATAATATTTATGTACAATACAAAAATTTGCTTGTAAATATATTATAAAGATGCATCGATATTTTTTTAGATCAAAAATAGCAGTTTGTTTTAAGAAAATCTCTTGAAAATGAAAAAAGTATTTTTTGTTGAATAAAACAAACTATTGTCTTAATCAAGATTTTTGTTATATAAAATTTATTCTATGTTCAAAAATATGATTTTAATTATAGATTCTGTTTTTTATAGCTAATCTTTGATTCTAGATGAAAAAAATTAATTTTTGAAGATATAAATTTTTCATCAAATTTTCCATACTATAGGTCGGGGTTTTTTTGAGGTCAAAAAATTGAAATTTTGAAAAATCAGTACAAGTCGATATTTTTTCTTAAAAATTGATTAGTTATACCGAAAATAATCATTTTCTAATAAAAATTCTATTTAATATCAGAAAATGTAATTTTATTGGCTGATAGTTGATTTTTTAACATTTTCTATTTTTTCTCGAATTTTAAAAAACCCTAAAAAACTATTTGTTTGATTTAAAATATAAAATATTGCTTGCAAATTTAATATAAAGATACATGAAAATATTTTTAGATCAAAAATAGCAGTTTGTTTTACGAAAATCTCTTGAAAATGAAAATAGTATTTTTTATTGAATAAAACATCAAATGATTGGCTTAACCAAGGTTTTCTCTAAATAAAATTTGTTCTATGTTCAAAAATATAATTTTAATCATTGATTCGGTGTATTGTATACCTAATCTTTGATTCTAGATGAAAAAATTTGATTTTCGAAAATATAAATTTTTCATCAAATTTTCCATACTATAGGTCGTGGTTTTTTTGAGGTCAAAAATTGAAAATTTTCAAAAACCAGTAAGAGTCAATATTTTTTTATTAAAAATCGATTAATTAGACTGAAAATAATCATTTTCTAATAAAAATTCTATTTAATATCAGAAAATACATATTTTGTGGCCAGTAGTTGATTTTTTAACATTTTCTATTTATTTAGGAATTTCGAAAAACCTAAAACAAATATTTTCTGTGTTAAAATACATAAATGTGATTGAAAATTTATTATCAAGATACATGAAAATATTTTTAGATAAAAAATAGCAGTTTGTTTTACGAAAAGCCTTTGAAAATGAAAATAGTATTTTTCGTTAAATAAAATTTTGACTGATTGATTAAATCGAGGTTTTATCTAAATAAAATTTGTTTTATGTTCAAAAATATGATTTTAATTATCGATTCGATTTATTTTAGAGTTAGTCTTTGATTCTAGATAAAAAAATTCATTTTCGAAGATGTAAATTATTCATCAAATTTCCATACTAAATTACAAAAAAAGAAAAGAAATAAAAGATGGTTCTATAATGTAGATACTGAGACAGAATTGAGACAGAGAACCGCTTTTTTATACACTAAGTTTTTAAAAAAAACTTAACATTTAAACTTGCAATTGCACTTAAACACAAATTAATCACCCGGTCCAAACATCTAAGTTTTTATAAAAATATTCAGTAATCACCTACTGTTGATTTCATTTGCTGCTAGAGATCTCACCATTTTCAAAACAGTGCATTATAAAATCTGTTTAATTATAACATAGTTGCATATATGAAATTTTATAATGCAGTGTTTTGGCGATGATAGTATAACAATCAAAATACATATCAGCGAATACAGTAAACAATAGTGTTTGTTGAATATGTTTAAGAAATCTTGTGGCGTTTGGCTGAATGAATCATTTATGGTCAAATGAATTTACCACAATATCAAAAACTTTAGTAACAGAATTTCAGTTGTATTTATTTAAATTTGTAATTGTATCTGTAATTTTGATAAGCTCAAAAAATTATATATATATATATATATATATTTATATATAGGTGTTTTTTAAGCATTATTGAACTTTTGATAGGAATTAAATTTAAAGTTCTGTCACGCTTAAAAAAAATTATATATATATATATATATATATATATATATATATATATACGAGTATATATATACGAGTATACACCCGTCCCTCAATTTACGCGGAGTATCCGTTCCACGTGGATTTGTTTTACGGGAATGAAAATCGCGTAAATTGAGTCTGTCAGTACAATAGAAAAAATATTGAAAATAAAAGCTAGTAAATTTGTAGAAACACATATTTATTTCACGTAGCTTAACAAAAAAATAATGACGTTTTAGAAAACGAAAGTAGATAAATTTTATTCGGTGTCACTATCGCTACTGTAATTCAAAACAATCAACCTTTTATATATTTATATCGTGCTTTTATACGTTCAAGTAAGAATTTGCGTCACTCTGATATATAATAAATTCCATGAAAAATTCTATAAAATGAAATCTATCTGACCGCGTATAAAAAGTGCCGCGTAAATCAATACCGCGTAAATCAATACCGCGTAAAAAAAGACCCACGTTAATTGAGAGACGGGTGTATATATATATATATATATATATATATATATATATATATATATATATGTGTGTGTGTGTGTGTGTGTGTGTGTGTGTGTGTTGCTTAATTGAATTGCGTAGACAAGTATATTATTTAGTAATTTCTAAATTTTGTATACCCAAAGTGATAACGAATAAATGATAACAATTCTTAACCACACTAAATTAAAAACATACGAAAACAAAATAATGAATTTCCAAACAAGAATTATATTTATATTTGAGTGATAAAATGTCGATTCGTAATTTCATAAAAAAAACATACCGATTGGATATGCAACATACGAAAATTCGGTTTCTTCATTCGGTGGTGAAAAACATATCATCGTATTAACAGAATCATTGCCAAAGAACTTCTCCACACAATATTCACTATAATTGAACATCTTGTAATCCTCCTTATCAATCTTCCAGATATTACCGTTCGGTTGTAAGTAGTTCGTATCTTCCGGGTACGATTCCGGTTCCAATACATACTTTCCATGCTTGCAAGGATTACCAGTAACGAATATATAATCGACAGCGTTTTCGTACGGTTCGGTCAACCGGAAGAACTCGAAACTGAAGTCATACATAGGGTCATTCAGGATATTAATCTTATTGCACGTGGCATTTTCTACATTATATGCATAGCCCAATGGACAGCACTTGCTGATGCATGTTTTTATTTGACAAATACAACCCCTATATGTGTATCTATCCGAATCGTTTTCGATTTTTACATAATATTGTCCCAAATGAAACGTTCCTTGATCGGTCACCAACGTGTCATTCTCCAACACTCGTTCGACATGAACTGGAATCGAATCTCGTTCTCCGCACGGTTTTTTCATACTGATCACTTTGTTTGTAGTCTTTTGTAATTTCACATACACTTCATCGATACTGAATTCTTCGTAAACTAACGTCGGAGAAATCTTACTCATATCCACCGATTCCACAGGAATATTTAACGTGAATGAAACTAAACACGTGAGAAAAAAGAACGATATTTTTACATCTATTCTCATTTTGATACGAGGGGTTATAGAATTTTTAAGATTATTTTTTAACCACTTGGAGTTACATTTGAGGAACTCGGGGGCAAATTTCACGTTTTCGCAAGAAAATAAAATTCTAAAAAAAATGTATATTATCGAAATAGATATTTAATGATTCACAACTAAAAACGAACGTAACATTTTTTTCTTTCACAAAAAATCATGATAACAATCACTTTTCATGTTTATAAATCATAATTAATAGATAAATAACAACACATTTATCACACATTTCAAATAGATATCACATTTTTAATGATCAACTGTCAAAACCACCGATTGTACTACTGCACATGAATGTCTGTAATTCAACAATGTAAAAAATTCAAAAAGCGCGCGATTATCTAATTATTTTTATATATTTTTTTTGTACGACGATTACCGAACTACAGTGTCAATGTGTGTTTACTGACGAGTCGTTGATTAAAATAATCACACAATATTCACTCAGTAGTGTGTTTTCATTGAACCGTGTATTTTGATATCGTGGCGCGCGACGTACGACAGACCCACTAGCCTCAAAGGACTGTATCAGACTGAGGATACTTGCGTGTACGTACCTTTCTTATAGCTGGTTCTTTGGCCAAGATGTTTTTATGCGCGATAGCCAGCATCGTTCCAGCAAAGTGAAAAGATTGTAGACAAAAATTATTTGTTTAGTACAATAACACGGTCACCTTGAAATTTAATAGTGAATTATTTTGTGAGGAAGTTATATAATTGTTATGGGTTTTGTAACATCGTTTTCAATGTCTTTTACACATATTTGATTATGCATTAAATTTGAAGACTAGAAAGTGTTGTATGTTAATTATATACGGTCATTCAAATGTGACGCCTAGATTTGTGTTTCATTGAAAATAAACAAAAACTATATACATGTTTCATTATACACCACCCTATACACATGTTTATTTTTAATAAAAAACAATTCTAAGCATCACATTTGAATGATCCTATACTTTCAGATTAATTTATATTATTTATTGGACGATAAATATAGATGTTTTTTTAAGCGTGATAGAACTTTAAATTCAATCCCTATTGAAAGTTTTATCTAACCTAAAAACACTTTTATCATACCTTTATATATACATACACACACTCATGTGTATATATATATATATATATATATATATATATATATATATATATATATATATATATATATATATATATATATATATATATATATATATATATATATATACATATATATATATATATATATATATATATACACCCGTCCCTCAATTTACGCGGAGTATTCGTTCCACGTGGATTTGTTTTACGCGAATGAAAATCGCGTAAATTGAGTCTGTCAGTACAATAGAAAAAATATTGGAAATAAAAGCTAGTAAAGTTGTAGAAACACATATTTATTTCACATAGCTTAACAAAAAAAATAATGACGTTTTAGAAAACTTAAAGTAGATAAATTTTATTCGGTGTCACTATCGCTACTGTAATTCAAAACAATCAACCTTTGTATATTTATATCGTGCTTTTATACATTGAAGTAAGAATTTACGTCACTCTAATATATAATAAATTCCATGAAAAATTATATAAAATGAAATCTATTTAACCGCGTAAAAAAAGTCCCGTGTAAATTGAGGAACGGGTGTGTGTGTGTGTGTGTATGTATGTATATATATATATATATATATATATATATATATATATATATATATATATATATATAATCATGAAAAATCATTATTTTCTAATATTCATTCAATGAATTAATTTAATTGAGTAAAATAAAGATTGAAATTATAATTAATTGGATGGAAATCATAAAACAGTTATTTAATTTCGAATTTGTAGAAATTAATGTTATTACCGGATTTTAAAAATAATAATTAAAATACTTTTATTGCCATATAATCAATCGTATGAATGGAATTCTTTCAATTAAAATGGAAATTTGCAAGTCGTCAATCTTTTTAAATAAATAACTTGTATGATAAAATGTTGATTTGAAAGATTAAAAATTTCAAATTTATATGAAAAAATTTTGAAAATGGAAATACTGAATTTTTTTAGTTAATGAAATGATTGGTTGAATGGAGATTTTCTCTAAATGAATTTTGTTTGGGGTTAGAAATATGATTTTTAGGCATCGAGTGGTTTATTTTAACCGATTTATGATTTTAGAAGAAAAATGTTTATAGATTTTTTAAGAGTTTATATACTGATTTTTCTTTGAGGGATTTGAAAATTCAAATTTTTGAAATTCATTATGAATCGAATTTTTGATTGGAAATTGATCTGTCGATAGAAAATCATATACAGGTTTAATAACCTAAAAGAAAATTATTGATTATTTTGAATTTATTCAAATACGTGTTTCATACGCGAAATTTATAAAAAAATATATAAGTATATATCTTACAGGAGTAAAGCTTTTAAGAATTACGAATTCGATATTTCAACGATCTATTGTTGAATCTCTTTAGTGATGCAAATAGCGGTATTAAAGTGTATGATGGCGTTTCGTTCCGAGTTTTAATTCATCTATTAAATGTTTGATATTTAAATATCTATAAATGTTTAATGGGAAATATTATTTAGATTCATTTTCAAATGAATTTTATTTACATAATTATTATTTTCGTTTAATTTTTATTATTTTCCAATAAAATATTAACAAAAAACATATATTAATATTAATTTGAGGGAATAATTTAAAAATATATGTACGATACTATAAAAATAATTTTATATTTTGAAAAAGACGAATGTTTTTTTTTACAATAGTTTGAATTTAAAAAAAATAAATAAAATCGATAAAAAATCATCTTTTAATTCCTAAAAGGTTAAATTTCGTCAATTAATGTTACTCTTTCTAAAAAACGATTATTTTTCATTAAATCAAACGATTTTTAATAAAGAAAGTCGATTTAATGCGATTTTTCAAATTTTCAATTTTTGACCCTCCAGAAAAAACAGCCTATATATGCAAAATTTCATAAAAAAATCTATGTCTTCGAAAATCGAGTTTTTTAATCTGAAAGAATAGATTGATTATGGAATAAATATGAATCAGAGATTAAAATCGCATTTTCATACTCAAAATGAATTTTATCTAAGAAAAAAATATTTATTTAACGCTGCTTGCATCAAAAAACGAACAAACACACATTTATTTAATACCATAAAAAAATCTTTGTCTTTGAAAATCGAGTTTTTTCATCTGAAAGAATAGATTGATTATAGAATAAAAATGTCAAAACTTTGATAACTAGTGGCAGCCATGTTTGATTTTTTAAGCTAATTTTGGCATTTCAACTCATTATAAGATGATAAATTATCATGGAATGTTTAATACTTCAACGATTAGAAATTGTAAAAAACTTCAATAGACTTATTGAAATAAACATTTAATGAATCTATTATTTCACAAAATGGGCCCATCAATTAGCCACCAAGATCATGCGATCTAACTCCATTGGATTATTTTCTGTGAAGTTATGTGAAATTATTGTTTTATAATGATAAACCACAAACAACAGAAGCATTGAAAATAAACATGAACGTGTAATTCATGAAATTGGACAACAATTATGTGAAAGAGTGATTAAAAATTGGACTAAACAAATGTACTGCTAAGAAAAGCCTTGGTGGTCGTATGAGTGAAATCATATTCCATCATTAATGCCATCGAATGTGCTTAAAAATGAGAATAAATAATAACTAATTAATTAAATATTTTTTGTTTCATTTTCATTTAAACTTCTGAAGCGCTTATTGGAAAACCCTATACATATTTACTTTAGTTACAAATTATGACTTGTACATTTTTTTAATTTAAAAAAAGTTTGCGTGTGTTTTAATATGTATGTCATTAACAGTTCACATCTATATATTTTATCTTCAACAAACATCACATATGTATTAATTAAAAACAGTGGTTATAAAACTGTGTGTAGATATAATCAAAGCTGAATAAATATCAACGTTCAAGTAAATGAATCTAAAGCGGTAATTTATCAATGTATTTTCTTTTCATGTCAACATTTCACTAAATAAAATAGATTTCATTCAGTAGACAGTAATAAAAACATGATAGAAATTTTAATTGATTTCTGTTGTAAGTTTGTGCTGATGTAGAAAATGCAAATAAGTAATTCAAAACAATTTTTTATATATAATATTTATAAAATATAAATTTACGGATTTAAAAACTTGCAACAGTTTTTTAATAATAAATTTTTTTTTAACTTAATTTCTAGATGATGTATTGTCCACTTTTATTGCTCATTGTTGGGTCATCGTTTTTTTATTTTTCCAAGTTCATTTTCAGTCTTAAATTATAGTCAAGTAAATCGATATATCAGACAAATAAAAGTATTCATTTAATTGATAACCAAAATTGTCAACTTAAACCAGAAATTATAAAAATACTTGTAAATCTTTATTGGATTTAAAGAAAGTCAAGTTTGTTTTCTAAATTCATTCTTCCCTTTTTTATATTTCTTTGAGTAAGAAAAATAAGTTTGAAAATGTTTAATAATTTGTAAATTTTAAAGGAAATTATTTACATCGTGTCAAGTCGATGGATACATGAAGTAGATAAAATTATTCATTTATCTGACAATGGTTTTAGGGATGAAATATATTATAGAAAAATAAAAAAAAATCATTGACTCGATTATGAATAATAAAGGAAAATAAACATTTTTTTAGATGAATTATTTTATCTTACATCTTGACAATAGACTTGAACCAGAAGTTATAAAAATTATACTGGTAAATTCTTCACTAGATTTGGTATAAATTTGTTTTCACAAAATATTTTCCTTTTTACATTTTCGATAATAAAATAAGTTTGGTATTGTAGGATAATTTATAAATTTGTTCTAAATAAGGGACATATTTACATCTGATTAAATATAATAAATTTATTATAAAAAACATTGATTTCACTGAATATTTGAGCTCGAAAAAAATATTTTTTATAAATACGATTTACTATTATTTTATTTTTAACAATTTAGTTGTTTCAAATTGTTATTTAAAAATAATAACAAATTAAGATGTGATTATAGACAAGACCGAATTTCATTCATATTAAAAAATATACTGCGGCATGAATAGCGTAGTAATGAATATGACCTACACGTAAACTAGAAAATCGATACAAAATGTCAGGCAAATTTACTCACGAAACTCTCTGTTATTAAAATAATGTTTCCATGATCTGTTTATTCACAAACGAAATGCAAGGTTTTTAATTAATGTAAATATATAATAGCGGAAACGAAGATAAGATAATCTTTTTTAGCTCTATTAAAAAATCACTCTGGTTTTATAAATATAATGGACTAAAAAAGTGGTGCTATTTAAAATGTTTAACGTTGATAATTTTTGTAAGAAACAATAAGATTAATTTTTAACTAAAATTTTATATTTGAGAAAAGATAAATGTTTTTTTAAACAATATTTTGAATTCGAGATAAAATAAAATCGATAAAAAATCATCTTTCAATTCCAAGAAGGTTGAATTTCTGTCAATTAACGTTGCTCTTTCTGAAAAATAATCATTGTATATCAAATTAAACGATTTCTGATAAAGAAAGTTGATTTATTGTGATTTTTCAAATTTTCAATTTTGACCCTCAAAAAAACGACGACCTATAGTATGTAAAATTTCATAAAAAAAATGATATCTTCGAAAATCAATTTTTTTCATCTGAAATCATCGATTGGTTATAAAATAATATGAATTAGGGATTAAAATCGTATTTTCAAGCTCAAAATAAATTTAATATGGAAAAATAAAAATTGGTTTAACACTGCTTGTACAACAAACATTTATTTTACTTTTCGATTTTTTCTTTCAAAACAACTACCTACTTTTTCAACTCTTCTAAAATATATTTACAAGAAATAACAAGATTTATTTTCAAATGAAATTTCATATTTTGAAAAAGATGAATGGTTTTTTTACAACAGTTTGAATTTGAAAAAAATAAAGAAAATCGATAAAATATCATCTTTCAATTCCCAAACGGTTAAATTTCGTCAATTAACGTTACTCTTTCTAAAAAACGATTATTTTTCATTAAATCAAACGATTTTTAATAAATTCGATTTAATGTGATTTTTAAAATTTTCAATTTTTGATTCTCCAAAAAATGATAACTCCAAAAAATAAAAAAGTATGCAAAATTTCATAAAAAATCTATGTCTTCGAAAATCGAGTTTTTCCATCTGAAAGAATAGATTGATTATAGAATAGATATGAATCAGAGATTAAAATCGCATTTTCATACTCAAAATGAGTTTTATTTAAGAAAAAAAAATATTCATTTAACGCTGCTTGCATTAAAAAACGAACAAACATACATTTATTTAATTTGTGAATATTTTTTTCAAAACAATTGTCTACTTTTTAATCTCACTAATAAAATTTAGAAAAATGTCGCAAATTAAAAAAATCCATTAGTTTTAATGTCCTCGTTTGAATAGATCAATTGTTTCAGATAAAAATTATTTATTATCATATTATTAAATAAAACACATAATTATAAACGAACACGCCATTAACTTCCGCAGAAATAAACATTAGTGATTATTATTATTAAATTATTGCAGTACATCAATTAGCAACATATAATCAGTCATTTTCTACGGAATTCGACACTTTATTTATTTTAATAAAAAAAAATTCAAAAAGTTCGTGATAAACAATCGACGTGTAAGTAACATTTACGATAATAGATGGTAGACGTAGCTAAGCAGTCATTAGTGCTATCTGGTGACTAAGAATCAATTTACGAATATGTTTATTTTTATATCAGCGCGGTACTCAAAACATGCATGTTATTTAATTATTGTACATTACATCATATTTATTATAAAATTTATTTCAGTGGTTAGATAATGCGCATGTACGTGTGTACATATATATATATATATATATATATATATATATATATATATATATATATATTACTACTACTACTACTACTACTACTACTACTACTGATAGCCCACTGCTAGGCGAAAGCCTCGTCGAATGTCATAATTAAAATAAGAAGAGTTTTCCGAGCCTCTTCCATTCTTTCCTGTCGCTGGCCAATCTCATCCAACCTTGGCCTCCACAATACTTCACAATTTCATCTCTCCATCTTTGATGTGGTCTTCCTTTAGGTCTCTTTTTATCTCTTGGTCTCCATTCCGTAACAATCTTCGTCCATCTGTTGTCCTCTCTTCTCGCTATATGTCCTGCCCATGTCCATTTCAACGATTTAACTTGCTCTATTATATCAATTACTTTTGTTTGTTCCCTTATCCATTTACTTGTTTTTCGGTCCAGTTTAAAAATTCCTAACATTATTCTTTCCATACTTTTCTGGGCAGTAAACAGTTTCTGTTTCATTCTTATGTTTCTGCACCCTTATAAGATACAACTAGTTCAAAAACTGAAGCCACATGACCATTGTTTGCATCGAATATTCGGTGAATGGACTCACAATCAACTGCGAATTGACCTTCTGTTTTACTATAAAAATTTGTTGAGTGACGAGGCTCATTTTTGGATTAACGGGTGGGTCAAAAATAAAAAAGTCCGTAAAACAAAACTATCACAATTGGAATCTGAGTCTTGACCTACTTCTATATATTTAGACGATATTTATTTTCAAAGCACAGATCAGAACTGAGAAAACGAAATTCACATATCCAATTATTTGAAGATAGCTCGATAGTGAAAAAAGTTGGCAGCTGTGAAATAGCACGATGGAATCGAATAACAGCGATGTTAAGATTCATTATGACAGTAACTTGTCTCAACAATGTATGGATTCGTTAATATTTGTTTTAAAACATACTGAATTATTTCAACATGCTACATTAGATATTTATTATATAAGATTAAATATTTACATACTGGCGTTTCTTTTTTCAACAGTGTATTCGTATTTTTTTAAAAATTCAATCAATTAAAAATATAGAATTCTTCACTGGTAATTGATATATATGTATATATATATACGAGGGTCGTTTGATAAGTATGGTAAATTTTTTTAGTTTTTAATTTAATTAATTAATCAATTTAATTAAATTTTTTAATTTAGTTTTTCTTACTTTTTACCATACTTATCAAACGACCCTTGTATTTATATATATATATATATATATATATATATTTATATATATTTATATATATATATATATATTTATATATATACACACACATACAGGAATACCTTGCATAGTACGGCATAATGGCCGTCTTATATTCTTAGTATTATAAATAAATGATTAAAATGTATATCAGTGTTAAATTCATTTTCTTCTAAATTCTTCAATTTTCTTCCAAGTATGAATGATAAAATATTTCTCATTAAGATAAGTGTACTTATAGAATTTAACGACGTGCATAGCCGCAAATATTTCATACATTTTGTCTCAGTTTCTTTTCAAGAGTGATTTTGGAAGCTTCAAACATTTTGTGTGAAATTATTACTGGAAATTTTTTTATAAAATTTGCTATTCTGCTTTTTTTCGTTACAAATGTTTTTCAAAATTGAATTTTGTGTTTCAAAATGGATTTTTGAATTTTTGTTATTTTTGTTCGTGAATTTTTTAATTTTGTATTAAAGAAAAATCTAGTTAAAGGTTTATAAAAATATATTTTTTCCTTTTTACTAAATTATTCTCAAAAAATATCGTTATAGTCTATACAAATACCAAAACTTCTATAGCTGTCTTTTGTGTATTAGAGAAATCGAGCTTTTAAAAACAAATGACGGCTATAGACGTCTACCATTTTTTTTAGGAAAATTTGTTAAAAAATATTATTTTATTCTGTAAGTATGAAATCTTGATCGAACTCCCCAATAATCAACTAATTAACAAAAAAAAATTGTTTTTGTCGTCCATCATCAATTTCAAAGTGAGCGTCAACGAGTTAATTAAATTAAACAATAAATAAATTTACTATACTTATCAAACGACCTTCGTATGTATGAACAACAATTTTCATGCAAGTTTTTTTACAATTTTTATAAAATGTTAAGTATTTTATTATTTTCTACAAATTTTTCTCCTTAGATCAACTTGCCAAAAAATGTCATTAAAAACAATTATTTCTGTCGTCATTTTTACCTAAATAGTTACAATATTTCAAACGAGAATGTTAATTTCAAGTTTTTTAAAAAAGCCTTGATTATAAAATCAATAATAATTCGTTTATATTATATTGGAATGTATTTATAGAAAAAAAAGGTAATATGTTATTAAAAACGAGTTAATGTCAGTATAGCATTGAACGTGTATTTTTTAGTAAATATTTCGAATATAAATACAAATAAAAACAAGCCTGTATATAGCTTAAATGTCTAGCTATAGAATCGAAGAAATCGCACAAAGTAGTAGAGCCATTTGTACGATTACTGGAGTAACTTGAAGATATTTGACTAGTGGAATTCTAGAGTACTCTTCAAAAATACATTTCTATTGACTCGACTGGTATAGTCAAGAGGAGATCGACTCGACGATTAATTAATTAATCCACAGAATCAAAATGAGTCTATTTGTTTCAGTACTGTAGAAAATTCACTTTAACACAACTAAATCACTCACTCTACCATCACAAGATTTTTTTTAATAATATTTAATAATCACATTATTAAATATTATTTAAAAAATATATAAAAATATTTTTTAAATAATGTATATATTTAAAAAATAATAATTATTTAAAAATATATATATATTATTAAATATTATTTAAAATATATATTATTTAAAAAATATATATTTTTTTAAATAATATATATCACTGTATTTTAACAGTAGCAGCATAGCCATCGAAATGCACATAAGGAAATAAAGTGAACAATAGGTAATTATTAAGCATATTAATAAAGTTTTTTTGGTGTCGAGGTCTTAAAAATATTATCGAATTTGTTTACATAATATTTAAGAGATTTTTTTTATTAAATATATATTAATACTAAAATCATTATTAAAATTGTGATCATGGAACAATATATTATATTAATAAATAATACTTTATTTTAATTAACGTTACAAATTTAATATAATTTTATTCTTTGGAATCTATGTATCTCATACGAATTGTTATTATAAATTTTAAGGTTTCATATCCATCAACAATAATATTATTTATTGAACATTTTATTTCCAATTTATGTTTTCAATCTAATAATTTATGTATTCAGTTATCAGTTATTGTTCATTTTTTAAACCCTATTTTTGTGATTTTTTCATATCAACTAACAACAAAATGTATTATTTAATTTTCTACCATATTAACACATTAACGTCCAGAGACAAAAAAATATAGTTTTTGTTGACTGCTCGTGAAATGCCGGATACATATAAATAGGGTTTATGTACTGTGCATTAAATGCCATACATTATAAACAACTCTGACAGATTATTTAAAATTTTGCCAATAACAAATTATTTTGTGCCAAATTTTATAAACATATAAACCTTAACAACAACTTTCCCTTGACTAAGGTTTATAACTCCTCAAAATAGTAAAGCGATGCAGCATATCCGAAAACCTTAAAATATGCCGGCTACACGCATCAGTTTTCGCGCAAACAGCCCGGACCGTAATGTATTAAGACACTGCTGTTTGAAAATAAATCATTAAACATTCGGAAATTATAAATAATTCAAGGTTAGAGCAGCAACTAATTTGTCTTACACATATTAACATGTTTTAATTGCGTTTGCAGTCCATAAATTAAGGAATACGAGTCTAGTTCTTTATTCTGGTTGAATGAGTTCATGAGGCTGTGTTAAAGTTACACGAAAATACATTAAATTATTCTATTTTTAAACAATTTAGATTATTTTCAGTTAAGAATTAGAAACGATAAAGTTTTTCGTATGTACATAAGTACATAAATATATATGTGTTTTCTTCTCTCATTCTTTCTTTCTCTCTTTTTCTCTCTCTCTTTATATGTATTATATATATATATATATATATATATATACAGACAGAGAAAGAGAGATAAATGAGTGAATGAGCAAATTTTTTGAATGAGAAAAAAAACATATTTTTTTGGCCAAAATCATATATTTTTTTCTATATAGTCTTCTTTGAGTAAGATATATTTAGTCCATCGCTCTTCGAAATCTTTCATTCCTCTAGTGCAGTAGTGGCGAACCTATGACCCACGGTCAGACACTAACCCACGAAAGCTTTTTAAATAACCCACGCGTTGATTTTCATAAACTTTTTTTTATATCATAAAAGAGAGAACAGACAATCGAAAATATTAAAAAATTAGAGTTTAAATATTTTCAAGTTTTTCTGTTAACACATTTTCGGTGTTTCCAAATTATTGATACCCTTTTTTAAAAAAAAGAACCTCCCTCCAAATGATGCCACTAACTTAGTGACCCACGGGCTAGTATTAAAAAAAATAATGAACAGAATTTAACCCACTTCTCAAAAAGGTTCGCCATCACTGTTCTAGTACAATAATTTTTGTCCAAACCTTCAAAATATACATTTACAGCTTCGGTCACTTTCGTATTTGAAAAGAAAATTTCAACTTAGTTACTTCTTCAGGTTTTAAATTAGAAAAAAGTTAAATGAAGACCAATTATTGTACATTCAATAATTTTCAATCGTATTTCATACAGTTTTGCCATTGCAATTGACTTGCATGATAGATGTACTTGGAGAGAATGTCAGAAACGAAAACAGACAAAAAATGTATAAAGGAACACCAGAGGGAACAAGACCAAGAGGGAGGACGTAGTAAGATGGAAGGATACCACTGAGAATGATACAAAAGCAATCTTTAGGACCAGTTGGCGACAAGAAACATCTAATAGGAAAAAATGGCGAGGACAATTTCAGGAGGACAAACACTAGAATAGTCTGTGGAGCTGATGATAAAGATGATATATTCTGTATTCTTATACAATAGTGTTAAAATTCAGAAACCCAATTTGCAACTCTTGTATATAATAGAGGAGATTTACCATGAAATCAATCTATGATAATTTGGCTTTTATATCTTTTAAGTTAAAGCCTTTAAAAAATATTTTATCACAGCACAATATTCGAATTTCTTCATAACTAAAAATTTGTCAAATCTGGTTAACTGTCCCAACTATACTATTCACACGATCTGTCTAAAAATACTACAATAGTCATTTGACAGACGAATTTTCCAAAATATGTCAAAAGCTTGTTCTGTTATGCCATTTTTTGGTTCGTTATAGAAACTTTCCAATCCACCCTCGTGTATATATATATATATATATATATATATATATATATATATATATATATATATATATAATTAGAATAATATTTATTTAATCACGAATAGTTTTTAATTAATTCTACTGTTAATTAATTAGAATAGTAAATTACAGATGAAAATTGATTATTTTAATATACAGTCATCAACATAACAAAACTCTATAATTGTAAATTTTATGATAACTTCATGTTTTGTATAATTCCGTAATTTGATTCTTGCATGCATATATAAAGGTCATCCAAATGTGACGCCTAGATTTGTGTTTTATTAAAAAGAAACATGTGGATAGGGTGATGTAAAGGAAAACATGTGTATAATTTCTTTTGTTTCTTTTTAACAGAACACAAATCTAGGCGTTACATTTGGATGATCCAATATATATATATATATATATATATATATATATATATATATATATATATATATATATATATATATATATATATATATATGGTCATCAGTTTGCTAATTCACACAAACACTGAATGATAATTGATTATTGAAAAAAAAAACGGAAAATGGTTCATTAAAACACTTTAATAGCCTATGACGCCACACCGGCGTCACTCTAATCGCTCTGATGGAAACACATATTTATTGTTCACATCAGGGATGTACAAATGGTGGAAGGTCCATTGTATTTTTCTAAAATTCGTAGACATTCAGAGCTATTGAATTAAAAGATTTCTTGTCAATTATTAACAAAAAAAAATTGGTCACCGGTGAAAATTATTTATACAACTCTACGAGATTTATATAATGTTAATAATTATTTTATTTTTCAGAGATGAAACGAGTGTGCACTATAAACCGAAAATTCCATTGTTTATTCTCTGCTCAAGGTATTTATACAAATTCAGATTTATGAATGTTTATGTTCTGATTCTCTTTTCGCATTTAAATTTATTAAATAAACAAACTAGATGTGTAAATTTCCAATTGATATTAAAAAAATGAAATTCAATAAATATATCAAAAAGAAACCCAATCTGTTAATAATCTCAATGCTATTATTAACAAGGCAAATAAATTAACGTAACAAACATGAAGACCATTTTTTAACGAGGCATATGAATTCAATCAATAGTGGGCGTTCGTTACAACTGTGTAACATAGAAAGTTAAATTTATACACGTCGAACTAAATTTATCATCCTATATTGGATTTCATCCAGATATCAAGTTTGTTCTCTGGAGGCAATCAATTTAGGATACTCCGTGCGATCTAATCAAGTTTTCGGTCGACTTGTCAAAAATGTAACAGTGTTACAATGCAAGTCATTCTTTTCTTAATCTACAGTCGTTTGAATTGCATGGAAATGAATATTGAAGACGTGCCAAGAATAATTATATAAGGTGCTTATTATATTTTTATACTTTACAAATTTCGTGTTTATGTAAAGGTGTTTTAAAATAGAGTATAGGAAGTATATATAGAATGTGGTTTTAGACAGAAATATATTAGATGTGACGTTTTTTCATGTAACATGTTTTTTAATGACCATGAATTTTTTTAGAGATAAAATATCTTTTATAGGAAAAATGTATAGATTTTCTGTATGAAATTTTAAATCATAAATACGGTTTTTTAAACTAACAATTATATTTTGAAGTAAAAGTATTTATTGTAACTTCTATATAAATACAAAATCATTAATCTGTATTAACACATCACCGCCCGGTCATGTCTAAATAAGGGTTTTGTATTGAACTACTATAAGTCCGTTCACGTGTTAACGCGTGTTTAGTTGTATGAATTTTGGACACCAAAAAATATATATATATACAATTTATATTTTATTCTAATTCCATCAAAAGATGGTGATGTATATATTCAAAATATTGGTAAATTATAAAAATTATGAAAAATATTTCAGATATTTTAAATAAAGTAATCTCTATCCCTAGCAAAGTTCTGTTTTTTTGGAATAAAATCGAAATTGGCTCTCTTTTTTTTCCTAACAACTTTTGTATATAGAATATATGTTTTACGTAATTTATCATATTTTTATCCTTTCTAGATGTTTTTTTATTCTAAAAATTTTTTTATAATAAACTATATTTATTATAAAGCATCTCTTTTTTGTACTTTATCACACTGGTACACTCATTATAGATTGAAAACCACTATTATATTTACATATATCTATGCATCGAACCCTTCTATAGGCAGATATGAAATTTCATTTTAAAATATTCATTAGTTTAAGAATTACATTGATTAAATGAAGAAGTTATTTTTGTGCATTTTTTGGGAAATTCGCCGGACTATAGATGAAGTCTAGCGCAAAATATTGCGGACCATAATGTGTTAAATACAATATATAGCGATAGCAATACATTAATTTAAACATGTGTGCATATATAGTAATAATATAATCATATTGAAAATATTTTGAACAAATATTTAACAATATTATAGATAAATATCGTCACAAGTGTGTAATGAATTTTCAATACACTGCTCTCGAGTCTGATAAACGTAGCGTTTTTATTTTGATAACTAACATTAGTTTCTATTTCTGATTAAACTATGATTTAGTACTTTTATTAAAATATGATTATTATGTGTTTTTATACATATTATATGACAATATATATATATATATATATATATATATATATATATATATATATGTTCTAAATTAAAATTCCATCCTATTAACTGTCAAATCCTTTTATGTAATTATTTATGAATGATTTTGACATTTATGCTGAGTTTATTTAACTTTGTACACAATTTTGAAATATTTATATTATTTTACTATGGAGTACTCACTACCCCAATTATATATAAGTTTTCCAATAAGAATATCAGAATTTTGACAGATGGTGGTAGTCATGTTTGATTTTTTTAAGTACATTTTGACATTTTAATTCAGTTTATTTTATTTTTTTTCATTTAATTTTTACTGAATAATCTTAATATTGTATTAACTTATCGAACGAAATTTATTTTGTGCATGTCATAGATGAATTGAGCTATTTAATTTTTCCCCAATATTATTTATAAAAATAGGGTTTTCCAATAATAATGTTAGAACTTTGACAGATGGTAGCAGCATTGTTTTAATTTTTTTTAGTTTATTTTGACCTTTTAATTCAGTTTATTTTTTTTCATTTAATCTTTATTGAATAATCTTAATATTGTATTAACTTATTTGAACAAAATTTAGTTATACATATTATAGATAAATTGATGTATTTAATTTTCCCTCAATATTATTTATAAAAATAGGGTTTTCCAATAATAATATCAGAACTTTGACAGTTGGTGGAAGCCATGTCTGATTTTTTTAAGCTCATTTTGACATTTTAATTCAGTATAGTTTAGAAAATTATCATGGAATTTTTAACACTTTAACAACGTTTAGAAATCATATATATATATATATATATACACATAAATCTTCAAAAAAAAAAATAGATTATCGAACAGTAGCTTAATTTCTGGCAAAAAACGAGTCTCTAATAAAAACATAAATATATTTTGGTATTTTTTACAAGTATTTTCTTTCATATTTAATAGTAAAAGTGAGCTAAACTATTTAACGCATTTATAATGATCCATATGAAAAACTCTTAGCAACAGATTCATCTTGAAAACTGACATTTTGTGAAACATTAGATTTTTTTGATTGATATTTTTCCAACCGGTTTTAATAGCATGTCATCTTTAAACAACTGATTTATATTTTATATAAAAAATTCTTAAGATGTCACATGCTATCAAAATCGATTCCATAAAAAAAGTATCCTTAAGATTTCAATAAAAAAATATCTTAATAGAATTGTATCACAGATTTGAATTCAAGGAACAAGACTTGATTTAATAAAAAGAGAATTATTGCAAAATTGTCGAATCAAACAATTAGCAGCTATTTCGTGTTTTTAAGTTGATTGTGCAATTTCTGGTCAAATTTCTAAATATTTTGAGATATTGAAAAAAACAATAATTATTTATTGTTTACTTTCATTGTTTATAAGCTGATGCTCATTTAGATGACAATGCCATAGTCGTTGTCATCGAATCTGCATTATAACATCTAAGGAACGATATACATCTAGATTTTATAACGCAGCGCTCTGATGGTGATGAAATTCCTGTTGAAATGTACATCAGATTATAAACAAAAAGTGAACAATAAATAAATACTGAAGACTTTTTCAATAGTTTGGAATATTGGCTCGATAGTTCATTTATGTGAACCACTAAATATAACAAATCACAAATAATTAAATTCCACAAATAATAAACATTTATGAAAAAGCAACGTTACAAACCTATTGTGTACGGAGTCTCCACAATATTCTCGTTATCGTCAGCAATGCAAGCAAATCCAATCATAGAAATAGATCCATTTTCACTTATAAGATTTTCCAAACAATAATTACTCAAATTCAAATCCTGTTTAAAACCATTAACTACCAGAGAACCATTCGTTTGTAAATAAAACATTTCGTCTTCATTCAACCTGAATTTTGGACAAGTGATGTTTGGAATTTGGATGAAACGAAGTCTCGTCTCGATTTTCGTCTTCCCATTATATACGTCCGGTATGAATTGTATTTCTTCATTCTCAACACATACATGCTTTTCTTTCCGTACATAGACTTCATCTTTGCCACAACATTTTCTAACGCACTGCCCTTCGTCGCATCCGCACTGATCAGGAGTGTTGTTACAGTGCGTGAAATTGTTTGATTCCAAATCGTTTTCTGGTACGGAACTCGAATTGGACCGTTTAATTCGATTGATAGTGGCATCATTCGGTGATATAATAGATGTTTCTTCTAATCCGAGACCAGTGTTTTCGTCGAAATTATGCAATTCGTCGTCAAATTTCATTATTGTATTCGTACGATAGTAAATAGAATTATCAATGTTATTTGACAACTGATAATAATTTTGGTCAATGTTCACCGCACAAAAAACAACATGGATTATATTTAAAATCACTACACTTGATTTAAACATTTTTAATTATGAAAATGCGACAGTTCTGGTTTTAAATATACGAATTTTGTTTCGATTTTTTAATTAAAAAATATATAATTAGTTAAATTGTATTATTCTCGTTCAATAACATCTATAAAAGAAATAAAATTTACGATCTGTATTAATACTAGTTTCGCACCGAGGCTAAATTTATTTATAAAAATTCATTACTTCCATATATTTTTTTTAAATAAAATATTTAATGACTTATTTGTCTATTTCAATGAAAAATATTAATTTTAATGTAAATACTAATCGTTAAAGAACGAAATAGACATTTTCTAAAACGGCGATAGAATAATTGACATGCTCACTTGTGTATTAAAATAGGTAATGAGAGCATTTATTAAATATTTCAATAAAAATACGACTTATAAGAGGTAGGGATAGTTAATGAGTCAATAAGAACTATTAGTTAATATGTAAGATAAAATTATGAAATTATATGATTCAAATAGGTTACTTGTTAGTTTGAGGGGTGGAGCTTCTTTGCGGTTAAGTGGTTCATGATATGTTTAACACAGAAACTAACATTGAAGTGTTCTTGATTTAATACAGATGAATCATTTATCACTAATACTACCAGATTTTATAAAAGTGTTCAATAATTATTTATCGTTCACTTTATTTGCTTAGGAGATGATTTGCATTTAGAGGGCTAAGCTATCATCGTCAAAGTGCTGCGTTATAAAATCTGATGATGTTAGGAGTGAGTGATTTATTTATACTAAAAAAAAATATTACGACATCAAAATAAATAATGATTCATGATTTGTAATTGATTGATATTCTATTGAGAATAGTAAAAGCTAATAGAGTATTTAAATGAAAGATCATTGGACTGGAAAGATTTGTAAAAGATAGACATAGTCTCTTGGTTTAAAATAAACGAAACATTTTACAATTAGGAATGTGTAATGTAAAAAAATAATCAAATATTAGTTTATCATTTCTGTGAAATGAACGATTTTGTACTAAGAAATTAAATAAGAAAAAAGTTTTTTTTTAAAAAAAACAAGTCGGTGAAAATTTAAACTTGCATACAAATATTTGTACTTAGAATATTTATCATTTGAATATGTTTAAATTATTGTTTTCTTTAGTAAAAGATATTTAGATTCGAACGAGAAGGAACAATAAAAAAGATTTGTTCTTTATTAAAATTCATATCATTGAATTCATTGATCTTGTTAGGTATATTAGTTATAATATATTTCTTATTGTTATATATTTATTAGTTATTATATATTTGAACGTTTTGTGAAAAATTTCAAAGATTAAATATATTAAAAAAACTCTTTATCAGTAAAGTTTAATTAGTGAATGGCTTTATTTTAAATAAATATCTGTTGAAACGGATTAAAAAATGATAGAGATAGTAATTTTCGTAATAAATTTTCTTCTTTTTCTTCAAAAACTACTAATGAATTTACAAGAAATAAAATGTATGACAAATATATTTTTATTCATTTATAAAAGTAAATTTAACCACGATGTAAAACTATTATAAATATAATCTGGTTTATTCATTATTTGATCATTATTGTTTTTTATATAAAAGATATTATATTCTTTTAAATAATTTATTACATTTAAATTCATTTTAACCGGAATTAATACAAATATAAAATGGAATGAGATGTTTAAAAAATGAAATATTTTTTTAAAAAAAGAAAAAGTATTAAAAAATTAATTTATATATTAATATGAATTTCGAAACTTTGAAATTATGTTAAATATTTATACATTTTAAATGTGTCAATAAGCAAAATAATCTTTTTTCTCATTAAATTTAAATAGAATAATCTTTTCTACACTTGATTATTTTGTATATCTAAAGATAATATACAGTTCTCATTTTCGTCAAAATTTTTTCTGGAAAATCATTAATCTATTTTCAAACAAGTATTTAGAAATTGATAATTAAAATCAAGAAAAATCCAAACTGATAGAAATAAGTTTGTTTTAAAAAATGAAATTCTAAATATAATATTTTCTATGGAATTTTATAAAATTAAAATTCAATTTGGCATTCTGATTAATTTATTTTCATACAAAAATATAAATAACCCCTTTCTTCTAACATGAAATTCTATAAATGTGTTAAATAATCTTTTTTTTAAAAAAAACCCTAATTGACAGAGGTAAGTTTTTTTAAAAAATCAAATTCTAAATATAACACTTTTATGTAATTTTATATCAAAGAAATTTGAATTAGAATTTGATTTGGCATTCTGGTTAATTCACTTTTATACAAAAATATAATTAACTTTATTACAAAAATATAAATAACTTTTCTTCTCACATATTTTTTTATAAATATGTTCAATAATCAATTATTATCTATATTTTTCCCTGATTTTCATCTGATGTCCATACTAATTTACATTCTAGTTTTTTTTAAAAAAAATAGATTTAATAATGTCGCTCTCTCGTATAGTCACCCAAATGCGTATAAGCAAAAAAAAGAGAATAACAAACAATTATCAAACATTTTTACTAATATATACTGTAGTTACATAATGATTTATTTAATGCTATTAAAGTGTATTAGCATATTAAAATGGGCATCCAATTTTTGATGTTCCAAAAAAAAAAATTATCACCACGTCGATCAATTTATTTCATCAATCTAAATTTTCTCAACGTCATATATTCTTTCACGCACGAATGCAATTTCCTTAAAATCAGACATTTATATTCTTTTACACACCCATACGCTTCTTCTCATTCAAACGCATATCTCTTTTACACTTTTATATCACTATTATATGATTTTTCATATCTAAGACTGGTATATTTATATTCATCTTTTTCTCATATCTCGTCCGTTTAAATTTTTCCACGATTTAATATTCTATTTATCTCTATTTCGAACAGATGTATATATTTTATTTATATTTATTATTCTGAAAATCAATAAATCAGAAAACTGAAAATGATTATTAGATTTATTGTAAGTGTTTTAATAAACCTGTTTTATTAGAAAAAAATATAATTTAGTATAGTAATTTTTAATTGACATTTACTGTATATACTTCGATTTTGAAATCATAATATTTCAAACATGATTAGAACAACAAATAAAACACAAATGAAATATTTGTTTTTATAGCTAATTTATAAGTAGATGGATTCTTTACATTTACACGCGTTTAAAAATACACTCGGCTGTAAAATTAAATAAATAAATAATACGAATCGGATCAGAGAACTATCTTTAAAAATAGATCGCATACTAAAAAAACATTCTTACATATCAGAAATATATTGTTGAGTCTTCAGATAAACAAACCGAATAATGTTGGATTTAATGACGGTTTAAACGTTTTTTTTTATTTTATAACAGTGCACTTTAAACTTTTATCCGAGCTTTTTTTTAAAAATAAGTATCGGTTGGTTTTTTACATGTGAGTTTAAATAACAGTGTTATTAAAATACAAGTACGTTATTATGAAAGATTATTTTTTTAGTTTAAAAAACGAATCTCGATACGGCGAGAGAGAAAAAATAAATACGTTCAAATCGCTATTACACCACTTTAATGAATGAATTTATGCGTAAACAAAGCTTACACATCCGCACTAAACTAATAAACAAACTGTTGACATAGTCTTCAAAGAAGTGAAGAACAAGTCTTCGATTCTCATAGAGATATGTGTACACGTGAACAACTGTAAGTTTTCGAACTTGCGCAGTTAAACTCAACAGAACTAAAGTCATTAATTCGTCCGGCAGATACACACACACACACTAACTTTTCGCTAATTATCCAGTCGAAATTTTATTGATAATAATTCAATTTTTATCGTATTTATATATATGGTAGTTAAGGATAACTGATATGTATGTGCGTGGATAGAGAAATATTTAAAGTAGAAATGTAAACAATGTAGTCAAGGCCAAAGTTCAGAAATAGATGTGTATTAGACGAAACCAGTTTTAGCGACGTTTTAGGATAACTATATAAAAAACTGTACATTTTTTTCTAGTGAATAAGGTCGTTTCTCGTTTGGCACGATACTAATTTCACATACACGGCGAAGGCCTCGAAATACAATAGGAATGATTAAAATGTTTGATACGCCAGGTACACAGACCGTTCGATAACGCGGATATGAATGTTCGTTTGAAAAGTACACATATATTATCTAGATTAGTTTTTTGGCGAATTTTTTTTAGTCTATAAAGAATAATAATTTACTATCACTTTCAGTCGATCGATTAAATAGTCTGATTTAAAATCGACACAAATTATAAAAAATGTTTTTTGAAATGTGATAGAACTTTAAATTGAAATAAAACACATACTAACTGACCGGATGACTATTTATTTGGTTTTGTTCAAAAGATTATATTATGGCATTAATATTTAAAAATGATTCTGGACATACGTACATACGCATTCTCTCAGTCCTTTTACTTTACTTTCTCAAGCAATTGGGGCCTTATGTCCGCAATAAGGCAAATTGTGTTACCTGAAACAATAGACTTATTGAAACAAAAGTTTAACGAGTCCATTATTTCACGAAATGGACTCATCAATTGGTCATCAAGATCATGTGATCTAATTCCATTGGATTATTTTCTGTAGGGTTATGTGAAATCGTTGAATAAATCACAAATAACAGAATTATTAAAAATAAACATTAAACGTGTAATTCACTGATTCTCAACCACAGTGCCGCGAGATTCTTGAAGTGTACCGCCATTGCGAATACCCATACTTTGAAAGAAGAAAAAGAATTAATTTCGGTGTGTAATAATCGAGATTTAATTTCAAAATATTCAGAAGAATCAATTAATTCGTTCTGGATTAATCTTAGATACGATTATCCGACAATATCACAAAAAGGTTTAAGTGTGTTATTACAATTTTCCATATCTTATTTGTGCGAATTCGGATTTTCGGCTTTGATCGACATAAAAACGAAAAAAAGATCCAGACTTTTAAATCTGGATCACGAAATGAGAGTAGATTATCATTTTTACGCGCAAATATAAATGAAGTTATCAAAAAACACCAAGCTCAAATTTTACATTAAATGTAATTTATTATTAAATAAAAATTTGTTTACTTTGTAATGTAATTTAATTTTATATTTCATTGAAAATTATTATCGTATGCTCTTTTTACAAAATATATTATAGGTACATCAATCAATTAATCAATAAATTTATCTTATTGTTAGTGTGCCGCCAAATTTTTAAATTATTAAAAGTGTACCGTGATGAAAAAAAGGATGAGAATCATTGGTGTAGTTCATGAAATTGGACCACAGTTATGTGAAAAAGTGGCTAAAAATTGGATTTTACAAATGTACTATGCCAAGCAAAGTCATATGAGTGAAATTGTGTTCCATCATTAATGCCATAGAACAGTGGTGGCGAACCTATGACCCGCGGGTCAGACACTAACCCACGAAGGCTTTTTAAATGACCCACGCGTTGATTTTTATAAACTTATTTTTTATATCATAGAAGAGAGAACAGAAAATCGAAAATATTAAAAAATTGAAGTATAAATATTTTCAAGTTTTTTTGTTAACAAATTTTCGTTGTTTCCAAATCATTGGTACGTTTTTTATCCCCCCCCCAACCCTTCCAAGTAATGCCACTGACTTAGTGACCCATAGGATAGTATTAAAAAAAATAATGAACAAAATTTGACCCACTGGTCAAAAAGGTTCGCCATCACTGTCATAAAATATCCTCAAAAATGAAAAAAATAAAATAAATTAAATACTTTTTGATTTATTCCTATTTAAACTTCTGAAGCGTTTATTGGAAAACCCTATATTACAAGACTGAATCAAAAATTTTATAATATTTTCATTTATATCTTTTTTTCTCTTTCTCTCTATTACAAATAAAATATTTTATAACTGACTGATGACTTTTGAAAATTTGATTCTTATAAAAAATCAAAATGTAAAAATATGACAAATAAATATAATTGCGAGAAAAATAATTAACGTTTCTTTTGAAAATTAAATTCTTAATCAAACATGTATTTCTAAAACCGTGTATTTAAATTCTATCAAATATTATAATAATAATATAGAATTCAGTGTAAAAAGCGATATTAATTGTTAATTATTTATTTAAAAAAAAATCAAAATATTCAACACACAAATCAATAACAACTCTATTAGTACTACCGTTAAGAAAAACAATGTTAGGGGGAAAAAATACAACCCAACACACTCAGTCGTACTCACCGAGCCCATAAATATAAGATCGTACTGGTATTTTTTTCGCTTCGACCGAAAATGCAATGATATCAAACTTGTTCCCAGCTTTGACGATGGTGTCCATACAGAATTTACCAATGTCGATCGGTTGTTGTAATCCTGTTACAACCAACGTTCCGTTCTCTTGCAGATAGTACAGTTCATCATCGTAGAAACTATATTTGCTATTCGATCCGACGACGTCCATTATGTAAACGAACTCTTTGGTGCTATGGACTTCATCCATGTTATTGTAGATCTTCGGACGGAATATCGGCACGTCAGGCTTGTACACGCACGTTTCATTTTTGTTAAACACGTATTTGTTGGCACAACATTTTGGAACGCACTGTTTTTGTTGACATTGTGCTTCGTTCACGTTTGTCACTGTACTTATTTTATTTTCCCTCGCGTAGGACTTGTCGGATATTTGTTTATTCTCGATCGGATTCGGTGAACATAGTCCTGTGTTATTTAATCCGTACAGAAGAACCAGAACGAATATCGCGTTTTTTACACACATTTTGTAATTTTTATATTCAATACACCTTATTGAACAAAACTGTTGATTATGTTTAACGTAGTTATTTATTGAAGTGTATAATTTGAAATCTGTCTGACATACAGTGCGACAATATCAACCATTATCTATTTAAAATTTGAGATAAAATGATGATTAATTTAGTAAATTCATTTTCACACCTAGAAATATTATATTTACTTAATAACTAATCTATTCTCATGTTTATATTGTCAAGGTTTGTAAACTTTTGATGATTTTTTTTCTAAGAAAATATGTTATGCAATAACAATTACTCAGTATAACTTATAAAATGGCGTATAAAAATGTTTGAATCTTCTTTACTAATACGTTTAGAAAAAGAAAAAGTATATTAAAAAGTAGTAATACCACTTTTGTAGTCACGTGTATATATACGTTTATTCAACACGAAGAATTCTAGAAAATAAACACTTTGTATTCAAAGTACAATATTTTTCTTGACACGTTCTGCGCCAAACCGATTATTAGCGATTTTCAGTTTAAAGTCACATGTTTTTAAAGAATAAAAAATAAATTAGAAAATTGTGTCGCAAGAAATGAATTACAACTATTATTGATATTTATGCTCTAATTCAGCGTTCCTCACACTTTTTCGACCTCGGAGCAGTATTTTTTGTAAAATATTTACGTGGCCCTCTTTTATGTAAAAAACATATATCATATTATTTAAAGTGCTAATTTGTGACCGGAATTTTTTCCAACGGACCGGTACTGGGCCGTGGATCATAGTTTGGGAAACGCTGCTCTGATTGATTATATTTTGAAACATGTGATAATGTTATAGAGGTGTTTTTTTAAGCGTGCTAGAATTTTAAATTGAAGCCCTTTCGAAAGTTCCATGTAACATAAAAAACACTTTTTTATATACGAGGATCGTTTGATAAGTATGGTAAATTTATTAGTTGTTTAATTTGATTAATTAATTAAATTACATTTTTCAATTTAGTTTTTCTTATTTTTTTATCATACTTATCAAACGACCCTCGTGTATATATATATATATATATATATATACACATCCGGCCCTCCATTTACGCGGAGTATTCATTCCACGTGGATTCGTTTTACGCGAATGAAAATCGCGTGAATAGAATCTGTCAGTACAAAAGACAACAAAATATTGTGAAGAAAAGCTAGTATTAGTTTTAGAAATACATATTTATTTCACATAGCTTAACAAAAATAAATAAATAATAAGAATAACATTTCAGAAAACAAAAGTAAATTTTATTTGGTGTTACGGGTAAATTGATTGGTGATTGCGTAAATTGATATTGCGTCTAAAAAATAGTGTTATAATTTACCGCGTAAAAAGAGACTCTAAAAAAAGTGCCGCGTAAATGGAGGGCCAGATGTATATATATATATATATATATATATATATATATATATACACATGTGTGTGCATTTATATATAAAGGTATGATAGAAGTTGTTTCTTTAGGTTTGATAGAATTTTCGATAGAGATTTAATTTAAAGTTCTATCACGCTTAAAAAACATACTATATTTAATAAAAAAAATATTATATGGCTTAAACGGAATGTCCAACATTGAGTCGTAAACGAATTACAATTTAAAAACATATAAAACACACCCCAAAAACAATTTTTAGTTAACAACAAAATTTAATTAATTGAATGAATTTTTATATTTTTTTGTGTTATTTTGGAAAAACTTTTTCATTTATTTAGGATAGAAATTATTCAATTGACGATTAATGACTAAAATTTGAGTCAGGTGAATTTAATCATTAATTATGATTAATTTAATAATCGTTTGAAGCGATTGATAAAACGATTAATTTAAGATTAATCATTTTTAAATCAAGTAGTCACTAATGATTAAATATAAATCGTTAATCGTAATTAATTCTTTAGTCATCAATCGTTTTAAGCGATTAATAAACCGATTGATTTGAATATTCAAAATTGTGTTAGATGCAATATCAATTGAATACGATTATTAATTAAATTGTCACGAAAAAATATTTAAAATATAAAAATTAAATTTTTATATAAAATTATTTTGTTTGAAGAAATTATAAATACTTTTTAATTTGTAATTTTAAAGTAATTGAATTTTAAATGTTTATCGATGAAATATAATAATTACTAAATTATTTTCACAAGAATATGTAAAATAGTTAAAATAAAAGACAAATTAGAGTTTTGTTCACACTTTACATACCATTTTTCAGAAAGTAAAATTGCGGAGAAAAATCCTATTAACAAAATTCTATTTAACAAAAAAATCATTTTCGAGAAAGAAGCGAATTTTTTAAGTTAGATAGAATTTTCGATAGGGATTCAATTTAAAGTTCTTTCACGTTTAAAAAAACACTTAAATAAAAAAATAAATAAATAAAGAATATAATTAAAAAATTAAAAATAAAGAATAAAAGTATATAAGGAACAAAATTCACTACATTAGAATTTACATTTTATCTCCATTTATGTTTATATAAATAAGTGATTAAATAACCATTCTTTTTATCAAAAAAAGGAAATTTTAATTCAAGTAAAATTGATAATATTACAACAAAAAGAAATAATTTAAATATAGATAAATATTTCACTGACTAATGACAATATCATATTGCATCATTACATTTGTATTATGAACAAGTTCAGACATTTTATATCTGTTATGGGGATGACGAGCTAATTAGTCTTTGCAGATTTATAATTATTGTATATAACCAGAGGATGTTTCTGGTAAAATAGTTCTTCAGTTTATAGAACTATTGAATCATTTTATTCTAATACCGTAAGATTTTATAACAATCTTCAATAATGATTTATTATTTAAGACGTTAAAATTGAAAGTGGAATAACTCCATTTTTGGAAAAAATGAGTTGACAGTTTTAGGTAGACATAGATGTCCTCTTTTTATATTTATAATAACACAGTCAAGGGTTTATAATATACCCATAAATTAATCAAATGAAATTTTCTATACAATTTTATCGCAAAAATGTTAAATTAAAAGTGGAATCACTCTATTTATTCATATATTGAGATAAAGGGGTTGCGTTTGAATTAAACGAAAAATCGACTTTGAAATATTTTTAGTTATATTATATAAAAATTTACAAATAAACAATAATTGTTTATTTATAAAATTTTCAAAAAAAATATCATAATGCAATTTTTTAAACTTTTTGATTTTATCTTTTTTTATTAACACTAGATTTACGGAGCGAGTCAATTTGACTCATTTAAGATGTTGCTATATATATAGAAAACTTAAATATTATTTTTTAAATACACATGTTGGTTTTTAATTACATAATGACATATATGCAAATATGTAATATAATTTTTTTTTGCATGTGTACCATTATGTATTTAAAAACCAACATATGTTTTTAAAAAATAATATTTAAGTTTTCTATATATATAGCAACAAAATATTAAATGAGTTAAATTTACTCGCTCCGTAAATCTAGTGTTAAATATATTTATTTTTAGTTACATTATAACTAAAATTTATATATAATATAACTAAAAATATTTCAAAGTCGATTTTTCGTTTAATTCAAGCACAAACCTTGATCTCAATGTATGAATAAATGGATTGATTCCACTAAAAAAATCTACTCAATTTATTAAAAATGAAAGTGGAATAACTACATTTGTAGCTAAAAAAATCGGTTATTTTTCCTAACAATTTTAATAATTATTTTTACATCATAAAATGTAATAAGTTAATAGTTTTAAAAACATAACTCGAATTTAATAACGTTAAATATCTCAATATATGAATAAATGGAGTTATTCCACTTTCAATTTGAACGCTTCATTTACTGATTAGAATTTCGATAACGTTGTTATATTAAAAATAACTTTATATAGGGTGTTTTTTTAACATGGAAATCAATTTAAATTTCTATCACGCTTAAAAAACATCTATATAGTAAAATAAATTAAATAATAGATGATTACTAAATAGTTTTTAAAAAAATCCTGTGATATGAGGATAAATAAATAATTTGTATTAAAATGAAATTAAACAATTTTTCAATTTACTACTCACCGGTTGTATACATCAGGTAATGTAGTTCTATTTCTATATCCCAAACCAGAAGTAATGTATATAATTTATTCTTTATAATTATTGTATCGAAACAGAACGATTGGAACACAACACTTTCATTCAAATCATTAACCACAAGCAATCCTCCATTTTCCTGCAGGTAGAACTGTTCGTCCTCCTCTAGCAGGAATTTCTCAGCAGCTGTTATATTTACCACATACACAATATTTTTTTTCGACTCAATCATTGCCATGTTGTTATATATTGGTAATTTAAACGTCTGTGTGTTTTCTTGGAACACGCATTTTGCGTCCACGTCGAATATTTCATTTTTTGAACAGCATTTTGGGATACAAATGTTAACTAAACATTCACATTTAGCGATATTTTTTTCACAGTAATTGATTGTTTCATTATTAGGTATATAATCAATTGTAGAAGATAGATAATCAGATATACCTTCTACAATATTTTCTAACAAATGTTCCTTACTAGCATAGTATGTAAAATTTTCGGTGCTATTATTTTCAAGTGAATTTATTTTTATAGCCAATATGTCACAGAAAAAGAACATAAAAAGGATTTTAATGTTCAAAAACATTTTCACTCCTATCAATGGTAGAGAAAATTATACTGATTCGTAATATATGTTAGTATATTCAGCTACATTTCTATGAATACTTTTTATTAAAAACGTTTATGGCAGAGATATTCAAGTTGTAAAGATAAGATGTTCTTCAAGTTGGAATTTTGAAATGAATATTATCAGTTGACTTAGATGATTCAATCTTATCTTTTTTTTAGATAAGAATGAATTTTATTTTATTATTTTGATATTTATATTTTAGTCAGTGATAGACTATAGAAATTATCTATTATATTAATATATTACTAATTTAGATTTTTTTAAGCCCTGTCTTTGAATCTTGCTCGATTATTAGAAGACAGATCAATATACTTGCCTTTATACAATTGAAAAGTTATGTTTTTTAAATATCAAAAGTAGAATATAAATTTATTCATGTCTAAAGATAATAATAACACGACTGCTAATGACTAAAAATCAGGTGATAGGAATTGTAATAACTTTAATTCAATTACTGTTATTCATTTTTAATATGAATTTAAAAATTATCATTGAAGAAGATGGAATTTTCAAAATACTGGACTGAAGAGCCTTTCATTAAAATTATAGAACTTTCACAGATTTTTTTTGTATTTTTTTAATATAATTTTCGATACTCGATCATTTCTGATATAGAAATAAAATACTATTCGTTGATAAATTAAAAATTTAAAACTATTACCAGTTATCATCCATGTTTCTAAACTCTCCGATTCGATCTGATTTTATCGAGACAAATCGTTTTGAAATATTTATTTCGAGATGTTTCAGTTACTTTTAGATCAAGTTTTAAAAATCATACAACAAATGAGCTTATCAATAAAAAAATGCATTATCCCCTCACATGACATCAATATATGGACATTTTAAATAAAAAAATTAATTGGAAATTTTCAATTTTTGCCATTTTTAAATATACATATGATTGAATTTCTCAATATAATTTTTAATTCTCGATCATTTCTTATATAAAATAAAAATGTTATTCGTTGACAAATTAAAAATATACAATATGATTAAATTTCCATCTGCTTTCTAAACTCTTCAATTCAATTTGCTGTGTGGATTTTGGGCCATGTTTTGAAAATCATATAAAAAATAAGCTTAAATAAAAAAAAATATTATCTACTGACATGACATCTATATATAAATATTTCAAATAAAAAAATAACTGAAAATTTTTATTTTTTGCTATTTTTAAATATACATACGAGTTTATTAAAATCGTACAGTGCTGATATATAAGTGATAAAAAAGATAAATTTATCTAATCTAATTTTTATTAAAGCTCTTATTTAATAAAATTTTAAATTACATATTATTTATAGAAAACTATATTAATCGGTGTAAAACACCACTATACACATCAGTTAATATAAATACAAACTGACCGTTTGTATTTGTATTAATAGATGTCAGTTTTTATTGTCTTATCAGATAATATATATTTTAATAATATTTCATTTCTACTGAAATTATTATAAAAACGAAATGATTATCCAGATAGAATGAAAAATTAATTTAACATTGATCTAAAAGCGAGATTTCACTCCAAAAAAAAATCATTTTCTTAACGAAAAATGAATTCATAAGCGACATTTTGTATTACGAAACGCGAACTGAAAAATTGAAATGATAAATTGTATTAGTCATAACAAAATGAATCATTCACCTCAATACCACAACATTTCATAAAAACATTCAATTATCATTTATTTTTATTAATTCACATTTATTATCTATGAATTAAAAAAAACAGCCAAAGTGAAAAATGTAACAAATGATATTTTAATTTTTAAATTAAATAAATATAAGGTTTTATATAAATATTTAATAACAGTTCATTGTTTATTCCTTAATTCGTATTTATGGATAAATTTTAATTTGAAGCAAAAAAAGCTCGTATTTTTATCAGAAAGCATAAATAAAGTTTGAAATTAACAGATGTTTATTTGAAAACGGGTTTAATAAAAATTAATCATTTTACTAAAAATGTTCAATGATCAATTATTGTTGATTTTATTCACTGATATGTATTCATTATCAGAACGTTGAATTTGAAAATCTGATAAATCTTATATGCATTTTAAAGGTCACCGTTTCATCGCCAGAGTAGAAATTTTAAAATTTTAAGAAAAAATATTCTTATACATATATAAAATATGTGCTCTGACAATGATGGCAAGACTGTAGAAATATATGAATAGAATTAACAAAGAGTAACAATTTTTTTTGGTACTGTAGCAAAGTCACTAATAGAAATGAATTATTCGTCTTTAATGTCACAAGATTTTAAAAATATGTTCAATAATCATTCGTCGTTCATTACATTTGCTGATACGCATTTCGTTAGCTGTGATGTTATTGTCAAAGTACTGTATTATGAGATTAAACAGATTTTACAATGCAGCACTTTGACCACTGAAATGTGTATCAGCAAATACAGTGAAAGTAATTGAAAATTTGTGTATACATCGAGTTTGGATAAACAATTTGTGTTCAATAAAACGATATTTTTTCAAGAATGAGTCAAATTCTAGATAATATCCAAATATATAATTCAATGTACTCACCAGCTGAATACAAAATGAAATGCAATTCCAGATCATCATGATAAATCAAAGTTGTATCCCAGGTTAAAGCAAGCGTATAAATATCATCTCCTTCATCTACAAGTGCATCGAAACAGAAAGTGTTATCCATCAGATTGGTCTTATTTTCATGTACCAACAACAATTGACCGTTTTCTTGTAAGTAAAAAAGTTCATTTTCATCAAACATGTACCGACTTTCCGATGATGAATTCGGTAAATACAGAAACGGTTTCTTCGAAGTTATCAATTCAGTATGCCTATAAATCGGCATCAGGAAAATGTTTATATCTGGTCTATATTCACAAGAACCGGTCTCTATGAAAACATAATCGATATCACAGCATTTTCGTATGCACACTTTGTTGACACAATCACATTTACCAGTACTTAATTGACAATAATCCACTTTGGAAGTATACGGTTCGTATCGAATACCGGATTCATATGTATTTATAACAGAAGTATTTTCAGTTGTAACATCATCGAGAAATCGATCATTGATTTCAGTTACATCCGTGGATGTAGATTCCATTGATACTGAATAGGATTTGTGTAAAATAAACAGAAACACAATTGTCTTTAAATCCATTGTTGTTAACAAACGATCCAATCTGATGCTCTTGCAAATTGATATGGTATAATAAAATCAACAGTATCTCTTCAACTGATTAAATGGACAAGTAAATATGTTTATTAAACTTTTATGTGTTTCGTTATTATATTAACCACAAAAGATGATAAAAAACTAACATCTGCGTATAAAAAATAATTTAAATTTAAATCACAGTGATGAATCATTTGCGTGAAACTGAAATGAAATATATAGACAATAATCTATTAAATTGTATGATCTCTGTGTTACGTAATTAGAATTTTATATAAATCATTTTCAATATTTATCCGAGAAACTATCGTAGAATTATAAAAGACAATAATCCCATTTTCACATTTAAAATATTATATACCATCTATCAACTATATTTTTATTGAGTTATACTTTGAATAAAACTTATATTAAGTTAATAAATTTTGTTCACCGCACAATATTTTTCATATTGTTCAATCATTTATCAACAAATCGACTGATATCTTTTTTAAAAACGCGATGATATTCAGTCTAATTTTACTTCTTCCTGTCTTGTTACAACCGCATAACGAAATTATAAAAAATACTCTTATGTTTCACTTTAATACATTGTATGTATTATATTTTATAAACATTTAATATATTGTTCTTTTTATTGTTGATGATAATTCTATGAATTTATCACACAATGTAAACGATTTGAAAATTTCTTGGAAATTGTCAGGAAAAATATATTATTATTTGTCAATATGTTTTACAAGTTCAACCTATTTTTTAAAATGATACTCTAGAGCGGATATCCCATTAAACCAGTAGTATTAAATTGTGATTATATTTAATAATTATAATTGTGTGATTGATATACTATTGATATTGTTAACAGAGGTCATGAAATTGAAATTTTATAATTTCAAATATTAGTTCTCTTTTGATTAACTTATTTATTGATATTCCATAATGAGTTAATCAATCCAAAAAGTTGCCTTTTTACAGCCAGTCATATGTTATTTGCATGAAACTTGTATCAAAGTCCAATACTCGACAATTGATAATGTATTTAACAAAATTTCAAATTGAAAGAAATACAATAGTAGGAAATTTAAATTTCCAAAAAATTCCTCTATTCGTTGATGTTCCCATTTCTATTCCTGTAATCTCCTTGTTTGTAATTATCAGTTTTAAATTTGAAATCTCAATAAGAAGAAGAAAAGTAGAAACGAATTTTACTTCAAAGAATCTCAGCTTAAGAGATGTTTTCGTATACTTCCTGATTCAGTCTGGTAATCAAATTCCATGTCATTTTATTAAGTCTTGATAATTAATTTTTCACTAGAGTATCCAAAGGTAAATATTCAACAGTTTTAGGATGCTTCTAACATCATCAACAATTGAAAAATAGTACTGTCGTCTTAAAGTATTTTCTAAACTCTCAGTGTCTAGTAATAAAGCTCAAAACTTTCTTAAGATTTTGTGTTTTATTAAAAAGTTTGATATAATTTCAGTTGGAATATTTTGTTGGAAGAATATTTCCAACATCTAAATGTTTTCTTTGTGATCTATTGTCTTTTGTGTCTCTAACAATCACACATTAATTCTAAATAAATGAATAGACATTGAGTTTTTTTTAGCCAGTGCATCTATCATTTCATTTTTTTGAATTCTAGATCTTAAATTTTACAATCATTTATTTTCATATTTTTCAAATTACTGATATTTTCAATCACTTGAATTATCTTCAGATTATTTTTGGATACTTTTTATAAAGATCTATAGTATTTACTAAAAAGTAAAATAATATCTTTCCATACTGCTCTGTCAAAGAAGTTTATTAAATCAGTACTATTGGAATATTATTATAAATACTTTCTCGTAGGAATTTTAATTTTACAATAGAAATAAATAAATAATATGATTTTGTAATTATAAAAAAAATATTATTTATCTTCAACGAGAGCATTATTGTATATATGGTTCAAATGAAACTGACGATTTTAGACATATTTTTACTTGCTTATTATCATTTACTATTTTTAATTATTCTTCAATCTCATTTGGACCACCCATATATATATTAAAGTAAATTTTCCACAATACAAAAACCAATAAAAAAATGAACAATATTTGAGTATTGTACATTGTAATCATTTTTGTAGTGCGGATGTAAATATTCAAATATAAATATATCAATTTGAAAATAAAATGTTAATAACTATTATTATTACTAAAAATTACTTTTTTATAATACAAACCTCAAGTGGTGATTCATAATTCAACTTTTAAAGTAAATTAATAAATAATTAAAAAATAAAATAAATTACTTGCGCCGATTAAAAATTAACTTTATGGAAAATTAATTCTATTTTTAATAAAAATGTTAAGTTAGCATAAGTTATTTTAATTAGTAAAAAGAGATAAACGTTTTTATAAAATCAAATAATTCTTCTACTTTTTATATCAAGAACAGAATAAGCATTTTTGTTCTATCATTCACTATTTTTAGAATGAAAATAGTTTATATAGAATTAAATAATTTAATTATTATTTTAATATCAAATAGTATAAAGAGGACCGAATTTTTTATAAGCACAAAATAATCACATTTTTTAAAAAAATATTATTAAATAATTATATATTATTTCACATTGTGTGATTGTTTTCATTAATGAAAATTCTCTATTTAATTATTGATTTTCATATAAGATTGTTTGATTGAATTTATATTTCACTAGAAACTTTTAATATATTTGAACATCACTCGTGAGCTTTAGACGCACAATACACTGAATGTCGTATGTGAAGCTACTAAGTCAACGCCAAAATTAAATTTTCTTTATATACGTTTTGTTTATTAATTAACGGTCTTATAAACAAACTATGTCTGTTTAAAATATCTCGGCCGTATGTTTCTACAACACATTTCTTTGAAAATTCTTATTTAGAACAAGAACAAAATGCAGTGCTTCGTGAAAGATTTATTGCATCGTGTTTTATGACTAAAATGAAATTTCACTTACTTTGTTTTCCAATATAATCATCTGCTACGAGAAAATTTCATTCAATACCCTAGAAATTCGTTTGAAGGAATGTTTGTTTTTGATGACGATTATAATCAAGTTTTTATTTCTGTGAAAACTTCTCGTCCTTAAATTGTTATTAATAATTTAAATCAGTCATTGAAAATGTGAATATAGGTAAACAAATGAGATTTAAAATAATTATATCACCCACCTTGTCATCCTCAATAATAATTTATTCTTGAAATTCAAACTGAAATTAAAAATGATGACGAAGAGTGACTAACAATTTCATTTCATCGAAAAAAATCTGCTGTATTTCTTACGAAGCTCTGTAAAATGATTTTTAAAATAGTAAAGATATTGTAAAATAGAAGTATTTGCACACAAATGAAACATTTATTCTAAAATCAAAGATTTTATAGTCATTTAATCAAACAAATAATTTAATCACACAAAAGAACTATCACTTCAACACCACAAGATATTAAAAAAATGTTCAATAATTTTTATCGTTCACTTCTGTTGTTTATAAGCTGATGCGCATTTCGACAGCAAGGTCATCATCATCAGATCGCTGTTGTAGAAAATCTAACATATAAACAAAGAAAATGAACAATAAATAATCATTATACACTTTTTCAATATTTTATGGTGTATAAATGATAGTTCATTTGTGTGAAAATAAATTCGTCACAATTTAAAAACAAATCATATCCTATAATCACACATTTTGTTAACTCAATACAAACAATGATTTTACACTCGAATACAAATATGATTTTAATTCTCTTCTATAAAATTGATATATTTTTTAATAAAGTAAGATTTTTATATTCAAGATGTATCCTCCTCCTATATTTATATTTTTAAATTATTACTTCATTCGACAGAAGCTTTTGAAAACAAATTAAAAAAGATTAATAGTTGATAAAATATAAATCGTTTTTTATCGAAACAGGTATATATATTATTACCAAATTTTGATCCTCAAGTAGTTGTATTATTTATTTATTATTTTTTCATGATTTTAATTCATTACAAATAGTATTTCAATAGATTTAGATATTTTCGTTTCATGATTCATTTAGAAATTATTCAGTATTAGTAAAATATAATGTGCAATTATTTTTATATCTATCAGGAAAAAGGATTTAAATAAATAGTTAACCAGGTTTTATCTTATAATTTGTTTATTTGATTACAACATCAAATTCATAATAAAAATATACATTGCATACATACAAAGATATCAAGTCAAAGATCAAAACTAAGAACACAGAATAGCATCATTTTTTTAATTACATCAGCATCTTTCATTGTCATGTACAAACTAATTATAAAAATATAAAATAAATTGTTTGATCTTTAACCAAGCTTGTACATATATAATTCTAAATCACATATTTTATAAAAAAAATTGTCTACAAAACTAAAGCGATATATAAAATAAATAACAAGGGTTATATGTGTATGAATTAATGAACGATATATATAAAAATAAATTCGAATAAAGTTTAGAAAAAATATAGATATATTTATAAGGTAACGATATAAAAGAATAATATTTGTATTAAATATTAGATAAAAAAATAGACAAACTATCTAAAATGTATATGAAAGTCTATCCTAAAATAGTTTAATGCGAATAGGTATTTGTGTATATACAGAGAGAGCCAAAATAATTAATTGTTTCCTTTTCACATATTCACAATTTATTTCAAGGCCCGGAATATTTCATATTTTCAGTTCGAGTCATTTTGTTTATCACGAAATATTCCACATTTCCAGTTTGGATATTTACCGAAAAATTGTAAAAATTCCGTATTATCCAAAAACTATAATTGTCATAGTTATTTACTGACATCTTATTTTAAAAATATTTTTTTATAATTTAGTTGATATAAGTAAAACTATATTTGTAGACTAATTATCAAATTGTTCAGAACGCTGTCTGATATTAGAAATAAAAACGAGTGAAAATACATGTGCAGTTGTGTTATATTAGGCAATAAGTGTTAATAAAACTTTAGAATAAAAAAATCTCAATTTTATAATTGTTTACCATTTTCTCTACTGTTATACGAACCAGATGTCTTATAGTGAATAAAATTAAATTAAATATTTATACAAACGTTACAAAAAGTAAATAAACAGATATTTTCAATAATTATTAATTGCATATTTCATGAAATGCACAATTTAATGATTATGCAGGAGATTTTATAATGCGCGTTTTAATGATGACAACATGAATACTGAAATGTGCGTTAGTAATTGAAATAAACAATTAAAGATTATAGAACATTTTTATAAAAGTTTTCATTTCAAATTGATTCATTTGTGCAAAAGTGAATTTGCCGCAATTTTAAATCAATATTGATAAATTATTGAAGTCGAGAATTAATTAGTTTATACATTGTTCAAGATATAAAAAGTTTTATGTTTTTGATTGAAAGAGATCAGCTGTATTCTATCTCATAAAAAATAGATAATAAATCAATTATATTCTATGGAATAGAATTTTTATCTCTCAATCAACAACATAAATCTTAGATCATAGTATATACAATAGAAATAAATAAAAGGGTTTAATTTTTTTATTAGTCATAAGAGTTATTATTTTTACTGTATTTTGACAAAACTGGGTTTATCTCTTATATATTCTAAATAAATCAACAGATTTCTTTTAAATCCTCTACAAATTACCATTATTTAAAAAGTTTGTAGATTTTATTTTTTAAGATAAAAAATATTTGCAATAAAATTTTAATTTATTTGAAATAATGACTACTGTTTTAAACTCAAACTTAATTGATTTACTATTAAAAAAATTATCAAAAATTGTGTAGTGTATGTGTTTTTATTTATAAAAACCTTAAAACATACTATTTAATTTAAAACTGTGTCAAATTTACTTCCACAGAAATAAATTTTCACATATTAAAAATTGTTCAATAATCACATATTGCTCACTTTGTTTTTTATAACAATAGGCTAATACGCATTTCGATGGCAATGCCATCATCAGAGCATTGTATTATAATGATTACTGAATACATTTTAATATATTGTAGTGTTAGGAGTAATAATTATTTGAAATTAAAAACGTACATCATCTTAAATTCTATTCCAGCAGAAATTTAAGAAGTATTAATGGAATAATTATATTTTTTTCCTCATACATAAAAATATTTTGAATATTTTCACTTCACAAATTACTTTTTATATGTGGAACATAAAATATGCACACAGTTTTTAATATAAGTTATAACACTAAATTAATTTATACATACAATATATATATATATACATACATATATATATATATATATATACATACATACATGTGTGTGTATTTATATATGTATATACATTCTCCATTAAATAATAGATCCATTTTCAACTTCCCTTTTGTACATCTTAATTCCAAGTATTACTAGTTTAATTATCTAAGTTGTTTATATTTATTCATCGACAAACTTACTTCTACAGAGTAGGTAAACAAACATTTCTGCTAAATGTTTTTGTTAATCGAATCTTCAAACATTCAATCATCAGCAATAATATTATTCTTGCCACAAAAGAAGCGAGGACATTAACTGTCTTATATAATTTGCGAAATGACAACGACCATAAAACATATTACAGCGACACATCTCCAGTACTTGATGATATTTGACTGTTTTTCTTTTTGATATTGTTTTTCATGCTGCTCTGTTCATCTTTCGACACCGTTTGACTTGTATCTCTGTCCAGATATAATTTATTATCCGTACAACATTTGCAAGACATAAACGTCAGATGGTACTTCTCAGTAAAGTATTGGTATCTATAAGAAAATTGAACGTGTTTAGTAGATTTCAAAAATGTGGATATCAATCGATTATACCTTTTTATAACTAATTTGATGATTTTTCGTTTGAAAACGAATAGAACGAATATTATAACACCTAACAGACAGTTGAGAACATCGAAAATGTACCAAATGTAATCGGGACCTCCAGAAAAATATGATATTAGTTCACTAATCCAATTAACGCCCATTAAAACGAACAGTTTTAGGTATAATTTGAATCTAAAAAAATAAATTAATTAATATATTTGTACAAATGAACCACTCACTCCAATATAATATTTTTTTAATATTGAAGTGAATAACCATTTATTAAAAGTGAATAATTTTCGAATTGACATTTAAGTGTCCTTTTTAATTTGGAGTTTGTTATTATAATCGGTTTGACAGCTAAGTCGATGCTAAAGAATATCGATACACGCTGTTGAAATTGCTGATTATAACAAACTATTACAAATGAAAAAGGAAATATTAGGGTTTAAATATCACAATAGTTTCTATAATTGATTATTTTCCATTTTTCAATTTATGGTTGTAACAAAAAAAGGAAATCTGAATTTACCTCTGATTTTCCCGTTCGAAATTATGTCGTTGGCTATCGTTTTGTACTAAAATCGCAGTTTCCTTTTGTATTTGGTAGATTTTAAATGCCGTACACAAGAAGAAAAGCATATTACCAACGACAAGGCACAGCATCGGTGCATAGAAATATCCGACCAAATTTTCTAAATTGAAAAAAAATGTTAACATTTTATTTGTTTTAAAATAATAATATTAAATTTTATAAGAAATAATAATTACATACTCAGATTATTACTAAAACTTAAAAATACTATTGTTGTTAACAAAGTAATTATTTTTTATTTTTTCTATAAAGTCTTAAAAATTAAAAAACATTAATGAAACACTTTTTAAATATTGATAAACTAAAGAAAAACAAACTAAATTGAAAAAAATACGTTAGAAAAAGTCTGCGCACACCTAATTAAAAATTTAAAAAAAGACTTGAAATTTTATCTTTAATTCGATGTCGATTAACCTTTCTGTTTTAAAACTTCTCCTAATCTTCTTTTCATAGATATCACACTAATCGGTCAGTTTATTCAAAACTAATTTTGGCCCATTCTTCGATGATGGTAGTCTTCAACATTTCTTTCGATGTTATATTGTGATACCGAATTTTGCGCTCAAGTAAATCCCATAAATGTTTAATAGGATTTAAGTCAGGAAGTTATAGGAGCGTATGCAATTACTTTGAAACATTATAAAGTACCAAAAGTTTGACAATTTCAGTCATATGTTTATGATCATTGACCAGTTGGAAATAAAAATTATGGCCTAATCCCATTTTTTCCACACTTTCTTTTAAGTTTCACTTTACCATATTCAGATAGTCGAACTTATTCATTGTGGACTCCATAAATTCGATATTACCAACGCCGTTTCTTGACGTACACCCCTATACTATCCATCACTTCACCACTAACTATGTTTCACAGTGGGAAACAGATTTTTTATCTAAAACTGTTTCCCATCAAATGAGCAAAATGAGCTTTTGTCCTTTTATGCCAAATATACAAAATTAACTCTCATCGGAAAATACTGTATTTTTCCAAAAATCCTCCGATTTATTTACATGCTCATGCAATGCACTTAATTCTGTTCACTCTTGAAATGAACGGCTTCTGTCTTCCGATCCAACTACGGTACTCAACTTTTCTTAGAATTTTCCTTATCGTATCACACATTTTTTTATCAAATTGTATTCTGAAAGTGTCCGCGTATAATTTGATGGGGATAATCGTGGATTAGTCTTAACTGTATTTATAATATAACGTTTTTCCCTGTCTGATAATTTTTTTATCATTCTATAGATTGATGAATGCTGTCTTCCTAAAATTGTTCCAATATTTCAGTAGCTATTTCCTTCTTCCCATCATTTTAGGAGTGATTATTGAATATTTTCAGTCTGCTATACATTATTTCATGTCAGTTGTGCTTGTCTGCTTTTTGTTAAGAATATAGTTGATTTAGTGGACTGACGAGACGTTGTAAAAATAGCCGCTGCCTATTTTTTTGTTATTACATAAACATTTTCGCTTCAAAATTCATTATGCTGCTGTTGATATAAATATCACATTCCATTGTAATTAAATAATTCAAAAAATTGGAAAAATTATATTTTCGAAATTTATTGCAAATAAATCTATGATAAAAGTGGTGTACGCAGACTTTTTCTTGCTAGTATATATATATATATATGTTTTAAAAAGGATTTGTTTTCTTATTATTATTTTTCAAAATATAAGTGATGTTTATTTCACATCAACATTTTTACACAAAAATCTATACGCCTTTTTTAAACAATTCTTAACTAAATTTTCAGTAACATTTTTATTTGGATGAAATTTCCTACTCTGATATAGAATATTATTTCATTACTAGTCCAATAAATTAAAATATTGTACAATAAGTCATGATTCATTCAATATACTTTATTTAATTACTTATGAAAAAAATATTAATGTTACAAACAATCAATCTCACTTCCGCACATCTGACCATAACACTTATATTGTAATATGTCATAGTTAATGTACATTAATGTTTTATCACGCCACAAGACAAATTGGATTACGCATAAGTGTAATTAAATGAGGAAAAAAAAACTTATCTAGATAATTAAACAATTTTATCTTTGCGTTTATACTTACGGCCAAACCAGCAACTTGAGTAGCCGATGTGTGGGCGAAAGCTCTCTTCTATACCAGGACTGTATTGCATAACCAATGTAAAAATCAGAATCAGTAGAGGTATGCCCCATGCATATGCTGAGTAACAAAGGAATTTTTTTCGTTCGGCAGAATGTGATGGTTTGTAATGACGACTGTAAGATCTGTGAAAAAAAACATTTCATTTTTTTCAGAAAATAACAAATATTCTTACTTAAAGTAAGTCGGATAACAGAAACTCTATTCAGAACTAAAACCTACACTTTTCACATTTTTTTCATTCTTGTCTATTTCTGAAACTTTTGAAACATACAAATATAATAATATTTTCAAAATGAACGCAGTAAAATCTAATGCAGATGTTTATACCTAAATTCTATTTTAAAAAATCGAAACCACGAAAATATATTTATATAAAATCCTAATTTATTTTATAATATAATTTTTTTTTAATAAAAAAATCTCACTTCAAATATTTTGTAGGAAATATGGGATCTGTGCCAAACTTTCTGAAGAGATCAGAGGCGTGAAAGGATTAATCATATGTACGTCTTTCTTGATAAATTGACGACTTATTTTAGATTAGTAAACTTTTAACATAATCTGACACATTCACGTCTTCGTTTAAGTTCATTTTTATATAAAAATAGGTTATGTCCGACATGTTATATTAATGATCGATGTTTATTTCAATACTGTTTATTCTAGTCGTCTAATTTAACATGTTATATAGATAGAGTTGTAGGAGAAGTCAATGATTTAATATTAAAATTAAATAGTATATTCGTTCAACAACATGTTTGTGTAGTTTAATTTTAGCTGAAAGAGAATTATATACTACAACTGTTTGATTTTAGTTCCAAAAATATAATAAAAATAGCAAAGATTTTTTTAAAAAAAATTATATATATATATATATATATATATAAACGGAAAGATAGAAAAATTAATTCAGGAATGAAATGACAAAAATATAAAAATAAAAAATCTGCATAGCAACAAAACAAACTAAACTAGGATTGAAAAGATATAATAAAGATTATCTCAAATATAAAAAACACACATAAATTATATTTTTATGACGATTGTTATTACAAAATGTATAATATAAATTTGAGAATAAAAAAGGTGTTTATATTCAAGTTCGATTAAAATATTCTGTTATTTTCCTATTTTAAAATGAAACATGAACTAGTCAAGTGATAACTGGCATTTCCTTCAATCAAGTTGTATACAATATTAAATATTTACATGAAATAACACTAAATGTATATTTATTAACGTTTATTATTTATTAAAAGCTAATAATACATTATGGGGTCAGTATATTTTCTTTATAAAATCGTTTTCTTGTTAGTTAAATGTACTAAATATTTGTCTTCAATACGTAATCCATAATGCTGAGAATAGACACGAATGAAATAAAAATGAACTCGGTATATAATAAAAAAATCCTCTTTGTATGCAAACTTTGCTTGCACAATATTAAATAATCAACATGCGCGTGTAATGATGTAACGACATTGAAATATTGGTATTTTGCAAGATTTTTTAGAAATATATTGCGATTTTTTTCAAAAAAAGAATATATAATTCTTGAATATTTTTTTAAACAAGTTTATATTCTAAAAAAGCTATTATTTGAATTATTAATATTATGGATTGTTTATTATGTTACAATAATGAATTATTCTACTCAACATAAAAAAACATATGAATATTTATTTAAAGTGAACAATGAGTGATTATTGAACATTTTTATAAAATCATGTTAAAGAATGTTTAAATTGTATCAAAAAATATTTCAATTATTAAGAAATTTATTATTGTTATTACAAATGACTGATTCATAACCTTGATAAATATAATTTATGTTTACATTGATTATTATTGTTTTTACCTGGAAGGTTTTGCTACATTAGCTCCATTAAAAACGTTTCAAATGTACTTACAAAGTCTATATCTATTTCTTTCTATCATATAGTCATTTATGTACGTTTCTTTTTCAGTCAATTCCTAATGATTGTTAAATTGGATAACAAGAGTAATTTTTCACTTTTAAAATTCTTATACTTCTTTATCTAATTCAATTATGATTAGATTGATTAACATAGTTTTCATTTTTGTAACATGCAATTATTTTGGTGCTATTTTTAAACATAACTTTTATATTTATTTGTGTATTAATAACAATTAATATTAAGTATTAAAACAGTTTTATGTTTAAACATATTATCGTTGCCTAGGTTACTTATAAATAATTTTTAGTAGACAGCTGTGCTTTCTAAATAAACATTACTAAATATAGGTGATTATCAATATATATACATATATATATATATATATATATATATATATATATATATATATATATATATATATATATACACACACACATAAAGGTCGTTTGATAAATATGGTAAATTTATTTATTGTTTAATTTAATTATTTAAATTTTTCAATTTAGTTTTTCTTACTTTTTTACCATATTTATCAAACGACTCTCGTATAAATATAAAAGATCATCCAATTGTGACCCCTAGATTTATGTTTTATTAAAAAGACATAAAAAAAAACTATACACATGGTTATTTTAAATAAAACCCACATCTAAGTGTCATATTTGCATGACCATATATAATAGACAGATAATTATATTAATTCATAATTACCTGAAACTCCACCAAATATCAAATGACATGATGTTGAGCCAAAAACAGTTACCCAAAAATGAGTAGTAAGTAACGAAACCTGAAACAAAAAATATTTTATTACCTGGTTATGAAACAATGGATTTTTTAAGAATTTATCTAAACAGACAGTACAAGAAAATGCAAGTTACTTAATGAAATTTGTTTTGGAAAAAATGAGACGTTGTTCTATATTAATCTTCAGATTATATTTTTATTTAACAGAACTGAAAAAATATGAATGCCACGGGGCTATGCCCCCCCCCCTCGCTCGCTCGTTGATACTTGCAATCGTGATATTTATTTTCAATCGTTAAAATTCGGAGGTAATCGTTCATGATCGGAGGAAATATTTGACAATTATTTTGAAAGATAATATATAAATTTATACTTTGATTCAATTCCATTGAATAAAATTATTATAAGTTGATGATAGCAAATTTATCATCTGATTTAATTTAATTAATTATAATTAGTTATCTGTATTTTTTTTAAAAAATAGATGCATTTAAAGATCTCTGATGGACTATTGAATTAATTAAAAAAAGATTTTTTATGAAAATATAAAATTTTAATAAAGAAATATATATATATTTATATTAAATATGATTAGATTCGTTGAATTTATTTCTCACAGATCAAAAACTTTCTAAATATTTCAAATTTAATTATATTGTAAATATATTATTAATATAACCTTACTATATAGTTTTATACAAATTAATTATTACCCAAACACCAAAAATAATTTTAAATAATTCACTTGTATGACAGTGAATTCTTCAGAGTTTCAAATTGTGACTAGAGTCACAAATTAACTTTTTTAATTATTATTTATTCAATAATTATTCCTTTTTTTCAGTTGATATACGTTTCTATAACAATTCTATCATCATTAGGAGATAAACATTTAGAGATTTTATAATACAAAATGTGTATCTGAAGGGTTTAGACATACATTTTGTTGCTTGTTATCATTTACTATTTTTTAATATCCTCAATCTTATTCAGACCACCCTATATCAAGTCAACAAAAATAAAAATCATTCTCTTGATACAATTATTATTATACATTTTTTTTAAAAATAAAATATAATTTTAATGTTTCCTTCTCATTTGACAGAAACTTAAAAGATATAAAAATAATTCTAACTGAATAGAGAAAATGTGATAATTTTTGTAAACTCAATAAATATATAGGATCACATTTGAATGACCTTATATTTCCAAACATTATACATCTCTCCTTACATACAATTGTCAAATGTTTCCATATATTGAAATTAATTTCAATTATTATAAACTATTTCTTTAAAAAATAAATTTATTCCGAATAATTAAAAAAATACCCCTGCCCATACAATAATATGTTTATTACTCTGAAGGTAGTCAATATTTTTTAAAATAAATTTTACAAATCAGAAGAACAAAGAACGTTTCGTTCAATGACAATTCAAGAGTCAAAGAACTGCATTCCATACTGCTTTTTTTCAAAAATCTCTACTCAGGCCAAATATCTTATCTGTTTGGGATTTTTTTTTGACCTCTGTTTGAGATTTATGAAATCTGTTTGTGTGTTTTATTTTATTTTTTATTTGTTGATTCGATAAATTAGTTTCGATGTAAATTTAGTCCATGTTCTTTAACTAAATCTACTTGAATACCTAAAACCAATTGTATCAAAAATGTTTAAACGCTCTTGACCGTCTGATATTTCTTTCATTATTTTTTTTAAATGGCAAAACCTTAATATCAGATTTTTTTAACCTTACAGGTAATTTTTAATTGGTTAGTTTATATTAATTTATTTTTAGATTACAATATAGAGGTGTTTATTAAATCAAATTCTTATATATAATTATATATGATCATCCAAATGTGACATTATATTTTATTAATAAGAACAAAAGAAATTATACACATGTTTCTTTTAAATAAAACACAAATCTAGGCATCAAATTTGGATGACCTTCCATATCCTACTTGGGAATTCGATTTGATGTTAATTAGAAAAGATCTCTGTTTAAAAGTTGATCATTTTTAATATCAAATTGAATTTTTCAATTGAAAAAGACAGTGATTTGAAAATTTTGAAATTCATAAATAATAGATGTATACGGTTATCCAAATGTGACGCCTAGATTTGGTTTTATTAAAAAGGAACATGTGTATAGTTTCTTTTTAATAAAACATAAATCTAAGCGTTGCATTTAGATGACCCTATATTAATAGAATTGTGATTGAAAAATTAAAAAATTGCCTGTAAAAATCTTATGTTTTTTTAAAAAAATTTGATAAACTAATCAAAACTTATATCATATTGAAATAAGAAAATCCAATTAAAATTACAATTGAAATAAGAAATCATAATTGATTCATTTTTAAGTACAATGTTGAGAATTGCATTTATCTTACTTGAAAATATACAAATAAAGTTCTAGTATTTACATTTTGATTATCCTTTATTATTACTTTTTATTCTAAAACCACTTATTTTTAATGGGAAATCCAATTTACATAACATGTTGGTTAATTTAAAATATATAAATAAAATAAATATCGCGATATTTCTGTATTTATTATAAAAAATAATAATCTCATAATCAAAACTTTTATTATAATTTCACGGTATGGTTTTATTACACATGTTCTTTATTTAGACACTATGGAAATCACTTGATATCTATTTTTTCAATTTCATAATGTAACATCTGTTTATTTGTATAGCACGCCGATAATTTTAATTTCTATTACAAACAAATGTATGTGTAATTATAAGTGTTCTTCATATTTATTTAAATATTATTATAAGTAATTTATTAACATATGGTTTTAATAAACGCATGAACAGTTTATTTAATTATATGTTGGGTGTTTTTTTATGATTAATATTGTTATTATATAATAATAATAATGATAATTGTCATTTCTGGAAAATAAATTTATATATATTGCATTTTTTACAGTTAGAAATCAATGTCTAGTTGTATTTATTTTTAAATAATTTTAACAGTAAGTCCTTCAAAAAAGTTTATAGTATTTTTACATTAGTTTTAAAATTATTTATTTTTGTAGCAATTCTTAATTATACATTTAAATTATTTAATTATGCATAAAAATATTTTTTGTCGAATTTAGTTGAATCTGATAGAAATTCCATCAATGTAAAGTGGCATACAGAGCCGGATTTAATGAAGTGACATCCTAAAATATTCAACTCATGAGGCCTCTGACATTATGTATAGGATTTTCCAATAAGCGCTTTAAAAGTTTAAATGGAAATAAAACAAAAAATATTTATTTAATTAGTTATTTTTATTTTTTGTTGTTAAACATATTCTATGGCATTAATGATGGAACACAATTTCACTCATATAATCACCACGATTCCACTTGACATATAGTACATTCGTTTAGTCCAATTTTTAGTCACTCTTTCACATAATTATAGTCCAATTTCATGAATTATACGTTCAATGTTTATTTTTAATGCTTCTGTTGTTTATCAAAAAATGATTTCACATAACCCCACAGAAAATAATCCAATGGAGTTAGATCACATGATTTTGGTGGTCAATTGATGGGTACATTTCGTGAAATAATGGACTCAGTAAACTTTTGTTTCATTAAGTCTATTGAATTTTTTACAATTTTTAAGCATTGCTGAAGTATTAAACGTTCCATAATAATTCACCAAATTATACTGAGTTGAAATGTCAAAATCAGCTTAAAAAAATTCAAACATAGCTGCCACCAGCTATTAAAATTCTCACGTTCTTATTGGAAAATCCTAGATATACATCAAGTCTACCGAATATTTTTTTCAGTAAAATGTAGAATATAGGTATGTGTTGAATAGTAGTTTGTTTTACAATAATCTTTTAATTTTTTAAATGTCAGTTTGCCGAACTTACTGAGCTGAAATGTCAAAATGAGCTTAAAAAATTTTCGAACATGGCTGCCACCAGCTTTTAAACTTTTGACATTCTTATTGGAAACCCCTATATTTGATATAATTTAAATTTCGATAAGATGCACTGTTTTAGAATTACGTGATTGATTACGAATTTAGTTCTGAAAAAATGAGTTTAAAAAAATATATCAAACATGGCTACCTCCAACTGTTAAAGTCCTGACATTATAATTGAAATATTCCCCTCCTCTATCTATATATTTATATAATATTGAGAAAAATTAAATTGCTCAATTTATCTATAATATGTATAAAATAAATTTCGTTCGAATAGGTTAATACAGTATTAAAATTATTTAGTAAGAACTAAATGGAAAAAAATCCAAATAAAATAAACATGAACTAAAATCAAATAAATAAATGTTATTTACAACGTCTCGTCAGTCCACTAAATCAACTATATTCTTAACAAAAAGCAGACAAACACAACTGACATGAAATAATGTATAGCAGACTGAAAATAAAATAAAATAAAAATCGTGACAGAAACCAGATTCTAATTGGTACGTGTAAAAAAATTGATCGATTTTTTTTCTCTAGATAGGAGGGCGAAAATATACATATCGTACTTACCACACAAATCGCACCATTTGTCCGAAAGATTATGTTGTGTGAAGATAATTGCCAAGAATATGTAGAATATTGTCAGACAGATAATGTTGCACATCAACGATTTACCGTGGAGGTTTTGTAGTTTCGGTATCAGCAGATATACTAAAAATGTGGCGACAAGGAATGGCACTGAAATGAGTGCAGCTGCAAAAAAATAAACATTGTTAAATTATATTCATTTTACATTTTTTTTATATATATATATATATATATATATATATATATATATATATATATATATATATATGATTGTATATACACGTGTAAAAATAATAATTTATCTTAAAAAAATATACAAGAAAATGACATCATATTTATCGCTTGATTCCAGTTTTTTAAATAACTAGAAAAATAGGTTATGTCCGACATAATGTGTTAATAATTGATGTTTATTTTACTGCCATTTTTATGTTTTTTCATATAATTTATTTTAGTGAAATGTTATGAAAAGTCAATGATCTTTTAAAATAATATAAAAAAGTACAAAAGAATAGTAAATGCTAGTAAAGAAGTAAATGTATAAAATCATCCAAATGTGACGCCTAGATTTTTATTTTATTAAAAGGGAACAAAAAAAACTATACGCATGTTTCCTTATACATCACCCTATACACATGCTTCCTTATTCACCACCCTATGCGCATGTTTCTTTTTAATAAATCACAAATCCAGGCATCACATTTGGATGACACTTTATATCTAAACCATTTAGTCTCATTTGATCCACCTACATTACTAAAAATGTAATTTTTCAATGTTGTGAGTTTTACGAATTAAATTATTGATTCTCAACCTTGATTTTTTCCCATACTGATAATTTTTTTCGTTGAAAAAATATAAATGTCGAAGAAATCATTTCTGTTATATAAGTTTTTTTGAGAACAGATATTTGAATTACAATATTTTTGAATGGCATAGAAAAATTAATTGAACGTTCTAAAAAATGTATTGAGATAGAGACAGATTATATTGAGAAATAAAAAATGTTCATTTCTAATATCTTTCATATTATTGGTTCGAAACTTTTAGACGTCACTATGTATCAAATATAAAATGAATCAGATTGTGGAATACTTTGATGTAGTTAAAAGTGTATTGATTTATGTGTTTATCATACATTAATTTCAAAGAAAGCAAGTGCATTTATTAAAGCACACACACACACACATATATATATATATATATATATATATAAATATATGTATAACTTCAAAGAACAAAATAAATACAATACAATCTATTACCAAAAATTCGGCATCCATGTCACTTTTATTGTCTTAAGTCATTTGAAGGTCATTTTAAAATATGTTATCACAAATAGTTATTTTTCATAGAGTTCGAATTATTAATTATCGGAAATGATAAAATCCCACGAAAATCAATACATGGAAGATAATATACATCGATTTAATATAATTTTTATTAGCACCGATTGAGGTTTCTTTATATCACACATTGGTTTTTAAAAATACGTCATTTGAGTTAAAAATGTGTAACTTGTATTAATCAAGAAATTATTAATAGAAAATTTTAAATAGAATTTTCATTCATTTAAAATTTACATTTATGCAAATTTTTATTAATTTTTGATAGAAATATAGTTAATGTGATTGAACCTCAGGCATGATTTTCTTCGGGTAATTTTTAATGGAACTATTATCTGTTAAAAATGAGTAATGTAGCTTAAAGGCAAAATATAGATTCTGAATATAAAAAATGTGTGATTCATGCATTTTTTTGTAAACAACCTTTGCCTCTAGATACAATACAGTATTTATGTTTAATTTATGTTAAATTAATGAATATTTGTTTTCTTCAGAATTGTCGATTTGAATATTAAATTTCGTCAGAAATTTATATATATATATATATATATATATATATATATATATATATATATATATATATATATATATATATACAGTAAGTCAAAGTGAAACTCATACAGTTTTATGTTCAATAAATTTTTGTATATAAAATTTTAAATAAACAAAAAATTTATTTTGTATTCGACTTAAATTGTTTATTAAGGATATTTTTATCATATAAAAATAAATAAATCACAAAATAACTCTTAAAGATCAAAAAAAGTATGAATTCTGGAAAATCATTCAAAAACACATCAAAATTAAACTCATACAACTAACAAATTATTTATTAAATTAAAATTTACAATCGATTAAATTATTTTAGTATTTAATAGAGTAACCTTTATTAATTTTTATAGCCTTTAAACGATTCAGGATGGATTTAACAAATTTTTCACAATAAGCTAGATAAATGTTTTTCCATTCTTCTAATAACACTTTTTTAAATCATTTTTATTACTAATAGTGTGTGTTCTAATGGCAACTTCTAAATGATTCCATAGATTTTCAATCACATTTATATCAGGTGATTATAGTGGTGTTTCTAGTACTTTAGGGCAGTTATATAACAACCAACTATGTGTTTTATAAGCTTTGTGCTTGGGATCGTTGTCGTGATAAAAATCAAATGTTTGTAAAATCACAAGTTTTTGAGCACTGGCTTTGAATTTTTTTCTTTAATAGATCAATATAAAAATTTTGATTCATAATGCCATCTATAAAATTACATTTTCAACCCCTCTCGTAGACATACACCCTCATACCTCATAAAAATCTGATTGTAATTATGTCCTTAGTACTACATTGCCTCATGATCGATTTGTTACTTTTAATTGTTTAAGTGTATTTAGTTTTTATTAAAATAATCAAAATTAAAAAAATATTTTTTTCCTTCATTTTTGAGATGTTTATGTTTGTTTATATAAAAAATTAATATAATGTATCAATTAGCCAATTCTATTATTTTTTATGAATTACACGTGTCCCATGAATTTTCTGACTCAGTAGATATTTTAAAAATAAAACATCTTTTTCATCTTAAATAAATTGAACTGTGGAACAGTTACGAATTTTTTTCTGATAAACGAAGAATAAATCGAGAAAAATGTTTAGAAACAAATCTGCAATATACGTGAAGTTTTTGCCCATTATTTAAAAGTGGTTCAACGAGTTCACGAAGCCTACATATTCATTAAACGAGCGTGACATAAAACCAGTTATATCTATAGCAGTATTAAATAGAATACAAATTACAAAAATACACTAGCTAACAGTTTTATCAGTTGATGATTATCCAACAAGTTTAACAAGAATCAATTCCGTAAACGTTATTAATAAATTTTAGTTTATAAAATTTCCACGTTTTTTTCATTGCTTATATATAGGTATTTTTTAAAGCGTGACAGAACTTAAAGTTGAATTCATATTAACAATTCTATCGAACCTAAAAAAACGTCTTTTATCATACCTTTATATATACATACATACACATGTATACATAAAGACTATTTTTTTAGATTGAATAAAACTTTTGATAGTGATTCAATTTGAATTTCTCAATTTAAATTTCTATATATATATATATATATATATATATATATATATATATATATATATATATATATATATATATATATATATATATATATATATATATATAGAGAGAGATATAGAGAGATTCATCCAAATGTGAAGCCTGGATTTGTGTTTTATTAAAAACAAACTATACACATGTTTCTCTATATATCACCATAAACACATTTTTTTTTAATAAAACACAAAACTAAACGTTACATTTGGATGACTCTCACTCTCACTCTCTCTCTCTCTCTCTCTATATATATATATATATAAATATATATATATATATATATATATATATATATATATATATATATATATATATATATATGTATATATATATATATATATATATATATATATAAATATATATATATATATATATAAGGGATTCCCATAAGTTCTGACGTATTCTTAAGCTATTTTTAGAAATTTTTTTGTATCTAACTTGCGCGTTATTTTAAATCAGTGTTTTATTGTGCTGTGCGCGTACAACATTGCCTTTACTGTTTGCGTAGTTAATTTCCAAATTATACCAATTACATTAAAATGACGGCATTTAAATCGTCAAAGGAATATTTACGATACTATATAGTGTTCAATTTTCACAATGAATTGAATGTGACAACTGAAGATGTTTTTTTAAACGTGATAAAACGTTAAATTGAATCCCTATCAAAAGTTCTATCTAACCTAAAAAAAAAATTTTATCATATGTTTTATATACATACACACATCTATTTATATAAATAATGTTTTTTAGGTTAGATAGAATTTTTGATAGGAATTCAATTTAAAGTTCTATCACGCTTAAAAATACCTTTATTTCTTACTGAAAATAACTATATTTGTCAAAATATCCATTTTCGCATTGAATGTCATTTATGAATTTCATTTTTAGAAAATTCAGCATTTTTATTTTTAAAAACTGAGAAAAAATAGTTTGTTATTACGAGTGTAAAAAAATATCATTCAATTTATTTTGGACTGAAAAAATGACTTAATTTTAAATCCCTTTTTTGGTATTATTGAGTACATTCTTTTTTGTTGTTTGACCATGGACAAAATTTCATATTAATTAGATTTATTGACAATCGTGTAAGATGTTTCTGTTCTTAGATTAATTCTCTGCACGGGTTATTATAAGTTCACAGAAAAATATGTTTCCTAGGAATCGACACTTTGAATAGTCAATGAAAACAGTTAATTACTTTGCTCAACCAAAACATATATTCAGTTTTATATACATATATACATATACATATACATATATACATATACATATATATATATATATATATATATATATATATATATATATATATATATATATATATATAATGGGAATTCCTTACAAAAACAACCGAAATTTAAAACGTACAAAAGTGGATAAATGAAGATAAGAATGTTTTTTGCATTATATATATATATATTATTTTTAGAATATTTTTTTTTATTTTTTTCCATAAATAAATTACTAATTATATTATTAATAAGAATATAGAATCATATTTAATTTGGTTCTTGACAACAAAATATTTTAAAGCTAACGACAATGATTGAATCATGTATCCAATTTTGCTCGTCACTATATATTTTAATTTCCAAATTATACGCATGTATTGAGTCATCTGTTACAAGCGATGTACTTATTTTTCATGCATTTTAAATAGAAAAATTCGTAAACAAACCAATTATAAATTCAGTATACATAATTCTAATTAGTTCCTTGAAAGATGTCAAAACGTGACCTTCCAAAAAAAGTGATTTATACATCTGGGTTCGCTTTTAAATGAAGTATATCATCTGGTCGCCCGTATATAGTTGATAAAAAAAATTTGATAGTAAATGTTCACTAGTGTGAACATTATTTGTGTTTCGAAATCATAACGTAAGATTGTAAAATTCGATTGAAATTTGTTTGGTTTTTATAGTTATTTTTAAACTTAATTTAAATAATATATAACACATACTTGTGATTATTTATTTTATAAAAAGAGTATTTTTAAATATTTGAATTAATGAAATGGGTATAGGAAAGACACGTAACAAAAAGAGGAAATAATAAATGGACAAAAATAATTACGGAATGGCGATCAAGAGAAAAAACAATGAAGAGACGCTATCAAAGATGGTGAGGTGAAATTATTAAGTATAGTGAGAGTTGAATGGGCCTATTCACACTAGTCAACATTCATACAGTATTCATGCCCCATTACCACTCATCTCACACGCTCTTACCCGAAAATTATTTTTTTTAGGTGAGGGAGTTTGGTGATAAGAGGGTGTGAGACGAGCGGTAATGGGCGTGAATACTGTATGCATGCTGACTAATGTGCAAAATCCCAATGAGATTAACTACGAACAGAAAACTGTGGGAAAATTTTTGGAAAAGATTTAGGGACATTTAATGACATTCGACGATGCTTTCTTCCAACATTAAGCTGATATAGGATTTAATTATATAAATAAAAGGTTTTCCAATAAGCTCTTCAGAAGTTTAAATGGATATTAAACGAAAATTATTTAACTAATTAGTTATTTATTTATTTTTATTTTTAAGCATATTCTATGGCATTAATGATGGAACACAATTTCACTCATATGACCATCACGACTTTGCTTGAAATAGTATATTCGTTTAGTTCAACTTTTAGTCATTCTTTCGCATAATTGTGGTCAAATTTCATGAATTACAAGTTCAATGTTTATTTTTAATGCTTCTGTTATTTGTGGTTTATCAGCATAAATCAATGATTTCACATAACCCCACAGAAAATAATTTAATGGAGTTAAATCACATGATTTTGGTGGCCAATTGATGGGTCAATTTCATGAAATTATGGACTCATTAAACTCTTGTTTCAATAAATCTATTGAAGTTTTTACAATTTTTAAGCATTGTTTATTAAACGTTCCATGATAATTTGCAAATATTATACTGAGTTGAAATGTCAAAATGAGCTTAAAAAAATTCAAACATGGCTGCCATCAGCTGTCAAAATTCTGACATTCTCATTGGAATATCATATATATATATATATATATATATATATATATATATATATATATATATATATATATACAAACACACATACACACACAATATATATATAAATCAAATAGAGTAATTAAAATTTTGTACATAACACGAGAGAGAGCAATTAATTAAGTATTCAATTTACAATTGTAGAAAATCATTTTCGGAATTATTTCAAGACATTTCGTATAAAAACACATAATTAAGTAGACAGAACTACTCAGTAATTCAACTAGCATTCGAGAAAAACGTCGACATGTTTCGAAAAAAAAATCATTTATACAGTAAATTTCAAAACGTTTCAACAGTTCAATGTATCTTTTTCTCATTCCATATGTCGGTGTAAGAATGCACGCTGTCGTATTTTTTAAAAAAGAAAACATGTTCTAGACATCGATATGTTTACATGAATAGAGAAAAGGAGTGGGGTTTCCCAATACTTTTTTTACCATAACGAATTACATATAGGTGTGTGTATTTATTAGTAATGTTTCCTGTTAAAACACTTATGTTTATATGCAATATGTATTTCGTTTGGAGTTTTTCAGTTATTTAAAGAGTGATATTTATTTTTTGTGTAAAGAAAAGTAGGTTAACATTTTTTTTCGATTACCTCTATTGATTTTCTAATACAAACATTGAATAATTCCATGTCTTTATACGTTTTAATAATGAATTACGTGCGAGATAATCACATACCAATTTATTATAAAATCTCGAGACCTTGGATAACAACAACATTCTCTTCCGCTTCGAAATTATGATATTGTATATCGTCTGTATAGAAAATATCTCATACGAATACAAATTGTAAACAGCGTGAGAATAACGATTCGTTATCAATCGTTTTCAAACCTTTACGGCTTTCAATATCAATTTGAAACTTTCTACATAAACAAATTGAAATTATATTCGATATCATTTTTATATACGAACGCGGAAAGTTCGAACGATTTTCAATATAATAAAAGTTATTATTATAAAGTTTTATCATAAATTAGAAACGTCAGGGAATACCGACAATTAATGAAATGCTAATTAAGACGAGTGTCGTCACTTTTAAATGATTATGGAAAAAAAACTGATTAAAGCAATTAGGTTTTACAAATAGGTCATTGGTTCGAGACAAAAAAAAAATTTTTTTTAGTCACTACTATTTTCAAATTGTAGCTATTTCACTCTTGTAGTGTATTGTATGCAGCAGTTTCTCTCTCTCTCTCTATATATATATAGGGTCATCCAAATGTCACTTCTAGATTTATGTTGAAGAAATAAAAGAAATTATACTCATGATGTTGTCCTTTAAACATATGTTTTTTTTTTAATGAAACACAAATCTAGGCGTCATATTTGGATGATCCTATACAAAAGAATCAAATCAACAGTGAATCAATATTGAGCATACTTATCACATTTTGTATTGGATTGATTTTTTTCTGTAAAAATACAATTTAAAATATAGGATGACCTAAGTGAAACTGAAGAATAATAAAGAATAGTAAATGAGAGTAAGGAAATGAATGCATGTCTCAACTCTTCAGTCTCATTATTATTATTTCATCATTATTACTTTGATTGTATTTGATTACAGTGTGTTTTCTCTGAAGTTTATGTTTTACATATGTACATACGAATATGGCACCTAGATTTGTATTATATTAAAAAGAAACATATGTATAGAGGGTGGTGGGTGTATAGGGAAACATGTGCACAGTTTCCTTTTTTTCTTTTTAATGAAACATAAATCTAGGCGTCAGATTTGGATGACCCTATATTTCGATGGTTGTATCATCATTAAAGTTTATTTATAAAATTTAATAAAAATATCATTTACTATTCTTTATTATCCTTCAATCTTATTTGGGTCTCTATATATTAAATAACGATTCTTTACAAAAAAAAAATCAATACAAGATTTAATAAAGATATTTAATAATCAATGTTGATTTTATTTTCTTATATTTTGATGATTTTATCATCATTAGAGTATATTTATAAAATTTAATAGAAATAAAATAATACTGAGATTTTATAAAATAGTACTCTTATAATATGACCATCAAAATGGCCATTAGGTAATAAAATGAAAAATAAGTGTTTATTAAACATTTTTATAAAATTTTATGATTTTAAAGTGATTTATTAGTTTTTTTTAAGTATGATAGGACTTCAAATTGAATCTCTATCGAAATTTCTATCTAGTCTAAAAAACAGTTTATATATATATATATATATATATATATATACTCGTATATATATATATATATATATATATATATATATACTCGTATATATATATATATACATGTGTGTCTATGTATATATAAAGGTATGATAAAGATGTTTTTAAGGTAGATAGAACTTTCTATAGGGATTCAATTTAAAGTTCCATCATGCATAAAAAACATCTTTATAAGGATAATTATTTAATTATAATTTACTTCAGAGATAATCGAATAATGTTTGACTAAACTGAAAGTATTTGTACGTCAACAGAAAATGACAAGGTTGAATTCGACATCAAGACAAGGAATTATTTACCATTGAAACAAAAAAACGTAAGCAAAAGATGGTTCAAGAATTCAAAGGTCAATCTTTGTAAATATAAAAACATTTTTCAACTCTCTGACATTAATTTTCAAATAACACTCTTTATATGTTTATTTATTGAAATCGGTTATTGTGTGTACATGTCTATTTATGAAAATCAAACCAATCATTATACATGTATTTATTCACAATATAGCACCATATTTAAAAAAATAATAATCATCTGGTTATGTCGTAATGTCATTTTCTCGCTTTCACTAAATGCCATGTCTGACGGTCTTTCAACTCGGCTCTTTTACATTTATTGACAATTATATACGTAATAACGACATATCAACAAGTATTATGTGGAAACCCTTGAAACACAAACGAGCATTTGAATAATTAATGAATGTAGTTATTTACTTGATTAAATTTATATCGAAAATTCAAATTTGATAGATAAAAATAATTAGGGTTTGACGTATTTTTTTGTACGACGTGTTTAAATAGCGGAAACGGAATTGCTTTGTCTATTTTCTTGTCTAAAGAAATATATCGCACGAACATGAATAAAAAATGAGATAAGTAACATTGCAGTTGCTAATTTTGTTTATTTGTTTTTACTGATTTTTTTTAAAAAAGCAAGTACAGTTAGTGAAACTAATTATATTCTCAATTAACGATTTATTCCAACACTGCAAGGTTTTATGAAATTGTTTAATAATTACACATTGTTTAGTTTTTTTTTATTAATACGCATTTTGAAAGCCGTGACATTATAAAATAATTAAATAATGTATAGGGTCATTCAAATGTGACGTCTAAATTTGTGTTTTATTAAAAAGAAACATGTGTTTATGTGGAAACATGAGTATAGTTTCTTTTTAATAAAATACAAATCTAGGCATCACATTTGAATGATCCTATATTATAAAAATTGATATATATTTTTAATACCAGGGATTCCCTTCTTTACCCACTTTACTCGTCGATCCCCAATTTTGCTTGTTTAACAATACATCGAGTACTTTTAATTTATTTCATTAATTTGTACTTCGATAATTCTTGGAAAAGTTCGGAAACGAAATTTTTTTATCACATCGGAACGCTATTTTCTTTTAAATAAAAAGATAATATTAAGTCGTTTTTCAAAATTTAAACTTCCCGCTTTTGTAGTTTATTTTTTCATCTAATGGGGCTGTTGTGTTCAATCTAAAATGTACACATATCAGACATGAATATAGGAATATATCCTTATTTATATTATGAATTACGTGTGACTGAAAATTATTTTTCTGGTGCCATAGAAATAAATTTCCACAATTTGGAAATGTTGCTCAAGTATAAAATGATTTGCCAAAGTATATTGAATCTAAATATCACTTATATCGCATAAACTTACAATTTATTCGACAACTATTTCTATTGAAAGTTCTATCTAACCTCAAAAAAACTCTTCATTATTAGCTACTTTTTTTATTTGTTGAAAAAAATACTGGTATATAAGTTGTGTAAATATTTTTAAAATCATTGTATGTGTGGAATATAACCGATGGTATAAGAAAATTAGTATCGAATGCAACATTATTAGAAATCGGCAATAAAATGAAATGTCTAATTTATAAAAAAATAATTACATACCGATTGTATGTATCAATGCGATCAACTCCTTTCTCTGGACTTCCGTTTGGTCCGGCGCTTTCTGCTGCTTCGTGAAACATATAAACGCATTAATCACACTTTTGTTGCTCATCGACGTTTCAACACAGAACTGATCCGGATTATACATCACATTATCGACGAACAAACTTCCATTCAGTTGTAAATAACTCATATCTTCGGGTATTTGATCCGGAAAGAGTTGAAATTTTCCATACGCGCACGGATTGTCAACGATGACCCAGTACTCGAGGAACTCGTTATCGATCTCGTTCTTCAATGTGAAGAATTTCGGTTCGAAGTTACGAATGTTGTTCTCGTAAATGATATTCGTGTACACGATTTCCGAAGAATCGGCCAACGTCGTCCTGTTTTTCTGGTCGTGCGTGTAGTTCGTTCCGTTCATCGTACATTTCGACACGCATGGTTTGATATTACAGATGCAACCTCTGATTATATTCCGTCCTGAACTATCGGTCAAGTTGTAATACTGGTTTTTATTGAATATGTAACCATATTTCGATATCACGGTTCCATTCGGGTACGATTTAGCCACTTTTATGTCGATTGTGTTTTCCATTCGACATGTTTTCAGCTGGGAGTTGGTTTCCTGGCTGGACACATAACTCAGTACAATCACGAAATAAAATAAGAAGCACAACACCATATTTGCGTTATACATTTAGGTATTGTTGATTTTCTTCGTAGTACTTTTATACGTCACAATATAATTTCAGTAAAATCAAAACTGACATTGCAATCACTTATTCATTCTGGTTGTAGTGAAACTGGGCGAATTTCTGAAACACAAATTAATGTCATAAAAATATTTTTATATACAAAATATAATAATTAATAATGGTTCTGATTTAATACAATCACTTAAACGAGTTTAAACGCAATTATTAAATTTTGCTGCACATTTTGATTAATAAATTATTTTTTAACAAAATATTCTTGTATCAAATTTGATAAAAACATTTACGATCAAATGATAAGAATGTTATTTTGTGTAGAAATGTTAAATAGCGGAAATAATACTTTGTTTACAGTCGAATTTCACTGTTAAATATTTTTTTATTCATGTGTATGTATGGCTTTAAATCATTGATAAAATATATTTGAATCAGCTTTTTTGTTGCAATTTTTGTACAGTCTTTAAGTAGTTTGATGGATTAGGATACTTGAAAATGGTAAAAAAATTTAAATCAAATAATAAAAAATAGCTGTTTAATTTTTTTTATCAAATTAATTAAATATTTTTTAAAAAAAATTATACCATTTACTCTTGTCATAAATACTTTAACATATAGTATTTAATACAATTTTATTTTATAAATATAGAGTTTGCTAGAATTTTATTAGACATTTTTTTCAAAAACAACTTAATATGTCATGGCTAATATTTTTATTTTGTATTGAAAAATCTACCATTTGGAAATAAACTAACTTCAAAATTTGGAATTAATAAGATTTCAAAAATAATTTGTTCTTTATTGAAATACAGATTGTTTAAAAATGAAAATATTGTTTGGTATTCTGGTGAATTTACTATGTTAATATATTAATATAATTTTATTTTATTCATTTATATTTATTTTATAAATATAGAGTATGATACAAATTTATTACAATCATTTTTCAAACTCAGTGTTACAATTCATGACTATAACTTTTCTGTTTTGATTTTATATAGAAAAATCTAAACCTCAAAGTTTGGAATTAATAAGATTTTAAAAATAATGTTTGTTTATGATTGAAATACAGACTGTTTAAAAATAAAATAAGTTATTATATTAATATTTTATTTCTTTATATTTAATTTATAAATAAAGTGTACTTGAAATTTATTATAATTATTTTTAAAACTCAGCGATACATTTTACTTCTACTATTTTTTTTTAATTTTTATAGAAAAGTCAATGATTTACTAATAAATCTAATTTCAAAATTTAGAATTAATAACATTATAAAAATAATGAATGTTTTTTTTATTGAAATACAGTCTGTTTAAAAATAAAAATACCATTGTGTGGTATTTTGATTAATTTATTAAGTTAATATAATTATTAATTTTTTTTTCATTTTATATATATATATAGAGAGAGAGAGAGAGAGAGAGAGAGAGTTCTGAATTAAACTAAAAGTTATAAAGTATAGTAAATGATAATAAGCAAATAAATATATATCTAAACCCTTCAATCTCATTTAAACTATTTTATATTTAACCCTAGTAACTCAATAGACCACAGGACAATTTTAGATACTCCGTAAAGGCTTCAAAATTCTTCTTAATTTTCTAAATTTTCCCATCCAAACTACTATAACATTTTATCTAGACTTATTAATCTTGAAATACAAAAGAAATGATTCAACCAAAACATTTGTTCAAAAAACTTATAAAAATTTTAAACACTTTTAATTATTTTTTTTTAATCCAGATAAGAAAACTGTTTAAATGTACTTCAACGGCTGCTTTATTATTTACACTTAAAAAATAATCTACTGAATTCTCTACATATTTCTATTTGATACAATGATTTTTATTTTCTTAATAATGATCAATCGAACAACGAAGGTCGAATGTTAATTTTATATGATGATTATTAAACTTCATTCACTAATACAACGAATTTCATATATTTTCTCGACACTATAAAACAGGAATAATGCAAGGTCACAGACAGATAAAAACATTACATTGATTACAAACAACGACTAGGTCGCATGAAAGAATATAAAAGAGGTTAATAAGAAGAAAAGAACGAATTAATTTATGTGATGAACGAGAGATCTGAACGGTTTTCATTATTCTTGCAATAACCAGCCAATCCAATTTTATGACCTTCTCGATTCTGATAATCAATTTTTTATTGATCTGTTTTATAGACGTCGTAGTGTATTAAATTGGAAATGGCGTTTGATGAAGAACGATTTCTGCAAATGTATTGTAATTTGTACGCAATGTGCGTAGAAATAAATTATTGTTTTCGGCACGTGTTCTGTTTTTCAAATCGTTAATTTAACGATCTGTAATGTTTATAAATACATCTTGAGATATTTAAAATATTAATAAAAATATTACACATATTTGTATGAATACGTATATAAGAAAAATTCAAAAAGTTCCTAGACAGATACCAGCATGTAATTTTTTTTTTAAAAAAAACTACATTTTTTCTTACTATTTCAGAAATATTGATTAAATATTAATTAAAATTATAAATAAACTAGAATTGAAATAAATGCAAATTAAATTAAATATCTATTAGTAATAGTGTTTGTTTTATCTCAACAGATTGATTTCAAAATCTACATAAGTCAGGTTTATGTTGATGAACAATTTTTATTGATTTTTTCATATATTATTGAATAAAAAAACCGTGTAATATTCATTCTCTAATAAAAATAATATAAGTTATTAGAAATTTAGATTTTGGTAGTCGAAAATCGATTTTTGATCATTTTTCACTTGTACTCAAATTTTTTAAAAAAATATTTGTTGCGATTAGAATATAAAACTTCGTTTAAAAACTTATTATGTAGATCGATAGAAATATTTTTTAATATAAAAGTTGGAAATTAGTTTCTAAAAAATCATTAAAAAATAAGAATAATCGATTTTTAATTGAAGAAATGGATGGTTGACCAAATCTATGTTTTTTCTGAATTAAATTCATTTGTGTCCAAAAATTCTGTTTTAATTGTAAAATCACTTTATTTTATATTCTGGCACTGTCTAATCTTCAATTTTAAATTTAAAAAATCGATTTTGGAAAAAGTCGATTTTTCATGAAATTTTACATACTATAGGTCGTTGTTTTTTAAGGTTAAAAATTGAAAATTTTAAAATTGACTATTAATCAATATTTTTCAACAAATATCGATTATTTTGATTAAAAATAATCATTTTCTACTAAAAATAATATTAGTTAATAGAAAATGCGATTTTGGTAGCCGAAAAACGATTTTTGATTATTTTTCATTTTTGCTCAAAATTCAAATAACTGAAAAAAAATATTCATTTCAATTAGAGTAGAAAATTTCAATTGAAAACTTATTATATAGTTCCATAGAAATATTTTTAATATTAAAATTGGAAAATAATTTCAAAAGAACATTAAAAAATGAAAATAATTAATTTTTGATTTAAGCAGTGGCTGATTGGCCAAATCTAGAATATTTCTAAATTAAATCGGTTTATGTCCACAAATTTAATTTTAATCATTGAATTACTTTATTTTATAGTTTTATATTCCCTAATCTTTAATTTTCAATGAAAGAAATCGATTTTGGCAAAAGTCGATTTTTCATGAAATTTTACATACTATAGGTCGTTGTTTTTTTGAGGTCAAAAATTGAAAATTTTAAAATTGACTATTAATCAATATTTTTCAATATAAATCGATTATTTCGACTAAAAATAGTCAATTTGCAGTAAAAATAATATTAGTTATTATAAATTACAATTGTAGAAGCCAAAAAACGATTTTTGATCATTTTTCACTTTTGTTCGAATTTTTAAAAAATTAAAAAAAATATTTATTGCAATTAGAATATGAAATTTTTACTGAAAGCTTATCTAGTAGTTCCTTATAAATAGTTTTAATATAAAAAATTGAAAATAATTTCGAGAAAAAGGTCAGAAAATAGAAAAAATCAATTTTTGATTGGAGCAGTGGTTGATTGACCAAATCTGTGTTTTCTCTAAATAAAATCTGTTCGTGTCCACAAATTTTATTTTAATCACTAAATTACATTATTTCATAATTTAATATCCCCTAATCTTTAATTTTCAATGAAAAAAATCGATTTTGGAAAGAGTCGATTTTTCATAAAATTTTGCATACTATAGGTTGTCGTTTTTTTGAGGTCAAAAATTGAAAATTTTAAAATTGACTATTAATCAATATTTTTCAACATACATCGATTATTCTGATTAAAAATAATAATTTATCAGTAAAAATAATATTAGTTATTAGAAATTACGATTTCAATAGCCAAAAAACGATTTTTGATCATTTTTTACTTCTGTTCGAATTTTTAAAAATTGAAAAAAAATATTTATTGCAAATAGAATATAAAATTTTTACTGAAAACTTATCGAGTAGTTCTTTGGAAATATTATTAATACAAAAAATGGAAAATAATTTCTAGAAAAACGTTAGGAAATAAAAATAATCCATTTTTTTAATAAAGCAGTGGTTGATTGGTCAAATTTGGATTTTCTTTAAATTCAACTCGTTTATGCTCGCAAATTCAATTACAATCATCGAATTATTTTATTGTATAATCTTATATCGCCTAATTTTCAATGAAAAAATTGATTTAGAAAAAAATGTTTTTTTTATAAAATTTTGACGAATGGGTGAAAATTTAGTCATATTTTTATTCAAGAAATTATGATTAATTTTTTAATCAGATTAAAATTTAATCAGATAATTCCCTACTCCCATACTAAATAAACAAAACTATTTAAATTTTTAGTCCATTCACTCTACCCGAGAACATTTTGGACAGATTTCATGTATACAAACTTACACTAGTTTATATGAAAAAAGTATTATGAATTGAGATAAACTAGATATTAGAAATATGTGAGTTTACTTAAGACTTCTTTATTTAAAATACTGGTAAAGACATTAAATGTTATTTATAGAATTGTATTAAATATGTTCTCATAAAAAAGTGAAAGTGTTAACGCATTCTCTTCGATCGAACAGAATAAAATGAAACTTGTGTACTAGTAGCATTTTTTCTTTGAATATTTCTCGTTATATTTTCAACGCGGTGAAATGTTAAATTGCGCAAAGATATCAAACATTTATGAGTATGCATCGACTTGAATAAGTTATAAAATGTTTTTGACATTTACTGAGAAACGATTAAATGCTGATGTGAAGTATTTTGATGTTTTAAATAAAGTTCAGATTTTCAGAAATTTTATTAATTGAAATTATTGACCAACTACTGGTACTGTAGATAATTTATTTTGTAGAATTATTTGTTAAATATTTATTGTGTATTTTATTCAATGATCATGTCATTTATTACCAGTAAGACTGATTAAAATATTTTGTAATGAGAAATAAAATTGTGTTAAAATAAGAAGTACCATCCTCACTGTCTCATCAATAGATTTTCATCAAATGGATTTAAGATAGAGGATGATAATGCAATTTATTTTTTCTTTATATTATATTAAACCCATTTTTTTAGAAATTTTTAAACACTGATAAAAATTCCACTCCATTTGATAAATAGTTGTTTTAAGCACTGACGATAGAACTTTCTCACCCAGAATAGGCAGATGAGTTCGGTCCATTAGATTTCTATAATCGTTTGCAAGTCATTGAATTAGTCAACACAAAAATATATTCATAATAATTGTAGTCAATTTACTTTCGAATGAATCATTTATCAACATATTTTATAAACGTGTAAAATTTATACACAAGAAAAAAATTTCGATTAAAATTAATTATATATGTAATTAAGACTGTATTTAAACAAATTTAATTCGAAATTTTACTCAAATGAATCACTTGTGTACACTACACATTTTTACAACTCATTTTTTTGATAATAACATGGATATTGGGAATAAAACGAACAATGAACGATTACTAACATTTACATAAAATCCTCTCTCGCCGAGGTGAGTAATTCATTTATGTCCAATTATCTAAATTAGAGATGATATTAAATCAAAAAGAATTGCGTCAGTGATTCACAGAAATATCAGCTATTAAACATATTAATATGGCACGGTGTTCAAAAATATACAAATACTATTTTCAATTGATAAATTATACGACTGTTTGTTATAACTGGTGACATATCTCACGACTTTTTCAATTATTAAATTATTCTGTTCATCCGAAACATCAATTGATAAAAATAACCGACGACCAAACCAGGCTAACGTCATAAAAGATAATTTTATAAGCAGTGACTAATATAAACCTGTTGTTAAATGTAATTTAAATGATTGTATCTTTCCTCGCTGATATTTGATGGAATGATAAAGATTTTTAGTTAATTCATTTATACACTTGTCGATTTCAATCTATTTTAATTTTTATATATCTATCAATTATATTTTATTTTTCTAGCTAAATTTCCTTTATATATATATATATATATATATATATATATATATATATATATATATATATATATATATATATATCCCTCAATTTACGTGGGACTTTTTTTACGCGGTATTGATTTACGCGGCACTTTTTATACGCGGTCTGATAGATTTCATTTTATATAATTTTTTATGGAATTTATTATATATCCGAGTGACGCAAATTCTTACTTGAACGTATAAAAGCACGATATAAATATATAAAAGGTTGATTGTTTTGAATTACAGTAGCGATAGTGACACCGAATAAAATTTATCTACATTTATTTTCTAAAACGTCATTATTTTTTTGTTAAGCTATGTGAAATAAATATGTGTTTCTACAACTTTACTAGCTTTTATTTACAATATTTTTTCTATTGTACTGACAGACTCAATTTACGCGATTTTCATTCGCGTAAAACAAATCCACGTGGAACGGATACTGCGTGTAAATTGAGAGACGTGTGTGTGTATGTGTGTATATATATATATATATATATATAAACATATACATGTGTATGTATGTTTGTAAGAAGAAATCGAATGAAAATTTAAATATTGAAATTAATATCTCTAATTGAATTATATCGTCTTTACTAATTGCTAAAGATGAAAAATTTATTGATATTAATTTTTTCAAAAGAAAAATCCCAGCCCAATTTGTTCTGTTTAACAAAATTGCGGTTTTCGTTAGTAAATTCTTAAACCGAATAAGAAAGAAAATGAACGATAATTGCATATGCGATTTCGTGGAAATCGACTGCTTAACTGGAACTGTACGTTGATTAATGCATCGAGAACCGGCTTTTCCATAACTAGTTTTCAAATGGTGCAACATAACACGTATATTTTATACGAAATGTATGGAATATAAACAGTACTTTTATTGTGTTATATAAAATTGATTAAATATTTCAATAATTGGTCTTTTTTATGAACATATAAACCAGTAACACACTTTTGGTTATATAATAGTAGTATCTGTATAATGTTAGTCGAATGTGACGCCTACATTTGTGTTTTATTGAAAAGAAACATATGTATAGGGAAACATGTGTATAGTTTATTTTTAATAAAACACAAATCTAAGTGTCACATTTGGATGATCCGATATTTATCAGGACAAAATTTTTTATTATAACCGAAGAAAGTAATAAGGAAATATATAGAATAAATATAATAAGAAATCAACGGTGTATTATTTTATAAATTACATATACGACATACAATATTAATTAAAGGAAATATTTGAAAGTATAATAATAAGTTCAGAAGAGGCATAAACACTTCAATAATTGAAATAATTATACCTTTTCTAAATTTATTTTGATTGAAATAAAAAATTGAGTTTAAATTTATTGCCTATAATTTGTTTTTAATACGTATATGGCAGCCCAAATAAGTCTGATGGGTTTTGATAGACATATATTTTCCTTCAATCACATTTGAATCTCTCTCTCCCTCTCTATTATATATATATATATATATATATATATATATATATATTATCTAAACAAAAATCAAAAATTTAACAGAAAGAAAAAATAAACTGAATGAAAAATGAATAAAGCATAAGAAAGAAGAAAGGATAATTAATAAACAATGAAAGTTATTGATTTGAAATCAAAAATATTAAGGACTGAAAAAATCAATAAGAAAATTGGATTAAAATATTAGAAATGCTTTTGCAACAAAATATCAATAATTATTTGGAATAAAAATATTGAAAACTTTATTGGAAATTTATAAAAAAAAGCAATGATTACTGTGTGTAACACACATAATTTTCGTTGCAGACTTCTATTTTCTTCTCTTATGTTTCATCTATTTTCGATTATTTACTTTTTATGACTTCTCTCTCTCTCTCTTGCTGTGTATGTATATATATATATATATATATATATATATATATATATATATATAATTACAATTAGAGAGAGAGAGAGGTTACAAATTAATGTAAAGAGTAAACAATCTAAATAGAAAATAGATGAAACATAAAAGAAGAAAAAATAAGTCAGCAATGAAAATTATTGATTAGGAATCTAAAATTTGAGGATTGAATAAAAGATCAATAAGAAGATAGGATAAAAATATTAAGGATTTCATTAGAAATTTATCAGAAAAAAGCTTTTATATATATATATATATATATATATATATATATATATATATATATATATATATATATATATATATATATATACATACATATATATATATATATATATATATATATATATATATATATATATATATATATATATATACACAAAAAGAAGTAATAACTATAAAAGAAATAGTAAACAATTTGAATGGAAAATAGATTCAGTATAAAAGATAAAAGAATAATCATTAAATAATGAAAATTAATGATTGAAAATAGAAAATATTAATATTTAAAAAAAAGTCAAGAATAAATGAGATAAAAATACTAAGGAATTTATTTTAACTTACAAGAAAAAGGAAATGATTTTATTGACTGGAAAATTTGAAATAGGCCTTTATTTATTAATATATTGAATAAGCAAAAAAAACTTTTCTCTTTATTGACACATACATATCCATATATATATATATAGCGAGGAAAAGAGAGAAAGAGAGAGAGGGAGGGAGATAAATAAGTGAAAAATATCTGGAACTATTAGAAGAGTTGAATAAAAATGTAACAGAATGGAAAATATCTTTTAGTAAAATTAGAAAGTGATCTGACAAGAACATAGTTTGTTTCTCAAATTATTCAAAGTAATGCTAGAAGCAAATTTCGAAAATAAATGTATTAAAATAAATGGAAAATATTTGTCGTTGACGACGTACTACTTATAAATAAAAGCTTAGAAGAAATATAAAAATGTTACTTGAAACACTTTCAGTGCCATTTTTAATTTATAACATCTAAATATGAGTTTCACTCATAGCTATAAATAATTTATGACGAAGTTCTGGTTTTTCATACGCTATGAGGCAAGGGTCAATTTTTATCATATAATTACATATTTTCCACACAGATTGACTCAATGTATTAGACAATAGTGTAAAATGAACCTGCTATTTAACACGTTCTTATTAGAAAAGTTCGATCGGTAAGACAAAGAAGTCAGGATATGAAGTATCTTCTAAATAGTTTTTCCGGATTATCATTTCCGTAATAACGGTTTCAACATCCAAATGTGGAATTATAAAATCTTGCGGTGTCAGGGAGAATGATTCATTTGTATTAAAGAAATTTACCACATGTTAATCAAACCAATTGTGATAAAAGTAATAATTTTTTTATGTGTTTTCCTTTGTAAGAAATATATTTGACATCAATCATTTTATAACCAGTCAATATATATATATATATATATATATATATATATATATATATATATATACACGAGGATCGTTTGATAAGTATGGTAAAAAAGGAAAAAAACTAAATTGAAAAATTAAATTAAATTAATTAATTAATTGAACTAAATAATAAATAAATTTACCATACTTATCAAACGACTTTCGTATAATATATATATATATATATATATATATGTATATATATATATATATGATGTAAACAAAAAGATATCTAGCCATTGCTAATAAAAAATACTTTACTTCATTTCAAAGAATCACTTTCATTCAATACTGAGTAATTTTTCAGTTCAATAACTTTATGGATTTCTTTACTGGATCACATATAGACATAATGATTGTTTTTTCTCAAAGATTAACTTTATAAGTATTACTGTTAAATAATAATTATTATTGAAAAGTTTGTTTTTACAAAAAGATAAGATTTATTATTGAATTATCAATAAACATATCTCTTTCACAGAAAGTGTGACATATATACATATTTTTTTTAATTATATAATTATCTATTCATATTATATATATATATATATATATATATATATATATATATATACATTAAATTGTTTAAAAGAAAATGACCGATATTAAATAATTAAAAAATTACATTGAACTAAGCCATTTATAAAAATATTTCTTATATTCATTGCACTTAATTTTTCTAATTATACAATAATTACTTATAAAATAAGATATAATAATTCAATAATTTTGTTATCGCGCCTAAAGAAATATCCCACTTGATAAAATAACCACTGTATATGTATTTTTATCTGTTGATTAAAATTTAAACGCAATAACCACAAAATGACATATTTTTTCTTTGAAATGCGTTTGATATTAAGACTTTTTTAAAAGACATTATAATTGAATTACCATTGAATAAAGAAACATTTTTTCCGTAAATGATTCTTTCCTATATTAATAATATTTTATACATTTTATACATATATATATATATATATATATATATATATATATATATATATATATATATATATATATATATATATATATATATTTATATATGTAAGTATATATATTTGTGTGTAGACATTATATGTTGTGAAATGTTTTATATTAATTTACTTTTTATGGTAATAATTAGAAAAATATTTATTATAGGTATATATATATATATATATATATATATATATATATATATTAAAATGTCATTTTTTTGTTTCATTTTAAAATTACCTTTAAAAAACTACTATTAATAACATTATAAATATTATTTATGGGATGATCCAATATAATGATTGTGTAAAATACAATCAAATTATATACAATATCGTTTTAATATTATTAAGAAATGAAAAATAGCATAAATATAGAGAAATCAATTTTAACCTAAAATAAAATACATTAGAAATAATTAAAATTAAATAGTGTCATTATTAACTCAACTAAATCAATTGATTAATGGAAGTTAAATATCTAGTTAGTTAAAACAAGATTGTTTTACAAATAACGTACATTTTGAAATTAGAGAATGAACTAATATTTCTAGGTAGTTAGTTGTATATTTCCTAAAAAAATATTGAGTTGTAAGTAATTTATATCAGAATTTATAACGAAATTTTAATTAATATTTGTTTAAAAATGGTTTCAAACTTCTCGATGCATTTACAATGAATAATTTGATTTTAAATCCATCTCAATATAAATATACAAATTTAAACATTTTTCTGTGAAATATTCAAGATAAAATCATGAATCTATATAAAAAAATACACAAGTAAAATCTAATAACAAATTTCAGTAAAAAAAATATACAAAAAGAAAATTATATTATTATATACATTATTGCATGTTTTAGAGCTTGTGCTAGAATTTTATTTATAAAAAAATGAAAGGATCATACATATTTTTAAAAATCTGTAAATCCTATATTTTATATGGATAGACATAAATTAAAGCCTACGAAGTTAATTAAATCATTATATTTACATTCTTAAGGTATATAGGATGGCCTAAATGATGCTAAAGGGTATAGTTATACTTACTTAGTTACTGTAATTTATTATTCTTCAATATTTTTTAATTTCATTTGGATTATTCTATATATCAATTATTCAATAAATTAAATCAACAATTAATAATTGAATTTTAATTAAAAACCGACTTGTGTATTCTATATAAAAAACTGTATTTTAATTAAAAAATTGCAA